>JASCQY010000036.1:13933013-13946687 GCA_030264315.1 Sardinella tawilis
GACGAGGCCCTGGTGTGGCTGAGGAAAGAACTGGTAAGGAGGAGTTTGGCCTTTGTTGTGTTATTAAATTTAAATGGCTCGGAAAGAGCACACATTAATGTAAAAGCTAAACAGTACACCATGGTACCACCTCAGTGTCAACACAAAATACAAAATGAGACACACACACACACACACACACAAAAAATACAATACAAGTGTCAAGTATGCTGTTGGAAGTGTTAGTGCTAAATGTGCTGGTAACCAAAAATGACAAAATGACATCACCATTTAATTCAGACAGATATGCAAGCTCAGGACCAGCAGCTGGCTCGACAACTGATGCGTCTGCGCAGCGACATCAACGATCTGAAGATTGAGCAAACCTGTCACCTCCACCGCAAGATGCTGAACGACGCCACCTTTGAGCTGGAGGAACGCGACAAGCTGTCAGACCTGCTCTGCGATTCTCCTATCACAACACCTGGATTTGGACTGTCTGCCCCACTGAAGCTCATTGGAGTCACCAAGATGAACATCAACTCTCGACGCTTCTCCCTGTGTTAGCATATGACAGGGCTCCTTCTAGAACATGGGAATGTGCTTGAGGGTTGGTCACAGGGAATGTGCTGTAGGCCTATCAGAATTTGTTTTCACTGCTACTGATCACTGCATCTACGATTCATGTCAGATATGCTCAGTCTATTTATTTGAGATTGGTTTGGTGGTACAGAACTGGAGCATATGTATAGGTGAAAACCTGTAGTCAGTAGAGTATTAATGATCTAAGGTCATGTTTCAACATGGAGACTTGTCTTATCATTGGACCAATACAGTCCACAGAGAATATCCTTTCTCATTCCTTAGAAACTTTTTTATGGAAGAAAAAAAAGTGTGACTCTGACTTTCTTCAAGTCTGAAATATAGCTTTGTGTGTCCATTTTATATGTACTGTATGTATGATAAACTGATTTCTTTTTAAACATTCTCTTTTCTATAAGAGAAAAGTGTGGAATGTTTCTCACATCTTAGGTTTAGAATAAATGTATCATTTTATATATTTTACAGTCACACATTCATTTCTATGTGACAATCTGTTGTGCATGTTAAAAAAAAACATTTTTTCTGGGCCAACAGGTTTAACTCTTTTTTTTGTTTGCAGCAACAAAGAAATAGAAGAGGTTAGCCAAACAAAGGTCTTCCATTTGAGGGTAAAAGAGGTCGGGCTGCTTAAAGTAAACTGTCCAAATGAATTTAGCCAATATTGCATCACTTACAAAGATGATTAGTGATTTCAAAACACTGTGACAATCTGTGTGAGGAGACAGAAAAAGTGCCTTTTTTGGAACAGTAAACTTCATCATGACGCACAAATGCAGTTGACATCTGCCCACATACGCAGGCTAACCTATTCACACCTAGGTGTGGACACAAGAACAATTACGAATGTGTCTTTGTATCCAACCAGTTTGTTCAGTCAGAGGAGAATTTATTGAAGCCAACTTCAAGTGACTGCCATATCTCGACTTATTTCCACAAAGAGTTACGATATGGAGGTGTCGTGGAATTTCAGGTTTGGAATTGTCATTCTTGGGGACTCAGCAGTAGGAAAGTCCTCTCTTCTCCATCGCTACACTGAAGGCATATTTGAGGACTCCAGGCAGTCTCCACTTGGAATTGATTTTAAAGTTCATCATCTGGATTTTGACCCTGGTGTTGTAGTTAAACTGCTTCTGTGGGATACTGCTGGACAAGAGAGATTCCGGTGAGTTGTAGAAATCATTGCAAATTCTTACTTATTCAGAATTACTGATGAGATGATAGAAATCATATTCTTACCCTGCAAGTATCATACCACAGACAAGTAACAAATCAAGCAATGAGTATGTCTGTAATTTATGTTTTTAAAGGGAACTGTTATTCCTTACTGAATAACAGTGCACACACAACATTCAGTCATTTTCTGACCATTTCAGAATTCTGATCTACTGGTACCTTCAGCAAAGGTTATTTCATTGAAGTAATTTGATTTACTGATGCTCACACAGGTCAATTGCCAAGTCCTACATGAGGAACTCTGTTGGTTGTTTGCTTGTATTTGACATCTCCCAGAGACAGACGTTTGAGCGTGTCCGCAGCTGGCAACAGGAAGTGCTTGACTATGTCAAACCCAATCCCATGATATTCCTGCTGGTGGGCCACAAGTGTGATTTGGATGTAAAAAGACAAGTCACCACAGAGGAAGCAGAGGGCCTGGCTAAGAAGCTCAACATGGTGGGTTATCTGGAAGTCTCCTCAAAGGACAATACTAATGTCAGCTTGGCGTTTCAGACTTTGGCCCAGGGCATTTACAGTCAGTACCAGAGACGCAGAATCTCCATTCGAGAAGGATGGTACGGACTCACAGTTGGAGCACCTGTCCAGACTAACCCTCTGCAGACAAAGACATCTGGTTGTAAGTGCGGCTGAGAATGTATCCAGGCAAAAGGGTGTATAGGTCTCAATCGTTGTGCAACTTTGAAAAACATAATTGAAGAAGGACAATGTTTTCTGTTACACAGACATAAACTAAGTTCTACATAGAGTTAAACAATAAATGTAAAACTGCTCTTTTATAACTTTACGATGAACAATCTTGAAGAAGATAGATGTAATGATTCAGTTTCAAATTTTGTTAGAGCCAACAACGGGCCATCCAGTTAGAGACTGGAAAAAAATTCCTTTTATGCACCACATTAGCTTTCTTGTGCATGTTCATGGCAGGAAAGAGCTGTCACTGCTTGCTGTGGTGTCCCCTTTATTTAGTCTGTCTGCATTCATGCCTGTTGGGGCCCCCCTGTATTTTTCCTTAACCAGTCCTTTTGTACATTTGCGGTCTTCACCCACTTTCGGCCTGTCTGGGTCACCCAGTGGCATGGGAAGGGGATGTCGTAGTAGCACACTTGACATGCAGACAAACGGTGGCACACAGGCTGTACTACTCATTAACGGACAACATCTGAGAGCTTGGTTTTACTTTACTGTGACGTGCACGCACTAATTAGGGAAAATCAAATTATTGCCTTAGTCTACTAAAACTGATTTTTAAAATGCATGAAAACACCTTATTAATGCAAGAGATAGACAAAGAAACTTGAAATGTTTGTGCTACTTGGAAATGTTCGACCAGGAATGAATGTTAGTTTTACACCATTAGTTTTTACACCAGCACAGTATTCAAATGTGGGTGATTGTAAGGATGAAATGTTGCTAATATACTATCGTGAAGTTCCACAGTGAGTATTTCTTTCCTCAATGTGCATTCTTTCTATTACACTGACATTGTTTAGACCATGATTATTACATTTTTAATCCAGACAATCAATTACTCAATTAATAAATTCTACTGGGAATGCAGGGTAGGAGAATAGTCAAAATTCTAGAAAATGTCTAGCTCCCACTCTGAAACTAAAGTGATCTTCACATCAAGTGCTTGGAACAAGACAGCAACTGGATGAATGCTGTACAATTCAGTAAACACCGATTTGCTATACAAAGCATTGCAATTTAACAATAAAGGGGCGGAAAATTTCCGGTAAATTTCCGGAAAGTTTCCAGAAACTTTCCATGGAAACTATGGCTCGGGAATTTGGGAAATATTCCTAATTGGAAATTTTGGGAAATGTTAGAAAATGTTAGAGACCGAATCATATATCAACATATATATTGGTGCATTGTTGCAAAAAGATTAAAAACATGATGCATTTGTAAGCAGAATTTTATGAATGATTAAAGGGCAGCTCTTGACACTGTTCAGCCTATACAGTAAGTTGATATTGGTGGATTTTACGTACTTTCATTTGGTACATAATTAATCAAAGTAGCCTGCTAATGGTCGTAATTATAAAACAAAAATATACTATTTATATTACATATGAATATGTCTATAGTTTATAGAAAGTGCAACATTTAGGCTGAATACTGGAGCTCCCCTTGAATTTTATAGTTACAACCAATCTATTTAATCTAAATTGACTATCTATTGCTAATTACTAATCAGGTATGCTTAATGCTTAATAATGAGTGTTTTATGTAACCACACAAGATGTAGGACTGCTGCTTCAATAACCCTGCCCCAATAACCCTAGTGGGCTATGTCCTTGTGATTGAGGAATAACATTATATTTAACTGTTTTCACATGAAATTTGATTGTTTTAGCTAAGACCATGCTGCACTATCATTGTTACCAACTATTTGAAAATTTCCAGTTTATTCCCATAAATTCCCGGACTTTTGCAACCCTATGAACAACACATTGCACTCTTTTGAGTCAAAACTGATTATTTCAGTAGCCTAAGTTGAGAAACCCTATGTGTGGTTGGATACTGATTTGGTGGCATTTCAACATGCTTTGAGGCATTACAATAATACAGCTCATATGACAATTGTGACAAAACAATATTTAATTGAATTGAGAGCAAATCCTCTATCTCAATGTGTATTGGACCACCATATATTTCCTGATAACGGCAGTACCACTTTAAATTATGTCTGGGAAATAAAGCCAACAGGTGCTGTTTTCCAAATATTGTGAGCTATAAAAATTCATTTATTTATACACTTGTTTTTGCTCTGTAAGATTTTCATAAAAAGAAAAAAAACTTTTATTAAAAGAAATTTGAAAGAGAGTCTCTTTTCCTGCTGAACTACAGTGCCATCTAAAGATTGTTCTTAAAAAAAACACTACTAATAAGAGCTATTTGTACATCCAAACATGACAATTAGGGGATGTTTTGGTTCAATTTCCAGCTGTCAGATAATGCTCCAAACTTCAAAAGTTTCCTTAGCTCATTTTCCAGAATTTTCCATTCAAATTCTCTCTCAGATGCAGTGTTTTCACGCTCCCACTGCATATTCAGTTGGGAAAAATAAGGTGAGGCAATATGATGGATGTCCATTCACATAATATTGGCTGAATTGAATGTACGCAAGTTTGTTTGAGTTACTTTCAAACAATGGCAAGTGGTAGCTCTTTCGATGTTCAAATTATCCTAAAGAAACGCCCCCTTTTTTACTCATTTGCAAAGTTATCATCTGAGTGACAGAGAGTGAGAAATTGTTTTGGTTCTTACCTACGAATGGCACCACAGTATGCACCTAGTCTTCGGTCACGACTCCCTCTTCTTGCTTTTCTCTTGGAAACGGTATTTATCTTGTTCTTTGTGACCCACTTAGAAGTTCCACATGGAGGTTCCATCAGATTTTACGCAGGTTTGTACAAAAAATGCTTCAGTATGTGTAATGGTGCTATGTGTACTGATGCCAGGGTACTCTTTAAAATTTTAATTTGAAAATGCATTCATTTATTCTAAAAAGGCATATGAGTGGACTGTACTAGTTCAGCCATATACAGTAAGAACCTAACATTACACCAATTCATGACAGAAAAGTCACACAAGACTTTTTGAATACAGACTTTCTTCATGCATTGCTGGGTTCGGTTAGGGTGGAGATGGAGAGTGTGCAGCCCTGGCTAGAGCTGATAAGGGACTCACCATTCTGGACAGATTCTAATATGATGCTTGCGAAAAGCAGGTTTCCTCTAAGCCTCCATCTACAGTATATGACGATGGCGATCTTTTGAAATCATCAATAAGCTTCAATTTATTTTCCAATGATGATTTACCATGTAAATTAATCATACAATGGCCCTGACATCACAAGACATAAGGACTCATGATCATTTCAAATCATTTCAAATATTTTTATCACTGACAACAGTAATCCAGCCTGAATACTGCCATTACAAAAGTGAATTTGCAGCCCTCAACTTGTGTTGACGTTTTCATTATGTGTTTACTATGTGTATATTATAGTATTTTGGCCTGTTGGGACACCCTCCACCTGTCTGATTTTGGCAACCTAGCAGGCAGAATCTTGTCTGGGAGGAGGAGGAGAGAATACTATGATCTGTAGTACTTTGATTGTGATTGCACTGCCAGTTTTTGGCCACAAACTTACATATTGTTCCTTTGGGCACTGAGGCTGGGTGGTCATGAGTGTACCTGTGTCTGAAGGTGTGCTGTCTTTTGGTTTCAAGAGTTCCAGGATGTCCACGTCATGGTTTTTCTTGGATTTGGCTTCTTGTCTTCTTTCCTGGTGCGTTATGGCTTCAGCAGTTCTGGCTTTGGGCTACTAGTCGCGGCCATGGCGGTGCAGTGGGCAATAGTTGTTCAGACTCTTGTGCAATTACCATATCCTGGAAGAATCACCTTGGACAGGTATTCCTGTAAGCTTTATCAGGTCCTGAGAAATGTCAGAAAGCAAAAATTGGTGGTACACATTTGGCGCTTTAACATAAACAGCTGAAAAAAATATTTAATATTTAATATTTAACACAATGATCTTCAACAGTTTATGCAATTATTTATGAAGTCTATCTATTGCCAGTTTGGTATTTGCAGAGATGAGTGCAGCCTCATCACTGATTGCCATAGGCGTAGTGATTGGGAAGACAAACCCTGTCCACCTTCTCCTGATGTCTTTGATGGAGGTCACAGGGTTCATTCTCAATCACTGGCTAATTAAAACTTTATTGAAGGTAAACGATTTATCTGTCTAGAAAACAAGTGTTTTGAATCTAGATGTCCTATTTGATCTTTACAAGGTTTGTGACAATGACAGACAAGAAAATATAGTTCAATGCCGTGTATCCTACCAGGTCAGGCTCAAACAAAATGTCATGCTTCTCCACCTATATGGGACCTTCTTTGGAATTATGACATCTTGGACGCTTTACCGTGAGGGTATAGAACCGCATCATGAGAAAGAGAAATCTGATCGAAAGATGACTTTATTCTCCATATTTGGTGAGTGCAACAATGTACTTCGATGTTATTAAAATAACACTATCAAGCTATTCTGTTTCTTTTAGGCATACTGTAGGCCTATCTTATAGGCAAAAATCATTGTATTTTGGATTTGGTGATGAATGACCCCACAAAACTGTTGGAAAACCTTCCAGCATATTTTCAACGATAACTACTGGCAAGCTTCATGCCATCTGTGTTGTTTGAAAGGCATTTGTGTTCTTACTCTAAAAGCATTAGTGCTGCTTTAAATAGGCTGTCTGAGTTCAGAGTCTAGGCTATCCAATATCTGACTGTCAGACAGTCAACACTGTTTGTCAGTATTGACTGATGTGCCTTTTATGTTTTCATAACTCCCTGAATCCTCCTCATGATGTTGATTTCTTGGTTTAATCTCTAATTTTTCAGGAACTCTTTTCCTTTGGATGTTCTGGCCCAGCTTTAATTCAGCATATTTACTGCAACATGATATTGATGAGGCTGTGCCTTTAAATATCATCTATAGCTCATACCTGTCCATGGCTGTCTCTGCTGTAACTGCCATTGCCATTTCCGTTCTTTTCAACCCTCGAGGGAAAATTAGCATGGTGAGGCCTGGAGACTTGTTCATGAACATGGAAAGCACACACTATCTCCTTTGAACTCCCCTGACATTTACTTTTGCCATTTCAATACACAGCCTTGGGTCTTGCACCTATAAGCATCTATGGCGTGTACACTGTTTTCACTTTAAAACAATCAATTAAAGCATAGCCCACAGAAATGCATATATTTGAATATGATACGATAAAAAATGCGTAAATTAGAATATGATGGGATGAGAAAGGGGGCATACATGTAGGTTTGCCAGTTAGATTTCTATGAATGATGATGTTAAGAGTTGCAGCTGACTGCTCTGTCATTGTGCCAGTCTCACTTACGGAACTGCATTCTCGCTGGTGGGGTTGCAGTGGGAGCCACCATGACAATATTTCCTCATCCATGGGTTGCTATGGCTGTTGGGTTGTCAGCTGGCATAATGTCAACTTTGGGGCACCTATACATCAAGGTTGGTTCTACACTTTTCATTAATAGTGGATTGATAAGATTATGGATTTGTGCAAATTTGCTAACCTTTGTTGTCGTCTCCCACTAAGCCCCTTATGCAAATAGTTTTCAAATGCCATGACACCTGCAGCATCCTCAGTGTCCATGGAATCCCTGGCATTCTGGGATGGTTTGTTCGGTTGTTTCTTCAGCTTGCCAAGTCGGACAGCAGAGTACTGTAAGTGACATTGCTGAAACATTTTGTTATGCAATCAAAAGCGATATGTGAAAGGTTAAGCAATCCAAATAATATTCACAACTCTCACCCCCTCAGTGCAGTGAGGTTTGCTGTGTTCCACATCACAATTCTCCTCATGACACTTGCTTCAAGTGTGGCTATGGGAGTCATTACAGGTACACAATCAGTACATCAAATGTGAGAAAATCTAGCTCTAGCCAAATGTTGGATCTAATTGTGCATAGGCGTTAGTAGACGGGTAAATTTAACGTTGATTTATTGGTCTTAAGTGCTAAATTAGTGAACGTTTGGAATACATGTGGTGGCACCTTCACATTTTTGAGCTATAATTCTCCACTTAGGTCAAGTAAGTGGTTACTCACTTCTGTTGGATTGCATCAAAATATTCATTGAAGTCTACTGAAGTCTACGGATGTTGGCTTTCTTCTTCAGGAGTCATCCTGAAATTGAGGTTTTGGAGACCCCCTCAGGACAGAAAGTGCTTTGACGACCAGGCTTTTTGGACAGTGAGTTTACCATTTGTATATTTACTCGATCTGTAACACATTCAGAAGTCCATATTACCACAAAAAAACACATTGCATAATTACTAATTTGTAGTAGTCTGTGACGATATTAACAGTGATTGTAAACCAAATATTTTGCAGTTTCCCCACCTGGCAGAACGCAAGTAAGAAGATAGAAACAATGGACTATAACAAAAAATATATTGTGAAAACATTCACTGAGAATATCTAATAACAATTTTGCTTTTCCATTTATTAACTTGAACTTGAAACAGGGTTTATTTCCATTTTTAAATATCCATGAAGATCACTTTATAATGTTTAATAACAAATCAGCTTTTATTGTTTTGTCAGATAAAACGTAAAGAGCCATTATTGACATCTTCAAGAACATAAACTAAAAAAAACAAACCAAAAAAAAAAAAACAACAAGGAGTGGGTGTTCCATTCCCAACATCAGATGTAGACCATTCAAACATGTAACACAAGATTTTTTCCTCAAACCATGGACCTCAGACATCAAATTGTGCTTTTTCACATTATGCAACAGTTTTTGCTGAAGCCACCACATACCATTCTATAAATAATGTATATATTTAAGTGAAAGCTACAGAATATACAGTCTGTAATTGCTGATATGGACAAGACATGTATGCAGTGGAGGGCTACTAGCACAAACATTTTTAGCATGGGGTACATTTCACATGTTTTCTTGAAGACGGGACTAATTCTGTTACTTGCATACTTGTAACATTCTCAGACCATGAACAGAATTTCCAGCTTTAAGATTTTGAAATCATTCCCTTTAAAACACTAGGTGTCAACCATAAAAAAAATCATACTAACCTGTAGTGTATTTGGAAATATGGATTGTTTTACATAATATATATAAACATGAGAGATTATATACCACTTAGTATTATAGATGTGGACATTTTCTCAATTTACAACTTTTATGACTAGTTTTAAATTAGGCCCAAATCCACTGCTCATATTAGGATATTGTTTTGGTTAGGTGTTCCTACATCTGAAGTCTGTGCCAAGCAAAATGGAATACCACACAACGGTATGGAATATAGACACAGCAACCCAAGCCTGCAAAAGTTTAATATAAAAAAATGGCTGTGGCCTCCTGCCTTTTTCATTTCTCTTCAATGACCACAGTTGTGAGAAGACCAGACAGATGCAACAAGTTAACAATTCTCCTCTGATGGTCTAGCTTTGAGGCCCATTTTTGTGATTTTTGCTCTGACTGCTTTCACCACACTATAGGGTTCAGGTAAAAATCAAAGGGCAGGAGGCCAGAGGGAGCAGGAGTGTGTACTAGTTCTGCAGAGTGAAGGCAGCTCCTCACTGCCACAAGTCTTCAGTGCGTCCAAACTTAAACACCAGGCCGCTGAAATATAACAGTGAGACAAAAACGCTGACATTAAAAACACTAAGACTCATTTCATCACAAGTGCTACACATTACTCCACCCATGCCGCAAACTGCACCACCAATACCTCTAAAAAGATTTTCCTTTTGCACCAGACAACAAAAAATACAAACTCACCCAAAGAAAATGAAAGCATTTTGGAAAAAAACTGCGATTCCAGGATACACAATCTCTTTCTCTGCGGGAGATAAAGAAGAACGTAATGTAGGGTAGGTCCACATATAATTTTTACACAAGTAAACAATTCACCTCACAGAGAAAAAGAAAAACATTTAAAGAAAACTTACGGGGAACAACAAACCCTCCAAACAAGATCCACATGGAGGCGATGAGGGATCCAAATGCCAACATGAAGCCAATGAAAAGCCACACTCTTGCACCTACAACAATATATTCAGTGGAATTATATACAGTAGACTGCATGTTTAGGTACAGAATGAAAACATTAGGTGAAGTCCTCTCCTGTCATAGCAATTATTATTATAAAATAAAGCCCAGAGGCAGTACCATGTTGCAATTCCTTTTAACTGGGTGATTCTCCTAATTATTCCAAAACATTTCTTCATTGCTCCTTCATGACAGTATCATTTGTGACTATCCAAGTGAACTACTGATAGATTAGGGTCACATCAAATCTACCACAAACTGGGATTGGCCATCTTTAAAATCCAATTACGAATGAGATTAGTGGAACAAGGTCATCACTTTGAGGAAAAAACACAACAATGCTTCCACTTCAAGACGCATGTCACTAATCCTGGGACAGCAATTCATCTGCCACATACCTGTTTGTCCCAAACATCCTTCACTGTAGCTGTCTCCCCTCACCTGTCCATTGGAGACAGCATTGATCCTGTAAAAACATCAACATAGTAAAAAAAAAGACAGTGGAGTCCTTTTGTGAAGTTTCAGGAAGTTTTCTGAAGTATCATTCTATTAACTGAAGTAACCTACATTAAAAATGCCACAGTGGCTATGACCCCACATGTGTGGTAAGCATGGTGAAAGTCATCCTCTTTTGGATACTTCACAGCTGCATCAATGATGATCCACCAACCTGTGAAGAACTTCAAACATAAAGACCAATCTAAAGTCATCCAAACTGAAACTCCAAACAGCCAAGTTTAGAAAACGTAAGTATTTGTTGCATGAGATCATGGGGAGCTATGCATTGAGCTAAAAATGACCTACAAGGACCCCAGCAGCTATTGATGCAATTGTGTTTCTCTTCTCGCCCCAGTCCACATTACATTCACAGTCACCACATCTGATTCCATCCAGAAAACCTGACATGATTACAAGCTGAAAACAGGGAAATACAGAAACATTACTTAAATACTGGCACACTGTTATAAACATAGACTGTAGGCTACATAAAAACTATTAAAACGCTTTGACAAGTCAAGACACCAGATAAGGTGGGAATTGTGGGCCACCAAAGTGCTAAGTTACCAACAACAAAACAATGCCAAAGAAGATGGTGTGTTTATTGTGGAATACAACTTCCATTTATAACGAAGAACTTTGCACTGTATCCAAGGAAACTATCTAATATGTTTTATTTGTTAGCCGTATCGGTGCATAAAAGTGCTAAAAGCTATTGGACAACACAATGTCAATGAGTGTAACCTACTTAAAAGAGATGCTACACACAAAGGATTAACGCCAACGTTTACTTGATTAATAGGATGACGATAACACAAGTTGTTTTCATAAGACATGAAACAAGTTTTCATAAGAGAACAAGTTATATTTACAAGTGCTTCACAAAATACGTATATTCTATCAGATACAAATGATGTCAAGGGAATAAAAGGCTCTAACAAGCTAGCTGTAGCAGTCAGCTGCAAGCTCTGGTGAGCTAATGTTTTGCCTGGCTAACTTAACGTTAGCTTGTATGGTTTCATTAACCCCGATAATCCACTTCTTCCAAACCAAATAAAGTCTACATGTGTTACTTTTCAAATAATCTGCAAATGTAATAATTGATTTCTGAATGTACATCTACGGAACATTACCAATTCAGATGTCTTCGATCCAGTTTCCTTGTCGTTTCCGACTGACTTGTATCAAGCGCATGCTCAGTATTGTCCGTGCTTTATTTACATCAGACTTGCGCAGCTTGTCTAGCACTGCGGGAAGTGTGAATCTCTTTGACCATATTACAGTTTTAGGCTACACCTCAATATTAATGATCCATCTGCGGTAAGAATGTCACTTTGTAAATTCTTAATAAGGATGTTGGATTGCCCTGTAACAAATATAACACGATATCACTGGTTTGTGAGTCATGTGAGGGAACATGATGGGGGTCAGATGACTTTCTTGATCACAAGTTTGTCCTGAAAGATCTACAGCCAGAGACACGTTTATAGTAGACCACCTGCCATAACGTTACATTTTATTGCAGGAGAGTAACAAAGAAGACCGTATCCATCTGATAGTAAAATAGGCATATATTTTAATTAGCAACAACAAACAATACATTGTATAAGCCTCATAAGAAATGAACAAAATATAGCTTATCAAATAAATTGTTGCAGTAGGTGTTGCTTACTGTTACTGTTGCATACTATCTTTACATTTTGTGAAAATATACATTCATTTTCAGACATAACAATGACATGGAAATAACTTTTAATGCCTATTCTGTACATCATCTGATTCAAGCTAGGCATCTTTAAAGAAAACTATGCCAAGGGCTTCTGAGGAATCTGATAAATCTAGAGTTGCATAACATATATATATATATATATATATATATATATATTTTTTTTTTTTTTTTTTTTTTTTTCCCGCCTGCTTTAACTGGCATATATAATTCCTAAAAATGGATTGGGATCACAATGCCTTATGACAAGTTGCAAATAATTACTGATGCAACATGCTGACATACTAATTCTGATGTTCAAATCTGGAATGTCATTCTAAAGTTAAATGATATAGACAGCTCAGGAAAGTGAGTGGTAAAGATCTTTGTAGTCTTGTTGATCAGTGCATTCTGCTGGCAAAGCAGTTTCAAAGAAAATATAAAATCCTCATCAGTGTGTAACACATCAACTTCCTTGTCACATTGTGCGCCATGACAACAGATATCTTATGTGATATCTCAGAAGACTTTCAGTAGTTGCAAAGCCACCGAAATCGACAGAATGATGACTCCAAAGTATCCAATGTAGCCATAAGCTCCACGCATCCTCTTTGCAGGATCTAAACAGTTAAAGTACACCATGACTAACTATGAAACATTCATGTAACTATTCCAAATGTTAAAGGAATTATCTGGAGTGAATCACCCCGTAGGCCTGTTGTTTCCACCTTGCTAAGTGCTATCGATAGGTATGAGAATGACAGATTTTCATGCACGGTAGACTGAATAGCGAAATGGCTGCCAAAGCTAAATGATCAGGGCATGTCCCTTTCATTTTGACATGCCCTATCTGTTAGCGTTAGTGGGCAGTGATGTCATTCTGATACCTATCGACAGCACTTGGCAGCCTCAGACAACAGGGCTTCGGTTTCATTCACTCCGGATAAACCCTTTAAAGGTACACTATGCAACGTTTTTAGGTTAATATATCAGCGTTGTAGTCACTTTGATGGTTAAATAGTTCATT
>JASCQY010000036.1:13967256-13983138 GCA_030264315.1 Sardinella tawilis
CCCCCCCCCCCCCCCCCCCCCCCCCCCCCCCCCCCCCCCCCCCGCAGAGTTTAGATCAAACAGATCGGTAAGAAACAGAGCAGTGCCAAGGGGGAGTAAGCTGAGCTGAGCCCTTCGTTTTTCAAATTGCTCATCTAGGGCACTATCTTTGCATCCCCAAATTTACGGTTTGCATAACAGCGCTCGTTACACATCCATGCCAGACGTCATTCACATTTTCCGTGATGCAAGTCATTTCAACGGCTAATAAATATGCATATTAAAAAAAAGCGGAAGAGCAATCATACACTCAGATGGTTAGCATTTTGTTTCTTTTTTTTTTCCAGGGAAGGGGAAAATACGAGCGGATTCAATGACTTAACCCGTGCGGCGTGATCGATCACTCAGCTGCATTCAGCATTCAGAGTCCCAGAAAGTCATGAGACTGCGTGATGAGGTCAGGCGCATGTCATGGAGCGCGGCACAAATCAGCATATAATCAGCGTTCGTCCCCCCTCTGCTTCTCCTCGTCATCATCCTCCTCTTCTCCGCGCAACGCAACGCAGCGCTGCGCCTGCCTGCCTGCCTGCCGCACTCATATTTTCACAGTCGAGTGGTCCTGCTTTATGGGCCCTGCCTTTCCTGCTCTGTGGCAGGGCAGCCGTGCCAGTCGCCGTGGTTACAATAAACGCTAATCATTTCAATTTCCTTGTATCTTATTTCACTCATTGACTTTAATCACAGCCTAAGGGAGGCGCCAGTGCTGTTGCTGAACAGCGTCTGTGAAAGAGGGAGGGAGGAAAAGAGAGAGAGAGAGAGAGAGAGAGAGAGAGCTGGCGACATGGGGAAGGGGTAACATTTTTCAATGGTAGAGCAACTGCAGTATAGTGATTACTATGGATGCTTAGAAATTTTCAAGCTTTGACCGGCAACAGAGTGCAGGATTGTTTACAAAAGGGCAATGAACAGAGGAGCATTCAGAAGATAAGCTTTTATTTTAAAAGACTGACATTAAGGAAGAGCAAAGTCGTTAAAAAAAGTGTCTAAGCGTTTGTATGTGAAAAGGAAAGAAATAGGGCCAAGGGGAAAAAAAAAAACTACCTTGATCAAGTTCAGTCTTACAGACATAGCAGTTTCTATCGTTGGCCCTGTATGAATGCTGAAGGCCTGTGCAATGTTGGTGTAACAGTCTGTGTCAGGTTTCGGTATCTCTGTGTAAAGTCAAATATAAGGGGCCTCCATCACACCATTTCTGTAACAGTAATGACCTGGGGGGGATTTGTGGGCACGCGATCGGAGGGCGGGGGCTCTTTGTAATCCGTTGCAGAGCTGAACAAAGCAAATAAGCCCAGACGCCGGTGAGCTGGGAAATTCACTTAACCCCTCATCAGACGCAGTTGCTGCCTTAACTTAAAGCATATGCTGGAGTCGACGGGAGGGTTAGAGGCATAGCGAGGAGAGGCAAGGCTGGGTTGCCACCCCCAGCAACCCCCCCTCCCCATAATCCCTGTTTGGGGACTTGAACTGCCCACTTGACCCCTGGAAGATCCATCAGAGTGTGACCCCTCTCATCCTCCAGTATACACATCACCAACACACTGCACATACACACACACACACACACACATACACGCAAATACACAAACATACTGTACATACACATAGATGTATACATTCAGTGAAGAGAATGAAATATTTACACAGGCTAATGGCAAACCAAGTCTCTTAAACTCAGTAGACCAGAGCTCCTTTCCTCTCCTCTCCTCTCTCTCTCTCTTCACCCCTCCTCTCTCTATGTCTCTCTCTCTCTCTCTCTTTCTCTCCATGCTTCACACAGCCTCTCCTGGAGGCTTCCTCCTCTCATTTCAGTGGGGGCCTGGGATGCGACCACACTCCCTGAAATGAACTTACAGGAGTCACAACAGTGGTCAGGCGATGGCTGGTCCGGGCACTGCCGGAGTGTACCTGGCGCGCTTGGAAATCAAACAGAATGGAAAAGGGCCTGCATTTCTTTGACTGCGGTCGGTTGGCTATTTACTGGATACGTGTGGCTTGTGGCTTTTTGCTTTTTTCGCCCATTAGTGTGGCTGCTTGTTGTTTGCCTGCCGGATGGCGTACGGTAAATGCCTCCTGTCGGTCGGCCGCACTGGAAGGCCCGGTGGCCGCAGAAACCCCTGAGACGGAGCCGGATGGATGAAGTCTCTTTTCTCTGTCTCTGTTTCTTCTCTCAGTCTACTCTGTTCTCTCTCTCTCTCTCTCTCTCTCTCTTCTCTCTGTCCCTCATTCAGATGAGTATCCCACCTACCTCCATCTCTCTCAGTCCTCTGCCTCTCTATTCTATCTTTCCATCTCGCTATGCAGCCACTCCACCCCAGTCTCTTCTAGCCACACATTTTCACTGCACCAGTGTTTCTATCGCTCTCTCTCTCTCTTTCTCTCTCCATCAATCTCTCTCTATTTCCCCTCTCTGTCTCTCTCTGTTGAAAGGAGGTGAAGAATCATCCATCTCCAGTGCTCAGAGGCTTTCTTGCCTGCCCAGGTTAACCCCTCTGCCCATTCAGCCACAGTGTCAGGTTCCTTCACATGGTTCCACTTACCACCACCCAAATGCCACGCGCGGCCCCCAGACGGCCACAGGCAGCTGGGCAGACCGCTACGAGGATTGGGGGCTTTTCGATATGTTTCTAGGTTGCAGCATACATTAATTGGGCTGTCTATATACCAACATATGGCATTTTAGATTCTCTCACTGTCCTTACGGGAATTTCATAACAGAGAAGTCATGGAATCTCTGGGCTTTAGAGTCAAGATGTAAAATTCAGAGTAAAATAGAAGACCTGTGATTTAGGATGAGTTTAATTCGGTATACATCTATTACACATGTTTGTAGACAGAGAGATTTGTCTCTGTCTTCACGGTCTTCGTCAGTTCGTCAATTTAAACTCATGGCAAAAGAAATTCTAAATTGTCTAGTCAATCTTTTTTATGTTTTTTTCACGTCCACCTGAAGTCCAGATGACATTTTATAAACAGCTCCATCGGAAGAAGTAGCCCAGTGAGAGGGGTGGGGGGGAATCACCATTGAATGGAAATTTCTATTTCATCCAGTGGAGACACAAACTGTTCCTAATAATATCAACTTTAATCTCTGCTCTGAGCCTTGAGACAAAGCGTAATGGCAGCTCTTAATTTCTCTTTCCAGTCAGGGACCACGATCATTCTCTTATTTGCACGAAATTTTAATCCCTCAACTCCGACACATAATCATTGGAAGGGAGAGCAGGGGCTACCTGGGTAATGCGCTTAACAGAAATTAACCTGGTTAGCCGAAGGCTCTGTTTGAAAATGAGAAAGTGCTGAAGCTCAAAATCAATTTCCCTACGACCAAATTACTCCCACTTTGGCTTAGGATTTCACCTAAATGGCCAAACCTTAAAACACTGATACTAATTTTATCAAATTACAGCCCCCTGATCATATAGTTCAAGTTATTCTTAATGCTATTTGGTTTATTTATTGACATTCTGGAGAAGCACAAAGCTTTGGTTCGGGGATGAAAGAAATCTTTAACCATTAGTCTATGTTTGCAATGGTGTTTGTGCAGTCTCTTTCTTTCTCTCTCAGTGTGTGTGTGTGTGTGAGTGTGCGTGTGTGTGTGTGTGTGCGTGTGTGTGTGATGGCACACTGGCATAGTACTGGCCAGAAACACTTTCCAGACCACTACTGACTCCCTCCTCCCTCATATGAAAATGTTTGAAAGGATCATTCTTCTTAACCTACAAACACACTTTCAATATTCAAATAATCTCTAACTGAACTCATGTGATAAGCAAGCTTAGCTGGAGCGCTGTTTGGAAAGTCAAATTTCCTCTATCAAAGAACTCCTACACTGGTCATCCAGTAATGAGACTGACATGTTTACACCAGCCTGTGTGTAAGGTGAAACAGCGGTGTTATGAGAGGAGCCCTCATGCTGCGTTGGGTTGGGTTGGGTTGGGCTGGGTTGGGTTGGGCTGGGCTGGTCTTGTCTTGTCTGGGTTGGGTTGGGGTGCCCTGTGGCTTTATGTCTGTGGGGATGCAGTGGCAGCGGCTCTATAGATCTGTGGAGGCTGTGGGTGCAGGAGCAGACCACCTGAGCAGGCCACATCATAAACAACCCAGCCAGCCGTGTCACCTCACCTCCCTCTATCCTCCAGGCTCCAGATTCCCCCATGGGCTCTGACCTCAGTTCAATTCAGTACGGGACACCAAGGCTGCATGGAATTGTAACCAAAGGACTGAGGCATCCACACAGGCTCGTGAGATGGACTGTACTGTATATTACAATATAGAGTTCCCCTGCACAGCAAATCATGCCACCAAAGAGACCAAAGAAATAGAGCACTCTTTATTTTGTATAAATAATCATTTACATTTACATTGCCATTTATGCATTTGGCTGACGCTTTTATCCAAAGCAACTTACATTACAAACGAGGATAAAACATTCAAACGACAGCACAATGTGAGGGAAACTAAGCTAAGAAGTGCTAAAAAGTACATGCTGTTGGTATGAAGTCAAGTGCAAGACTGTAGTAGAAGTGCAACATTTAGGCCTGGAGAAATTCTGGAAAGAACTGGGTCTTTAGAGTTTTCTTGAAGGCGGAGAGGGTATCTGTAGTTCTGGAGGCGCTTGGAAGGTCATTCCACCAGTGTGGGACCACGGATGTAAACAGCCTCAATTGTCGTGTGCGAGGTGTTGGCTGTGTTAGACAGCGTTCTTTGGAAATTCACAGGCACTGTTCTCACTTTTACATGAAAAATCATCTCTCTAAGCATTTACCTTTTCTAAGCATTTACCTTTTGAATGGAAAGAGGTATAGATAATCTGGAGCTCATAATACCATTATTAGAACAGCAAAGAATGAACAGGAACTTTCACCTCTGCACCAGTGCTGTGCATGACTTACTGTGTCCAAGGCCGATAGAGTAACGATTTATCCTCCAGAGCTCTCTCATCCATGTCTGCCCAGTGGGTCACCATAATAACCTTTGTCAGCTCTTTAGGCGTGAAGACGGTGTATTGTAACCATTTGGGCCAAAACGGGCCGGCTTTCCCGATATTGACTCAGGCCCAATGAGGGCGGCAGGAGGGGGCTGCGCGGCCTGAACTGACACTAATGGAGCGCTGATGACAAAACAAGGCGAGCGTGGGGACCACTTCCCCTCCTTTTTAATTCTTAATGCCGCCGCCTCGGGTTTCAGCACGCTCTCTGTCAGCCGTGCGGGGATCGGGGCCCGGGCGGATCGGAGTCGGGATTAGGATTTCCTCGCGCGGAAATGGTCACGTGATTTACTGTTGCTGCCAGGGCGCCACAGGTGCCCCTGCGCTCGGGAGCGCGGGATAAGATGACTTCCGAAGGCGCTCGCCTGCACACCAATACCACAGCAGTCCTCCTCCATAAGGGCTGCTACTGGCTGGACTGTAGCTGAGCCGAAGGCCTGCACAGGGGGATGGGGTGGTGTGTGTGTGCGTGTGTGTAAGCGTGTGTGTATGGGTGTGTGTGGGTGTGTGGATGGGGGTTAGTGTGTGGTGGTGATGGGATTGACCAGCACGTCACCCTATACTTCGGAAAACACACTTTGATGGCAATAAAATATTAATGGGAGAATTATATCCTGAAAGCTGTATCGCTGTTACATGGAACATGTAAATCGCCCCAATCTGCGAGGGAATTGAAATGGGAACAATTATGTTACATGAGTTCTTAATCATTTATTGTTATCATTTATTTACTCATTGGTTGTTTGCTGTTTGTTGGATTTGCTTGGCTGTCTCTTTATGAACAGTAGCCTATTTTGTCTCTAGAACATTCATGTTAATTAAATCCACATACACTCTTAGGCACTCTTAGTTTTTTTTTAATATCAGAAAAAATGCGCAACAAATATTCTGCATGGCAAATTGAACTCAATTCAATCAAAGAATGACCTTTTACATTCATTATAGTAATACTACATAAAGGCCAGCCTCTGTCTCCGTCTGGTATTGTTGATAAACTGGCGTGAGAAACTTTGTGCTGAATCTTCTGTCTCATCTGATCAAGTTGCCGATAAGATTTTATCTCCCTCTTTCATCTGTCATGGAGAATAAAAACACAAGTGATTTAATTGTTGTTGTTTGATTAAGAAGGCAGCTATTTGTCTGCATGTCTGCATTCCTCAGTTGGGACTCAGTTCATGCATGCCCCAGCTGAATGGAATGCCAAGCTGGGTGACTAGAGCTCTGTCACACTCCACCCAGTTTCTTGCTGCTTACGCATGTGGCGTGTGTGTGTGTGTGTGTGTCTGTGTGTGTGTGTATCAGTGTGTGCTTGCGTGCATGTGCTTGTGTTTGCATGCGTGTTTGTTTGTTTGGGTGCGTGTGAATGTGTGTGTGTGTGTGTGCATGTGCGTACATGTGCATCTTTGTGTTTATGTGTTTGTGTGTGCGCGTGCATGTATGTGTTTGTGTTGTTAGTGTGTGTGAGAGAGTGCCAGCTCTCAATCACTTTGGGAGCCAGAAGTCACTTGCACTTGGCAGATTGCTTTTAGAACGGTGACTACATCTACATAGGTCTCAAACTAGCAAAGACATCTGCGTCACGCCCGGCGCCATGCACAACATAGGGCTCTTGAAGTGCAAAGCATGACTGGCAGTTGGGTTTTGTAGGCATAATGACACAGGAATCAGTCCACTTCAGTGACATTTAGCAGTAAATGATCCAATTACTGTAGGTGCCATAATGCTCAGTTCTTCTGAAAGGGGGGTGTGGGGGAATATCTGTCTGTGAGTACACATGTTCGAGAAGCCGGGTGAAGGCATGGCTGTGGTTCTGTGTACACACATCTAAAGGTATTCAGGTTGTGGCGACAGTGCTGTGAATGGAACCAGGGGTAGGTGTGTGTGTGAGGGGGGAATGTTGGTCTGTGGCCTGAATGAGGCATTCATGTTGCAGGAGAGTTTAAAATACTCTCGAGTGGGTCCGGCCGAGCTGCCGCTGCCTCAGCTAATGCTCTGTCTCCGAATAGCACCAGCTGAGCGAGCCTCCACAGTCCGCGCCACCCACATTTTAAACAAACCACTCGTTTCAGGCCCGATCAGCAGCGTCGACTGGAACAACAAACCTGATGCAAGATAATGGTTAACCAAAAGTATGAGGCGAGGTTTTCGAATAAAACAAACACCAGGCCTCCCACACAAGATGATATTTGGGCTTGGAGCTGTTGCCACAGAAGCCGTTTGATATGGGGAGATCTGACGGGCGGGCCGCCACTCATGATGTAACCCCTGTAGCTTTCCAGTGCCACACAGTAAAATCAGCTATGTCTCGCTCACCTCAAGTCATTCTGACGCATACCTATTACAATTCAAATGAGGTTGAGTAACCACTAACCATTTTTCATTCTCACCTGTGGCTTTTTAAACGTTTCTAATAGAGTGTTAAGCAGATTTTATGGTGAGATGTGATCTACTGCTGGTACGATGCCAGAGACAGCTCAAAAATTATGGTAATTGATGTTGTTAATGGTATAATTCAGTATTTTAATTGTAATTATTTTATTTAACCTTTATTTATCCAGGAAGGTCCCATTAAGATTACATCTGTTCTTCCAGGGAGTCCTGGTATTAAGCATTTACATTGATATAAATGGTATATGTAGAATTGTTGGCATATGTACAGTTGGCATTTAACACCATACTCCCCTCCAGACGTGACACTTAGTTCAGGAGACTTGATTTCCACTGTCTGGGTCCTGGACTTTCAGAAAACATCAGGTGGTGAGATGGGCTTCAACACTGTTTCTCTTGACTCTCAATACAGGACCCCCCTCAGGGCAGTGTGTGAGTTTCTTTCTTTACTGCTGCCTGGATGTTAGCTAACATTGCCAATACACCATCAATGGTACAGCATAGAGAAGCTATATAAGCATTATTATTTAGCAACATTACATTATTTACACCTTTCAGGATAATTTCATGTGAGTTGTGGCAGTGTACTAGCCTGTCTTTCACAACAAAAGCTCACATGAGCTTAGTCTGGCCAAACTCACATACTATCTGCCTTCTGAGAGGGGGAATCTAATGTAAAGTTGTTAAGCCTGCCTCCTTCACCCTGGAATAAAAAAAAACTTGCTTCTCATTGGTGCCCTAAATTCTGGGACAGGAAATGCAGCTAATAGGCTGCTTGGGGCCATACTCACTTGAACGCGGAATTTTGTGCAGCGTCATAGGAAGTATGGGCAAGCCCAGGCTATCAGTGTACAGCAGCTCACTGGCCTTTACAGTCCATGGGCAGTAATGTCTTATCTAGGTTATAATAATGAACTGCCGTTGGGCAAAGAGTTGAAGGGGCGTTACTAAGGCAAATGAGAGGATGCAATGGACTGCTGTGTAAAGTATATCTCATATCAAGATACAGGCGCATCCCAGTCAGTTGTATGGTAAGTGAACAGCAGGCCAGCAGATATTTTGTATTTGAAATATAAAATGACTTTTTAGTTAAATATTCTTCTTGTCAGGTATGTATTAGATTACATGACAATATAATGTGCATAAAGAATATACCAGTAAGATGTACAAATGTACAACCCCCAATTCTGAAAAAGTTGGGATTTTGGGTGAGTGAATAAAAGAGTGGAATATTTGTTGTTATTGTTTTTTGAAAACAAGTCATAAGGGGTTAAAATTGTCTGCAAATGTTTGGGAACTTTTGAAAATGTAACTCTTTCCAGTTCTTGCCCAGGATTTCAATTTCTTAAAACTGTCTAGTTTTGATAAACAAAGTGCAGGTCTAGACTGTGGGACATTTCAATGCCAGGATGCTTCTATTATAGTGCCATGGCAATTGTAACATGCAGAATGTAGTATTTTTTTCGTGAAATATTCGTTTGTTCTGTATAACGGACCATCTGGTCGCTAGCTGTGCAATATGTATATTAGGAAATCTCTCTCATGATGCCTTAAAGGTGCACTATGAAATCTTGCATGGTTTTTATCTCAATTTCATTTTTGTCTCAAATCGTTGGCATCTCCCCTTGATCAGCTTGCTGCCAACTCCCTGAATACATGGTGAAAAAGTCTGGTCTCTGGAGACAACACAGGGGCAGTAAAACATCAAACAAACACTAGGGCGCAGGCTGTGCACCAAAACATAACAAACCTTATTTCAGCCAAACCCAACAAAATTTTTAGGGGAGGGGCGGGGGTTAGTGAACATGCACATATGGGTGGGGGGCAGTGAGAAAAGTTTATTTAGTAGCATGAATTTGAGAGTAGCATTTTGTTTGTTTATGTGGAAAGTCAACAGAAATGACATCATTCAGGATCTCATTGTGCACCCTCAAGAGTCGTAGTGAAACTGTATAGCACCCTGGAGTTTGAGCTCAACTCCCAGTTCACGTGATTGTGTGTAGGGCCAAACTGCCTTCATTTTTTAGGGTCTTTACTCAGTGTCCCAACTTCTTGCAACTACTGTAGGATTGCAAATACTCTAAATGCAAGTTGACACTTGATCACACTGATATGTATTTAGATCTCTCTCATTCGTACTTGTGCTTTATCTTTTCTGATTCCTTTGATCCAGGCTATGGGACTAAAGCTGATGGTTTTTATATGCTCCTGCATCTTATCAGTGGCACAGCCACCACCTCCCGATAGATTAACGCAATACAACTTGGCAGCGATAGTAAATACTGTTTACAACAAGTAAGCATCATTAATAAAGCTGGTCTTTTTGGTCTGGTGTTTGCCTTTCACACACTACCTATTCATTTCATTTATATATAAATGGAAGACTATAAACTCTACCGTATGAACTAGTCTATGGGCAATTCCATATCAGTTGGAACAGGTCTGACAGTTTTTCTGAATTTTTGGTCCAAACATTCCTCCATGTCCCATTAGAAGAAAGCAGAAAAAATCAACTTGCTATCTTGTTTAGTTTCTGAGATATAGCTCTTTAAACATGGAGTGGCATGACCAAGAAAAACACTTCAAATTTTCAAACACTTCAGTTTTTCATTAGGACCACTTTTTTATACTCATTTCCTCTCGATGATTTTTTTCCTGAAAATTTTCACACTGATGTTGATTTTTTTTCTGCTTTCTTCTAATGAGACATGGAGGAATGTTTGGACCAAAAATCAGGAAAAACTGAGGACCATGGTGTCGGACCCGTTCCAACTGATATGGAATTGCCCCTATATGATGTTCTATAAATGCCATAAAGGGAAAGGAGCTTAAAATGTTTTTAAATCTCTTTGCAGGCTCGACCATAGCCAACTGATGAACGATGCAGTAAATCTTCAGACAAAGTAACTTATTCACCATAACTCAACATCTTCTAACATCTGAAGTGTCTGTAACAATTTCTAAGGGACAGGAGATAGTTAATTAGTATTCATAGTTCCTCTGTGTATGAAATGCGCTATATAAATTAAATGGCCTTGCCTTGCCTAGTTCAAGGGTAATGTCAGCAGTGATTCAATTGGAGGCAACAACTTTTTCACTTGTACTCAGAGAATACATTGACACTCTTATCCCCATTTCTGTATTTCTTGATTACAGTAGGTTACACACAGTACAGTTCAGTTGACATGTACATGAGTTATACCTTGTCAAATGTACCATTAATTGTTTACAAACACTTGGTATATTTTCAATTTGTGTCTTTTTTGTATTTAGAGGCCATCAGTTCTCCATAGCACTCAAACTTACCCATGATGAATGCAAAAATGGCGATGCTGGGAGACTGAACCGTGTGGATTTTGATAGAGTCAGAGACACAATGTTAAAAGGTGAAATTTACAACAATGAAGTCATTACAGCAGCTCTCCCAGGTGGTGCACCATATATGTTCTCTGAGCAGCGAGTGCTAGGCAGCATCAAGACAGACAATGTGCAATGCCTCATTTTTTATACACAAAATTGCCCTTGTACTGAACAGTGTCCTGGCAATGTACAGAGCATTGCTGGCATTGCTGAGCAAGCATTTAATTCTGAAGATCTACTGAATGGATACAAGGCATTTGTCTTTGGGGAAATTTATTATAAGGATGTACAGTTCATATCCAGAGAGATCATGTACAGTAAGTTGAGTCAAATTAGAGGACCTGAAATTTACTGTTGTTTTGGAGAACTTAAATGCCATAAACTTGAGTTTGATAAAGGTAACAGTTATGCTCGCAGCCATTACTGCCTGCAGTCGCTTCACACTGAAGCCGAGCTACCACATGTTAGTTCATATTGATTGTATGGAAGGAAAGATGTTTTAAAAATAATAATTAGCTTAAAGAAGTCTGCTTTTATTGAACATAATACAGTATATAAGGTCAAGATATTGATCATGGTCCACTTATTATGAGTGACTATCATAAGATGCTATGCCCAAATCAAAGCATGGGTCTGTGAAATTTAACCTTGATATGGAACTCAGTAAAGTGCATTACTTGATAATTGGCAGTGGACTCCCTCTGCATTGTCAGACCTCAATACTGTAGCGCCGTTCCACAAGTACTGTAGGCCTACTGCTGTCATTGTGCAGTATTGCACAGTATCAGTACAGCTCCCCTATCGCCATGGTAATGTTTATGGCTCACCTGTCGCAGTGTACAACATGAAGATGGCAGCGGAGGTAGTGAAGAGCAGTGTATAGCTTTTTGGTAAAAATGTGTTTTTCTAACAGGGAAAGTTGATTGTGCTCAATGTTAGCTGTAGGAAATTAATCAACTTGTCTTAAAGGAGAAATCCGCTGTATATTAAATTAATATTATTAATCCATAGCCCTGTTGTCTGAGGTCACCAAGTAGGCTACTGTCAGTAGAAAAAATCCAAAGAAATTTGACACAATATCAACTGAATAGTGAACTGGCAACTAACACTAATTGAATTGTAACTTACTTTCAGTTTCATTTCACTATGCCCCATTCAGTTAAAATGAGTTATTTCGTTATTTGGGCTGTGTTGCATCAGATTTTCCGGTTCAACACAGACAACACTGACCTTGAACAACAGGGCTATTGACTGATTCACACCAGATTTTTCCTTAAAGGTGGGGTATGGAATTCTATTTTTTTGGTCAATTTTGTGAAATTACTTTAAATCCTCTTCATCACCGCCACTGAGTTGGTAGCACTATTATGAAAATGAAACATGTCAATCGTCTGTGGAACGGACAGGGCTTGAAAAACCATAACTTATCATTTGACAGACCATCATTCCCCATTGGACAGTTGCATGTCAATCAAATGGTCGTACTCAACCATTGGAGGAAAGGGGCTGGAACGTGGGTGGGACCATTTTCAAAATCTGACAGTGTTTGAGAATTCCATACCCCACCTTGAAAGCAAGAAGCAGTAAAGTGAAAAGCAATGCAACAGCAAGAGACATTTATCATCACATTTTAAAAAAAGAAAGAAAGTATCAGGTGACTATAGATCCTCTTTCAAAACGGCTTGAAGAGAAAGTGAAACCAAAGTGGGTGTACAGTACTGTATGTAATGTGTCTGCCTCATAGTGCTGTGTGCATTTTCTAAACTTCTCTCTAAACCCCTGATACAGCTTTCAAATTGTAACTCTTATGCTCTTCCCTACTGCTTAAGCATACATGTCAAATACGCAGAGAAAATAAAGACATTTTTTATATTTGTCATGCTTTTCAAGTCATGTCATTCATGCCATCCCATAAAATACTCCTGTGACTCTAGGGAAGTGTTGCAGTGATGTATGCAGTCTGATATTCACACTGGTATGTGTGTGTGTGTGTGTGTGTGTGTGTGTGTGTGTGTGTCTGTGTGTGTGTGTGTGTGTGTGTGTGTGTGTGTTTGTGTGTGTGTAAGAGAGAGAGAGAGAGAGAGAGATCCATTAATTTCTGAGATGAAGCACTCCTGGGCACATAAGCATCCTGGCACCCAACTTCGTGGCAAACAGCAACCTTGTGCCATCTGTTCTGGCTGCTTATTTCTTGGGGCAGTCAGCCTACTGGTTGGAGGATAAGAGATAAGACTGAAGGATGGTCAGTTTGATCCTTGAACTTTCACTGATACTCCCCAGATGCAGCAGTGTGTGTGCACACTGTGTATGTGTGTACTATGCGTGTGTGTGTCTGTGTATGAGAGAGAGAGAGAGAGAGAGAGAGAGAGAGAGAGAGAGAGAGAGACTAATCATGGATGGGTGAAATTGACAGAATGAATTTCCCTCAAAGCTAAAGTAAAGCGTATATGCATACACCTGCTTGACATTAAATACTTCAGCCATCCTATGTACTATAGGCCTACAGAACAATTATGCAGTGCATCTATTCGCAAGATATCATAACAATGCAACACAAGTATTATGGACCTCCTAGGAGTCATTTTAAGTGACACAGAAATATCACAGGAAGTCAGTTTTATATATAAAACTGGCGTGGAGAAGACAGTGATTCATGATTTCATCAATCTTAACTAGGTTTTTAATGTCACTAACAATGGCACTTCACAGGGTGGATATTTATAAAAGCGTCTATAAACAAATATCAGTATGAACAGCAACTTGTCTGTTTGAAAGTCATTGTTAAACATGAGTAATTACAGGTTAATTACATTAAATTGCTGAAGGGGCGTTACACAGCTGAAAACTACAGGATATAATGGACTGTCCCTAATGGATAACTGGTCACATCTCAGCAAGACAGACATATTGGTCAATCAGATGGTGAGTTTTGTAAATTTTGTAAAGGATTTTTGGTCCACATGTATGTTTGTTGGTAAATGACTCTGTTCCATATTTATCTTTTGGTAACACTTTACAAAAAAACATTATAAGCACATTTTAAAGGGTTATAAATGGTTATAAAGTATGTGTGCATTTTATTGATTGACACAAGTTTATATTAGGCTATCATTCACAAATTCTCATGACTGCAATTGTGTTATTATACAGTAACCTATGGATAAGCTGAGCCTGGTGTAGGCCTATCACAATTGATTAAAGATGATCCAAACACCGAAGAGCTCCCATATAATTATGTTTATTTGTGTGACGTTTTGAGGACTTACGGCCCTTCCTCAGACTAGTGTGTGGATCATCTTACTTTATACTGCTATCTCCATTAGATCCTGCACCCGACTACATAGATTGGGATGTGCGTGATTACACCTGACTTTACTATCACAATGGATTAACATTTTACACTCACGTTCTGTAATGGCCTGTACTATCACAATGGATTAACATTTTACAGTCACGTTCTGTAATGGTCTGTAATTCTGTAATGGTTAAATTCACTCATGCCACACATTGTAATGCATTATGAATACTTTATAATCCGTCATGGTGTGTTAATGACACTTTTTGGATACAGACCTTAAGCATTGCTATTTCTTTGTGTTATCAGTCATGTCCTGTATATCCACCCTCTGTGCTCAGCTCATTCAAAAGCTAAATGTTTGAAATGCAAATATGTTCCTTTCATACATTTTGGTATCTTCGTCTGCAGGTGGATACCATGGCTTTGAAACTGATGCTGATGGTCATAATGATGGCTTGCAACTTCATCTGGTCTGTGACACCTTTTGATGGATTAACAAATTCTAAACTGACATCTATACTACAGACAGTTTTCAATGGGTGAGTTTCAGGCATATTGCAGGTTATATTTCAGTGTTCTGTATGAAAGGAGCCTTGAGATCATTGAATGTCTCTGCAGGTTTGACCATAATAAACTGCAGAAGCAAGTCCAGGCAGAAACTGAAGCACAGGATGAGAAACACAAGATGCCAAGGTAACCTCAGTCCTAAGCAGTATCAATGATTTTAATTACTCCCTCTCTTGATAAAGTATTTGACTACGAAACAGTCTATGAACAATGCTAAAAGGCAAAATGTAAATAGAACTGATTTTTTCAAATAGAGCAATAACACTGTGTCACAGATTTATCAGTGTCAATTTCTGTCCTTGATTCAACCTGATAATTTCTGATGTAATGGTACTGTGATGGAGTGCCACCACTATGGTTGAGTAGCCTGTGTGCTCTTAGTCAGTTTCTAAGTTTATCTCCCTGGAGATCCGGGTTGGAGGCCAGGTGGGGTCACTGCCCCCTCCACTCACTCCAGGTGGCCTATATAGTTTTGGACAGGCACAGTGTTATTGTCATTGCTGAAACTTTGTTTTTTTCCTTTAGAGGTGTGCAGTTCTCCATGGCTCTCAAGCTTAGCCAGAGTGACTGCAGTAATGGTACTACAGAGAGCCTGAGTGTTGTTGATTTCAAGGCAGTAAGAGACGTGATGGCAAAAGGTGAAATATACAACAAAGGACCAATCACTGCGGCTATTCCACTATGGAAGTTCAGCAAAGATGGTAACCCATACACGGAACACTCTGAAAGACGGGTGCTGATAGGCACCGCAACAGACAGAGTCCAGTGTCTCATTTTCTATACCTATTACAGTCCATGCACGAAACGCTGTCTTGGCACAGATATGGATTTGAATATTTCTGCCATTGTAAGGGAGAAATTTCAACATATAAGTGAGGGGTACAAGGCCTTTGTTTTTAGCACAATATATAATAAGGACTTGGATAAAACTAAGGATGAGATCTACAACCTGATGAAGCAAATTGAAGGACCAAAGATTTACTGCTGCTATGATACCAGCAATGGTGTGAAGTGTTTTGGATTGAATATGAATGTGGGGCCAGATCAACATTGCCTGTCACAGATAGAATCAAATTAAACACTGCAAGACAAAAATATTTTACTTTAGTAGATCACCACAGACACATACACCGTCTGGTTTTAGATTCAACACTAACAAATCTAGATTGTTATCACACAGTGAAATGGAATACTGAATTCTGATTGGCTAGAAGGGTGTGCGTTAACTTTTCATAACGCACACCTA
>JASCQY010000036.1:13984707-13995067 GCA_030264315.1 Sardinella tawilis
GAATAAAAAAAATGTTAGCACTATGGACCCAACAGACCGGATGAATCTTTCTCCCCCCCCCCTCCTTCTCTTTCCCTTTCTCACTCCATTTGGTGGTGAGAGTGAATAGAAATATGGCTTTCATTTGCAGTCAAAGAATCTCAAAAAGAGCATGTCACAAATTCAAATGCTATTTCAAATGCTCATAAAACACACACACACACACACACACACACACACACACACTCACACACACACACACACACACACAAACACAACAGGGAGAACAGAGGAACTGACTGGGGAGTGCACACACACACACACACACACACACACACACACACACACTACAAACCACTACATGGATGTGCATTCACAATCACAACCACACAGGGGGAGCAGCGGGGCGGATGGGTGGGGGAGAAGGAGGGGTTCGGGTGGGGAAAAGATCCAGGGGCTGCTGTTTGGCCGCTGCTAGAGCCATGACAAGCGGCGGGATGATGATGTGAAAGTGTAATGGGCGCAAGGCCGCCAGGGCCGCTGCCGCCTCCCGATTCAGATGGAAGGGCTGGCTGGAGCGGGCCGCTCTGATGGATGAGGCGTTGATCTCATCGCCGCCTGACAGCTTCTGGGAAGACAGGCTCGCCTGCCGCCAGGGGCCTCAGATAAAGAAATATGACGCGCGGCAGACCAGTGAAGGCTGGCGCCCACTCCACCTCACCACACCCCCGCCTACTCACCTCCATGCATATCCACCCCCACCCCCAACTTCCACTACTCCTAATGCACACCAATGTGGCCAAGGTGTTATGTCATCTGAAGTCCACCTTTCCATTCAGCCAAGCAATTATCAGAGGTAGCAAGATCTGTGGTCCCTGATATCTGAGGTAGATTCTGGATTAGATGAATGAGTTGGGTGAAGGGTGAAAAAAGACCAGTGGTGGATGATTAACATCTTGGAAACAGTGACAGTGCACTCTGCTGTAGGATTGAATTTGTGCAGTGCCTAAACAATGGCTGTTAGCCTGGTCTATCTCAATGTAATATTCTCCACTACACAGCAAATTTAGTCTTACCTCAAGGCTCTCTAACAGCCATCCAGCAAAAGGCTGGCAACAGATGCCGGCTTAGCAGTGCAGAAGTGCCTTAGCTTGGCACCCCACCCTCTCCCTTCACCCTCTGTTCTCTCCTCTCTCATGACCTGGGATAATTTGTGAATTTTCCAGTGTTTGCAGACTGGCCTGTTCTGCAACATTGACAGCAAACTCCGGCAAGCTCCATCACTTTCATCCAGGCCCCATTGCAAGTGCCATCAGAGATGTTTTCAGCCCCAGACCCCTAATTGCTAACATCTTCTGTGAGGATGACATCAGCAGTGCCATCAGAAGCAGTGATCAGGCCCATATGGGACAGGATGCTTTGCTGTGACTCACCAGTGTCTTTTAGGCATCATCCTCTCGCTCCTGTGCACCTCTGCCTTTCCTCTTGCCTTAGCTCATATTGTCCTTTTTTCTCCACTTTGCTGCTTTTATCTGTTCTCTCTCTCCCTCTCTCTTTTTCTTTCTTTCTTTCTGTCTTTTTCTTTCTCACTGTCTCTTTTCAGTATGCTCCAGAGACATTATTCATCCACTGCCCAAGATACAACAACCCAACCCCACCAAGCCAGCTGTCTCTCTTAGAGGGGGTATTAATCTGGTATTCATCTACTTCTGTCCGCTAATGTCTGCAAACTCAGAGCAAGCTCTCTTCTAACACTGCCCCCTTCTACACTGGATCTGCGCTTCATTCCGACTGAGGTGCAGACAGAGGAGCTGAACTGAGGGAGTAATTAAGGCTTCATATTGTGCAATAACGGTATCGCTTCAGTAAATGAGACATTAGCTTTACCCTTGAGGAAAATATTACTGCCTAAAACAGTGTGCCTTGGCTTTGTCTTATAAGAGCAATTAAGCTCTTACTGAGTATGGATCTGTTTCTCCTAAAATCCCAGAGAAAACAGCAAAGGAACGTTTGAAGTTGAACTGGAAATAATTGAGAGTGGACAATAGACTGTTTAAAGGGGTATTTTTAGAAGTTCAATAGACTTCAGAAGTTCAAATTTAGGGCCGGATCTTACTAAATGGTCTGAATGCACACCTTTTTTGAATAAAAATATGCATTTGAGCTCAATGTGAGAGCTTATTTGTGTGATGAGAATCTATTTACCGTATGTTTTTCTTACTGCCGCTGTTTTCGGGAAAGAGGAGGTCAACACGTGTACCATTACAAAATTTCATTTGCACCTAAGTCTCATAAGATTACCTTCATCCAAAAGACTGTCAAGATTCATTCCAAATCTTGTGAAGGGCACAAGCCCTCAATAGAATATGCTTACAGGTGAATAAGCCCTCAATAGAATATGCTTACAATAGAATATGCTTGCAAGGGCTAGCCCTCAATAGACAGGTTGGTCTGAGATTGAGAGACCAGAGGTCACAAGCACAATCATGGTAGGCCAAAGGGGTGACCATCCGTCTTCCATCCATGTCTATTTAATGACACTTGACTTATCTGCATCCACTCAGGCTGAATATTTATAACATCAATGTTTTACTGCAGTTTGTCTGCACTGATTCAGCAAATATAATTTTTCCACCTCTATGCTGCCAGGGCTGTAGAAATACTACAAAGGTCCCTTCATCAGTGTATCATAAATAAACCTTTGATGGTTTCCTTATATGCCCATAGGAAAAGCCCTGAGGGTTTGTTCAGCCTTGTGACTGGACAAGTGTGTGCATCTGACAAATTTCCCAAGCAAGACACTAATACAGACACAGAGCTGGGAAGGTGGGGGCAACAGTAAACAGACATCCATCAAGCAAATAATCCCTGTAGGTTAGTCCACTGGCACATAGACTGATGAGGCACTTGGGTAGGGAGGCCTTCTTAGGATATTTATACCCATAGACAGGGGTGAGCTGGGGAGAATGATCTCCCTCTTTCATTCACACTTCATTCTTCAGGCGCTCCTCTGTCCTATCCCTCCCTCTCTCTCTCTCTTTCTCTCTCTTTCATTTCTCTGAGGAGCCACTTCCCAAAAGTGATTCAGTGTCTCCTCAGAGCGCTCGCTCATGTCCCATGGAAGGTCGTCTCCCTCCACACCTTCACCTCCACCTCCTCCTCCTCCTCCTCCTTCTCCAGTCGCCCTCCACACATGGGCTCATTGATCCGGAGGAACAGATTCATTTCAGATTCCTGTTACGATACATCTCATCGATCTCGCCATCTCCTCTGATTAAGCATTTGAGCAGAACACTCTGACGGTGGTGGACTGATCAGAGGCGAGACTCCCCCAGGACCCCCTGAGAGTGAGGTGGAATGATAGAGGGAATGAAAGAGAGAACAGAGGAGAGATGGAGTGAGTGAGAGTGAGAGTGAGGATGGAGAAGAGATGGATGGAGTAAAAGGGAGAATGGAAGAGGAGGAGGAGGAAAAAGGGCTCTGGAAAAAGAGATGGAGCGTAAAATGGGGAATAGTGTGATAATGATGAATACCAGCCACTGCTCACTAGTCAGAAGAAAGACCAGTAATCTCTCTCCTGACATTTTTATTTCTACTATGAATCTGTGGTGAAAAAATAGGCAAAAGTCATTTATTCTGTTCTTTCAGCTTTCTCTCTCTGTCTTACCATCGCTAAAACCCACAGCTTCTGTACCCAACAAGTCCATCTATCCTCTCTAACACATACATATTCACATTCACATTTGCTCTCTTTCTCCTTCTCTCTCTCTCTCCCTCTCTCTCTTGCTTTCTCTCTCTTCCTCCCTCTCTCAGTCTCCTTCTCTGGAGAAATAAAACAGTGATTGAAGATGTAGCCCACCCCAGCTCTCTCTTTCTGTCTCTCTCTCTCTCTCTTTCTCTCTCTCTCTTTCTCTGGAGGAATAAAACAGCGATTGAAGACGTGTAGCCCACCCCAGGGGTTGAAAGCCTGACTCCCGGCCAGGCCTAAAAGCTGTTTTCACTCAAAACATTGTCAGCATGCCCAAACATGTCGGAGGAAGTTATTTGTAACAAGGGGATAGGGAACTATCCTTTAGATCTGTCATCGGCCCCAGGAGGGAAGAGCTCTCCTCGTGCAAGGCTGGTAGTCTGCACGAGCCAATCGGGCGACAGGAAGGGAAAATAAACAGAGGGGGTGTGGAGGATGGATGCGGCGGCGTGCAAGAAGAGCCCTCTCCTGCGCAGGCCTTCTTTCAAGAGGAAGGGGCTTGGAGGACTCCACTCAGTGACTCATCTGTGTCTCCTGTGGTTGCACAGTTTCCTAACGGTTGCCACCAGCTCCCCATTTTCTCTCCATCTCCCTCTCTATCACTCTCTCTCTCTCTCTCTCTTGCTCTCTCCTTCTCGGGAAGAGTCTCCTGTAGCCCAAAATGTCAGTAGCAGTAAAGGGTAGACACTTTACTTGCTCTCCTGTAGTAAGTGACCTTGGTTTTGAGAGAAGATAAAATATCATTATTATTATTATTATTATTATTATTATCATCATCATCATCATCCTGATGCCTCAGGACTCAGAGCATCTCAGGCAAACTGTCAGATGTGGGGAGCTGTGCTGGTTGTGGTGGGGTGAGGGGGGTAGGGAGTGTCTTCAAACAGGGAGCTTTTCAGCACTCTGACACCTCCATGAGCGCCACTGCCTCTTCACCACTCTGCTGTGTCACCACATTCATCACCTCAGGAGGATCTGAGGCTCCTCTGAAGCTCCACAGGCCTCAAGATGAGCTCCCAACCCCCATATGCCCCACGAGCTTTTATTACAGACACATCTGTCAGAGAATAATTGCTGCACAAAAAAAGAAGGGGAGAAAAAAAAACGTCTGTGAATTTTGAAGAGCTAAAAGGATGTGTGAAGGAATTAATATGCAGGCGAATGTGCTAAATGTTCATAGCTGGGTTTGGAAGGATGATGCTGAGTGACCATTTCACTATGGAGCTTCTTTTAATGATGTGTTTAGGCTCATGTGAATAAGGCTTAGATTTGGACAAATTAATCTATTATGTGTAGCCTATGTGCACCACTCCCACACACACACACACACACACGCACACTCACACACAAACACACACACACACACACACACACACACACACACAGAGAGCGAGAGAGAGAGAGCTAGCAAGTATAATCGTTATGCTATTCAACATATGGGGTGGATTTGTCCCTGATAATTTGGATGACAGAATGAGTATGGCCCACACAGAAACAGTCCCAGTGCAAGAGCCGCTACTAAGCAACATGACCAATGAGGCAGGAGATTATTGTCACCACCTTGGCATCAAATGTTAAAGTGTCCACGCTATATGGGATTAATGTCACCACCTTGACATCACATGGTAAAGAATCCATGCTGTTTGGCTATAGGAAGCAGAAAATGCACTCTTGAAGCTTGCACACACACACACACACACACACACACACACACACAAACACAGCATCCTGTAAATAAAACTATTTTGGTACTGATGGTAATTTTTTAAGCTACATTGTCTTTAATATTTAATGAAGTCATCTGGTTTAATAATGACCTAAATGGTTTATGGTTTAAGGTCTGATTAAACTAATAGGTTTTCAGTCAATGACGAGTAGGTGTTCTTAGAAATATGAATGAATTCAGAAAAAAGGCAAGGAAATTAATTCAGAAAAATTCTCTCTCTCTCACACACACACACACACACATGCACACGCACACCACACACCACACACACACTGCACACTGGAGGCCTGTGGGCAGTGCTTGGTGGCGAAGGGCCAGTCTGGAGGTATAGTGGCCCCCTCACAGGCCTGTCCCTGGCTGGGTGGTCTGTGTGGTCTGAGGCTGGACTGCAGGGCCGCAGGGCCCTGGGTGGGGCCGACGCAGACAAAAAGCCAGGGAGGTCAGGAAGGTGGCAAACAGCCTGGACACTGCCCACACATGGAGCCTATGGCCATACTGGGTATACCAATGCACTCACATGAACACACACACACACACACACACACACATGCACGCATGTTTGTGGGTGTGCACCGAGACAAACACACTCTCACACACAGATATACACACACACAAGGGGTAAATATTTGGACAGAGACTGCCGGATGTTGGTGGGACTTTCTCTGTCTGAACCGGGTTACTCATGAGCTGAAAACACACACACACACACACACACACACACACACACACACACACACACACACACACACACACACACACACACACAGGCGAGTCTAAGAGACCACTGGAGTCCTGAGGAAACCTCAGCCACTTTTAGAGTCCATCAGCTTTTTCCCTTTCCACTCCTCCAGTAGCCTAGGAACAGGGCCTCCACTGAGGAGCCTGTGGTGAGGATAGAGGATTCTTTGCCTCTAAGTTGTGGCCACTGGCAGAAAAAACACAAACATCTCGTCCTCAGACAGAGATCTGGACAAACTGGCTGCCTGATATATTGGCCACTGCTGTGCCGTCGTGTAAAAAAGTGTCATTCTTTAAGTGTGCGCTGCTATTTATGTTTCGGAAAATATTTTTCAGAGGGCCCAGAAAGATTGCCTCTTTTTTTTGGTGACCTGTCATCCCTGGTTTTTGAAAATGTGTGCGAAAGAATTTGCTGAAAAGGTCCATTCAAGGTTGCTGAATCAAAGATTTTGAACGTCAAGGCCACCTCAGTCCAAGCCCTTCCTTGATCTGATCTAAATTAGCCGTCCCAGTCTCACCTCCACACATAAACCAAGGGCTCTGATCTCTCCCTTTAAACAAATAGAAAATAGCATTAGCTTGATTGTGTTTAAAAATCCACTTTCAATCATAAACAGCTTCTCTGGAAAAAAAGAGCTTTAACAGCATAAAGAGTCTTATGAAAAGGACTCATTTCATACGTAAGTTTAGCTTGTCAAATAACTTGATGTATGCTTTATCTGTTTTATTTATGTCTAGCATTCACATCTAATCATCGGTTAACTAAACATCACAATTTTTTTTAAGTTGTGTGAATGCTAATTACATTAGCGATGACCCAATGATGACATAAACTCAGCCCTCCTCTCCAAAGGAAACATACCAGGGGTAACCCAGGCCTGGGGGCCAAACACGGTTCCATGCGACCCACCATGAAGTCAAAAAATATAACTAAAATGTGGCTTGTTGTTACATGATATACTGGTATGTTATTTTTGTTAATAGCATTATCAAAAAGTTTAGCATGAGACGGCCTGTGGATTTTCAGATCTAAAATGCAGTCACTCTTTCACTTGAAAATGGCTAAAAATGGCAGCTTAAATTTTTCAGTTTGAGGCCCGCAAACAGAAAAGGTTTGGCCACCCCTGAAACATACCACCCCAATACCACTGTGCAGTATAGACCCTGACCTCAAAACTGTTGCCTGTCCCCTTTCACACCAATGTCAACCTGGCAGAACACAAGGGGAGATCCGCGTTAATTTTTCACCCATCTGCTCTTTGAGGACATGCTAGGCCAGTCACTCTCCACTTCTCTTCTGTCCCAGCTTGTCTGCTCTTGCACACAGTTAAAAGAGCCTCATCCATTATTGATCATGGCAGTTGCCGAGTCCCTTTATTGAGTAATAAACAGTCGCTCACTGAGAGCACATTAGCTGAAGCGTCAGGGCCTATCCCTGGTCCATCCGTCACCATAGCCTCGGACGAGAGCAGACTCGATTATAGGTTATTAAGCCGTATTGATTATCGCCGGCGACGGCTAACAGTGCCCCGGTGAGGGCTTATTACTGCCTCTGCCCCTGTCTGTTAGTGTCCATTCAATTGCTCCAATGTTTGCTGAACATTTCTCCACATGACAAGCTGCTTTAGTTAGTGCTGAGAGTTGTATTCAGGTTCAAATGTATTCATGTGTAGAGAGAACTTTATTGTACTTGTTTTAACCTGTTTTAAATGACAGAATGAAAGTTACATGTGATTTTCAGCTGATCATTAGCATTTTGATTCATCGGCACAGCATGTGCGTAAATTAAATAAGATACATGTATATCAGAATTGCGTTTAATTAGCCATAATTATCATAGCAATTTATTTATCCACAAAGATTGAAAGGATACACAAAAGGCATAAAACTGACTTGTTGCGCATATAATAAGAGGGAGTTGCAGAGCTCTTAGAGTTTCTGGTTTACAGCTCTATGAAACAAAACCATGAGTGTGGTGAGTAGTAGCCTACAGTAAGAGGGACTGGTGGCTGAGGACTTGCTCACACTGTGTTCCTTACCGACTTGAGGTGATCATGGTCACTGATGTTTCCCCGCGGGTGCTAAGTGGTCTTGTGCCTCTATCTCATGATTATTTGTGTGCAGATTAAACATTTCGAAGTGGCATGCCAATGCAACCGTATACACACCACTGGCGGAGGGGCGAGGCAGAGGCCTACAGACTCCCATTGCATTGTGGGTAACCACTCGCCACCCTCCGCCCACTACTCCCAAAACCAATCGTTACAGATGGTGGGGAGCTTGAGTGTCCTCAGGTCCACACAAAATACTTAGCTGTGGTTTGAGAAGCACTTACTTTCACTCTGAGTGGCCATCCCAACCCACCAAGATACAGTTCTGAGAGAGTGTTTCTGTTTTTTGTTTTTTTTTCTCTGCGTCTTTCATTTACGAACTTCCTGCAATCATCAATCACAACTAAGAGAGAGATAGAGAGGGAAGAGATGGGAGGAGGACAGAGAGAGAAAGAAGGAGAGAGAGAGAGAAGAGGAGAAATGGGTGGGAAGAGTGGGCATAGTTTCTAACCTCAAGGAAAGAAGAAAAAGCCAGACTGCCTCCTGTAGTGGTGCCACCGTTGCATAATAGGTGATACCATCAATAATTAAGCACCGATTGGGTTTAATATTTAATGGTGGCGACATGTAATTTACACTTGCGACCGAGAAATCACAAGGTGCAGACCAAAATAAACAAGTGCTTTTTCAGTGCTTGTGAAAGGAGTGGGACACATGAAACCCTTTGCTGGTGGTCTCTCACTTTCACTCGTTTTTTTCCCCTCATTCTCTCTTTCTTGCTCAGACTCGCTCCCTTCCTCTCCTCTGCCTCGCTCTCGCTTTGCAGCGAACTGCGTCACTACAGTTTGACAAAGTAAACCATTTGCCAGATAATCAAGATGCAAAAAGTAAAGATTTAAGACGGTTTGTAATTTACGAAGTAAGCGTAAATTAATATTTAAAAATGTTCTAACATTAATTGGCAATTTATTAAAATAATCATTTTGATGTGTTTTTGACTAAGCCATCTAATAGTTAGTACAACATGTACATCATAATGAAAGGACTTCCGTAACAATGAATCATCCATGTGGATGAAACTCAAAATCAAGACACTTGTTGACTGAGGGGAAGGGAGAATATTAATCAACTTTGTGCTTGTCATTTTATTTATTTTTTTTAATCATTACTGTAAATATGTTCAAATGTTTTTGAAGACATTTTTATTGCAAATAGAAGGGGAGAGAAAGACAGCATCTGTTCCTGATTGGCTGAGTGGAGGTGCCACAGCAGCTGCATGTGACCTTTGCCCTCTACAACACGTTCTAATTTGTACCGTGGAAGAGTTAACAAGGCATGCAGTGGAGAGGGTCATTAAACCCTTAACACCAGGTTTCATGATGATGGGCGGTTGGGGGCTTGGGGCTTCTTTCTACTCCAGCAGTCTCGAGGTTTCAGAGTGCCAGTGTACTTAGAGGTTGTGGAAGTTGTAGTGTTATTAAATATTTAGCCACATCAAAAGTCAGACATATGTATTGCATAAGTTGTATGGAGTTCTGGAGAGAGATAGAGAACTGAATTATGTGGTGATGGTTTTGCATACTGTGACTGCATGCTGTTCCTCAAAATCATGTCACTGTAGTTTGTTTATTAGGTATTTATTTGCACGACCATGAATAAAACCATATCTGGTTAACACATTTTATTGTGTCTCTCAACTTTAGAGATTCCACCAACCCTAGAATCTTTTATGAGTCTTGTATGAAGAAGAATTGCACATCGCATCTAACATTAGTGACAAAATCTCTAGTTTAGTTTTAAGCATTTACAAGTACATGAAGTCTACTGTATGACCATTTAAGCCTGAATAGAGTAGTTGTGGGGACATTGTGATGAAGCCCATCTTCAAAAGACCACTAGAGGTCAGTATTGAGCATGGGGATGGGCAGGACTTCACTGACCACCTCCATCATCACCTCAAGCCATCTTTCTCACAGGCATTAAAACACATGGACAGACTTTAGGGAGCTTTATGTTCACCATTAGAACGCCAGCTATCTACCTGTGAGAACATGCAGGGTGGAACAATGTGGGGGCGGATGGCATAATAGCCGGGGGGGGGGGGGGGTGCGTCCATTC
>JASCQY010000036.1:14018673-14032138 GCA_030264315.1 Sardinella tawilis
TCACTTTTCACAAGCCCCTATCATAGTCTATCAAGTATGCAACTTAGGTGACATAACAACATTGCAATATGTCTTTTCTAATCGAGCTGCGTAAAACCACGTACCTCTCCCAGCCAAGTGAAATGCAGACTGGCGAGAGAGAACGCGAATAATGCAGTACATGCGCTACTAAAGTCACTAGAGGGCGCTCTAACATAAGGAATAAAACTCCCATTACAAGATAACTTTACAATTACAGAGAAAAGGAGGGATTTTGGTGAAATAAACACACCAAACCCTCAAAACAGAGTCACATATGACTGAAAACAAAGAAAATAAATAAAAACATGTTCATGTTATTCTTTTCCCTGTTACACAAAGTGTGTGGGATGTGTGGGTGGTTGTGAACAAAGTATACGTTTGAGTGCTGTTTCCCCCTTGGATACGGTCTACAGTAAGTAAAAAATGAGGAAAATGTCTTCCCCCAGATCTGAGAATGTGACAAGTGTAGAATAGTGTACAGTACAGTATAGGTAAACTAATTAGTGAAACATGCAACAAAAAAAAGGTGAGAAGTATACTCGGGCTTCAGGCACTGATGGCAATGGGTAGATAACAGATTGGTTGTTTTCTCTGTGGTAGCTAAAATCAGCTAAATAATATTTAGGCTAAGTGATAACACATTGCACTGCAAGTAATATTTCTAGCCTAGAAAATGAAAATGCCCAGTTATGTTAACCCATAGTTAATGTTTAAAGGAAGCCTATGGTTTCATACTGTCCTCTCTTTCACTCACTCTCACTGACTCGGCAACTATGATTTGAGTGTAATATTTTAGTTCAAGCCCGCTGATGTCAATAATGTCAGAGTAACCCTAAGAAGGAAACAGCTTTCCACTGACTGTCACCCCAGGACTCTTGACTCCATCTCTAATTGCATATGATTAAACTCATTAGAGGCCATTAAAAGGAGACTCTCACTGATGACTCTGCCATGGAATTGGGTGGAGGCACAGAAGATATTCCCTCACTGGATCAAAACATCTTGGTCATGGGGCCAGTAAACTTCGCTGTGTTGAGTTAGAAAGCATTAAAAAGTCATAGGGGCTGTCGACCCAATACACAAACTATCAGTCTTATGATAGTAGAAATGAGTTGATGGATTCTACCAAAGGAGTGCCCTCGCGTTTGTGTTAGTAGAGTGATTTTCACTCCTCGGGGGTTTGTAATGGATCATGCCCAAACACATGGGTAAGAGGCACAAACAGTTATACAGTTGAGACACATGACAGCTGAGACAAATCCAAGCGAGGTTCCTTCACCACGGTTACTCTGAACAGCCTAATCATTCCCCTACTACATTTATTTGATTTATTCAAGACGTTTTTTTGCTTGAGTAGAAACTCAAATGGAGTATAATGTTTGGCAGCATGGGGCAAGAGAACCTAGCCTACTCCAGTTGCTGACATGGCCACAGTGGAAGAACAGATCTCTTCACAGTGCCCTATGAATAATATATGTTGTTTATGAGTGTATGCATTCGATTTGACCCCAGGGGTTCGAGCGGGAGAGATACAGTACCGTATGCAGCAACTCTCTCTCTCTCTCTCTGGAGCTCAGAGGCAATAAGGGGGAGAGGAGGGGTGGGGTGGGGGGGGGGTGGGTGACAGATGACACTCCTGCAGAAAGGTGACAGGTCGTTGGCTGCGGGGGGACCCTCCATCAACCCTCAGTGACACATCCAATAAGTCTCACTGAGACAGTACTTGTGCAGTTACAGCCATTAAACACATGTGAACATGAACCAACTGAGATGCCTTGCAGTCTTGTTGCGAATCACAGAGCACTGGTTGATGCCTGCTGGGCTGAAAATTTGTAAGAAAGTTAGGATAATTTTACCAATTGTGCATGTTCGTGTTTTCTTAGTTTATTTAAAACGGGAAAACGAACCTCATGTGTGCATGTCCATAATTGGACATAGCCCACCCTCCACATAGACTGCTCTTGCATAGCCACATCACATCATCGCTAAGCTAATGGACTAGCTATCAGTTAGCAATGCTCACAGGCAGCACATGTTCGACTTTATACTGCTAATAACTTATTTGGCATTTACTCTGTAGGGAACTCACCTGGAGACCAGCTGTGTGCAGATAGGCCAAGGAGGCTAATCCCGCAGCTGCACTAGGCTGTTTCCCCGCCTCTTGCTGCAAACTGGTAGACAGGTTTGATTAGCCTGCAATTCATTTGTTTTACATATTACGTCAGTCACACATAGAGCGCAGTGCAGGAGTAAGTTACAGCGTGAGTTGGTGGTTGGTCTAAAATGCCAGTTTTGTTCATGTAGCCTCCACATGAATGTGGTTTTCAATTCTGACCTCAGTGCTCTGTACAGCTGCAAAGTATTGCTGAGGTGTTTGTAAACTGTTGCTGTTGCTACCGCTGCTGTTGCTATTGCCACTGCTGTTACTGTGGTGACGTCGATGATAGGCTAACATTTCAGCGAAGTAGGCCTGCACTTCTCTTATGTAACATAGCCCTGCATCTACAAGCTCTAATCTTATTAGAGAAGAGACCCATGGCCTGTTGTTTGACAAGGCAGAGTCCAGAGACTACCAGTAGGTAGACACATCCTTTGAAAGGCCCCATTCCTGCTTCACAAGGTGTCTTAACACAGCTGTGGGCATTTCACCTGACTGTAAAACATTTACTGGATCTCTTTGGTTACAAGATTGCCCATCCGTCAATATGGGTTCACAGACTCGTGGAATTCATGAATTAATCTATAAGGAAATCTAGATCAGTAGGCCTATAGGGAGGCACAGTTGTGGTTGTAGATTCAAGGCATGCTGACCTGCAGACCCGGAGGCATTCAGGCCGTTGGCCGTTCTGCAAGCTGGCTTGTGATCGAGGTCATCAGTGGCGGTGTTGTGTGCCATGAGTGTGCCCAATGCTCAGCCCACACGCTGTGATACTCAGAAGAAAAAAAAAATAGAGAGAGAGAGAGCAGTGCTGACATCAGTTCAGTGGAAGTACCCTAATACGCAGGCAACTTCAGATGTTTCCTGCCACTCCGATAAAGTTTGTCATAAAACTTTGTGATAAAAAGCGCATGTACTGAAATTTACTGTATGTGTTGTACTACAGAAATATGATAGTTTAGCAAAGATCATTGAGTCACTTATTGTATGACTGAGGATGGTTGTGGTACCATTATTTTTCTATTTTCCTTTAGCATAATGAGATATACTTTGCAGACTGCTTCAAGATAGCATCATAGCTTATCTCATGTTTTTTTCTGTTTAAACATTCTAAATGGGCTCGTCTCGTTTGTTCATATGGCTGTTTGATGTGATGAAGTGGAAGTCATTTGGGAACAAAATAGAACGTTCAGGTATTGTTTTTGTTTTTAGCATTGAAATGGTCTACATGGAAAAGAGATCAGACTCATGTATACATGCAGACATTTGATTTATCACATATAGAGATCTTTTTTTCCAGTGACCCACATTAGTGTTCTCACAAACCGTTTTTTTTTTTTTTTTCAGTTGATGTTTGACCCACTAAGTAATGCCTCTTACATCACTGTTTCTAAGTAACTCACAGGCCCTGAAGCAATAGCAGAAGTGTGACGTGTCGTTAATGGCACTGAAACTTGTAGGACTGATGCCAAGCGCATGCTAAGGAGAGGGGAGCCTGATCGTCACGTTCAAAGGTAGGCAACCAGTGAGGAAGTCTGTCGTGCAGACTGTATGGCAACATAATTATGGTCCCTCGGCCTTCATAGGATGTCTTAACAGGGTGATGCAAAAACTCGCTGAAAAGGGTGATGCAAAAAGTTACTGAGAATGACCCACAGAGAAAGAGAGGGAGGAAGAAAAAAAGGGAATAAGCTGAAGGCTGAAAAAAGAGAAGAACGACTGAGACAATGAGTGGTAGGAGAGTGATAGAGAAGAGAGAGGGATAAGTGAAGGAAGGGTGGGGGAAGACCAAAACATGATGAAAGAGAGGGGTCAGAGGGGTGTCGTCCCACAAGGGGGTGCAAATGCATGCGTTTCCCTGAGTCTGAGAGGTGTGTGTGATCACAGTTGTGGACTGCTGAATAATTCAGAAAGGCCAGGACAATCCCCCCCCCCCCCCCCACCCCCATGGTGGTACAGCTTTAGGCTCCTAACGGCAACACCCATTAAGGCATAACTGCGGAGGTCCGTACTCTCACAGCACCATTCTCCTTTCCTCTCTATTCTGGTTCCCTCTCAGACCCACTCCCATGAGCCTTTGGGGCCTCCATGCAATGAGCTCACTGCAGTGCCTGATGCTCTGATTGGTTGGTTGGGGTCAGGGGTTAGCATAGCAAAGGCGTGACCCTTGGTGCTAATGCACTCGTAATGCTTCAGAGCCTCTGCGGAGAGGGTTAAACAGAGTCAGCTCTGGAGGACCACACAGAGAGGAGACGGACCACTGCCCTGCCCAGCCCCTGGCTGCTTGACTGTGCACTGGTCTGATCCCCGCTGTGAAACTCTAAGTAGTTTGATCATCAAACTGGGAATTTGTCTGAATCTGTTCCATGTTATTTAATGAAGAACAGACACTGTGATGGACTCTTATTTCCCTCTTGTGCCGTGCCAATGCCCCAAACACGTTCCCTTTTCCCCCCCAGTTCTCTCCCTCACACAGTTGGTCACCATTTACTGTGTAGTTTACACACTGATAAACATGTAATTCGATATTTATCCATTTATATGACTTATTTATTCTTGGGCCTAATCTCATGTGTCTATAATGCCGTGGGGTAAAAAGCCCTCGTGTGTCTGTTGAATTGGCTGCAAAGTCTTGGGTAAAGTGAGGTTTGTACCAGTATTATTCCTTGCTCATCTACTGAAAGTACTGAGTATTATCCAGTGCAAAGTACTGATATTAATATTTTTCAAAGTATTGTACAATCAGTGTTACCAATACAGACTTGCCAGAGTACCTGATACCCGCGCTTGCACTACTAGTGACCCCTCAATGTAAACATCTACAAAGCTGATTCATAATAATATTGATTCAGTAACAGCAACTATAACAGCATAATTCTAAATAATAGCTGCATTAGGACATTTAGAGAAGATCTGATCTGGCCTGAGATGCGTTTGCAGTAAGTGTATACTTCTGGGAGTTTGTGCATGAAGAATAATGCCACGACTTCCTTTGTCCCATTAGCTTAGGCCTGTAGTTGTCCACATGCTCCCCTCCTCTGCTATCAGTAGACCTGCATTGGCTGATGCACCAGATAGGACATTCCCATCTCTCATTACTATCACCCATCTCCTGGCCCCCGGGGGACCCGAGTAGCACTATGACATCTGAAACCACCTGAGTAGATGGAGGCCGTCTAACACACTGCCTGTCAGCAATTACCTCACATTCTATGTCCCTTATGTGCAACAAATTCAATCAGGGCAGCTATCAGTGGCTGTCCTGTCTCCAGACTATATACTAAAGTCCCGGGATGAATCAATCCAGCAGACTTACTGTACAGTATGAATGGCTGTTTATCTGTTTGTTTGTTTATTTGTTTTTTAATCAAGATGCAATGAAAAAAAATGACACAGGGGTGTCATCAAAATCTAAACAAGAAATAAACACTCAATTTTGTGTGTATAGCTCAGAGCCCTTAAATACCAAACATGACACAAATAAATTAATTAGTAAATACATAAAAAACGTCAAAGCCTTTACACTGAGATAGCATCTTTTATTTCTGTTGTCAGCGCAATTAATATATTTGATAGAACAATGTGCAGCTTGAGGTAAGGAAATGTGTATGTGCTGTATTTATTGTGCACTAAACATACTGTAGCTTTATAATACAATGTGTTTGGTGTTTGTCATACTCTTTGTTTAGAAAGTGCCAGGCCACCTCTTACATAATCTGTATATGCCAATGTTTTAGCTTATTGTATGACCCAAGCAAGCTGTCATTGGTTGTTGAATGTTATGCCTCCTGCCCTCCCAATGTGGCCTTAGCGCCCATCCCCACAGCACTAGGTCCCCAGGCAGGATGTAGAGAGGTCTTGGGGGTCAGCAGCACAGGCTCTTCAAGAGGGTGGGGAATCCCATTGCAGGTGTCACGCCTAATGATGGATCCCCCTCTTCTTCATTTCCTATGGAGCCAGAGAGGCCATCTCCGGGGCTGGCGATGGCGGTGGAGTGTGTGGTGGTGCGTGGTTAATGTTGGGGTCAGCGGTGCAGGCCGTGGAGTGGTCTGGGCCCTGACCACGGAAAGGGGGCTCTCAGGCTGAGCTGCCGGTCCAGTCGAGAGATAGATGGCCGGGCATTATCATTTGTTAAGTGCCCCTCTGCCTCTGGTCAGGAACACTTAACATGGCCTGTGGTCGGTCAGGAGAGCAGTAATGCCCGGAGCGGGGGTAAAATATTCATTGTTGAGGAGTGGTGGTTTTCCTTGAGCTGGAGCCCCTAAAAGCTTTGGCTGGTTTTGCGTTTTTAACCAGGCCTTAAAATCAAACCACACAAGCAGGGATGCCCTATCACAGCCCTTAGTATTACACCACATGGGGGTAGGGGCCTTGTCATTGTCACCAGTTTAGCAGGCATTTTACACAGAAATAGTTCATACATCAGCCTGTCTTCAACATCTGTGCGCCTCTGACACTGTTTAAATTATTGGAATGGGAACCAGTAAAGTAATATTCCTTTAAAGAGATATTCATAAGGACTCCCATACATCCTTGTGTAATTGTATGTGTTTACGCAGTGAATCCGAAAATAGCTGCAGACACATAACTTTAATTACTTGGTAATTAAGTGTCATTTTGCATGCACAGTATCTATGGTTGCCTATAAATGTCAGTGAAAACAGGAGGATTGTACTAGGTACTCTAGATAAGACACAGTATACAAACATTTAACATGTAATATGTACTACTGTGTATCTGTTATAGCTTTATGCATATTTGACTTATGCAATTTGGCAACTGGTAGGCCTACATGAGGAGTCTAATTGCAACAATATCCTTATCCATTTTATTTTTGCCATGCGAAAAAATGTCAGCAAAGTCTGCTGGAATTTTGGGGGGGTATCCCATGCCATCAAAACAACTCAAATTTGCATGTGGAATTTTTCAGCTTTATTAGGCTGGCTTTCATTTGGGACTTTGGGGAAATTCCTTCAACTGCAAGCTCTGTTTGGTCACATGACTGGTGATATTTTTTTTTTCCTCAGTACAACATGATTCATGTTTTATTTACACGCTATGATACTGATACCCTGATGCCTGGGCATGATGCATCACACACAGTTGGACCAAATATTTTCTGGGCCCCATTTTTCAGGTGAAGTTCTCTCAGCCTGGTCTGGGTTTTTCCGCCGGCCTGTAGTTCTAACCACTGAGTCACATGACTATAAGTTGACCTTTTCAGGTTGTCACTAGGCAACATAAAACAGCAACTGCTTAAACATAACCATGGAGGAATGGAAAATTAGCTGACATTTAGATCTGTGAGTGGACAAGAATGAAATCTCTCACTCCATATCTGCATTTACGTTACGTCTTATATTAAAATGAGGCCAAAAAAAGAAGTCTAAACTAGATCAGACAAGACAAGGCAGAACAAAAAACGAAACGGGGCAATTCAGGACAAGTTGAAACATGCCTTCACAATACACAAATATGCAAGGCAAGGCAGCACATGTACTACTGTAGCTATAAGAACAACAACAACAACCACCAAAAAAAGGATAAAAACAAAGACTACACAACAACAAACCCTAATAGCCAGACATGAAAATAAAAATAGTGCTAAAAAAAACCTTTATTGACGAAAAACTCCTAATAACAAAAAAACAAAGTGAATGCATTCTACTGTACAGTGTAATTCTACCTCTAAGCAAAGTCAAAGTCTGTAAGCTGAGCAGCTGAGTGAAACTGAGCAGCGGAGGTCCCTGGGAGGCGTGCAGTGGTTAGCGCGCCCACGGCTCTGGCCTCAAAATCATATCTCTCTGGCTTGCTGGCGTCTGCGTCCGGATCCTCACCGGTCTCGCCAGACCCTGGTGGCATGCTCGGTCAGCCATGTCGGTGCAGCCGTGGCCCAGCTGTGGCAGGTGTGGCCGTAGAAGAGTGACAGATCGGGAAACTGCAGCCGCTTCCACCACACACCATTATCACGTTGCCGGGCTCAAACCACACATTCTATCACAGGCAGTAATCTATGGGGAGCCTTATAGAAATAGGGATGACTTTGAATAACAAAAAAGATGTGAGCCACACACACACACACACACACACACACACACCCTCGACAGTGCTGTGGGGTTAGCTTGGTGTTTGGTAATGGGTGAAGCAAGTGCTGTGAAAATGAAAGCGAGCTCATGCATCTCGATAAGAACCATAGAGGTGAACCACCATGGTAAAACTAGGTTATGAATGACTTAGTGTAACCATACTTGCTGTCCCGGCAGTATTCCTCCCTGTCCTTGGTGCAGAGTGCTCTTGGGAAGCCACAAAGGACAAGGGGATACAAACTTTCACAACAAACCTCAATCAAACTCTCTAGTGGCACCCGATGACAACAGATCGCGAATGAGACAAGCAGAAACTGAAAACAGAGCAAGTCGTACTGTATAGTGTCCACGGCAACAAAATAAATAAATAAAATAAATAATAGCAAGAAGGAAAAAAAGAGTATTCTGAGACACTGTCCCGGGGTGAAATTCCATCTGAGTTTTAAGATACATGCAGTCTATGAAACCCAGCCTGCTCCAGACAACCACGAGCGCGCCCAGTTGCTGGGGGTCCGTATGTGGCTGGGTGTGGGGAGGTACTGATGATCCGGAGGAGTTAACATCAGCCTCAGCATTTCGGGGGTCTAAAATTTGATAACGATCAATTTTCATTAGCTTGTCTTCCACTAAGAAACTGAGACCAGACCTTCCAAACCTCACAAAAGGGCTCCATGACTGGTGGGTGGAGGGAAGCATTATGCTCTCTCAGTGGTAGTTAGAATCCACTAAAACCTCGTCCTGCCATTAAAATATCCATGGTCATTATGGAGTGTATCAAATCTCTGCAGTAGACACAGGCCACTAATGTGGAGTCTGAGGCTATTCAAATCTCTGTGTTTATTTAAGTACGCAGGAACCACCCTGATAGATGTCCTCTAAACATTGAATGTGCAATTTGCCAGGGGTAAACAGCAGAAATAGGATGTGGCCTATCGTAAGCAGGTTAAAACATCAAAGCAATTCCGACTAAAACATGTTGTGAAGGTGTTCACTTTTTGACCGCGCCTCTTAAAATTTTGAGACTATCTTCATTTTCTGCCTAAAATAAGGGTAGTTCACAGGTACAGATAATACATTTGAACTGACAACAACCAAGAAGGTTTTTAATTTTGTACTGAAGCTATTGGGGACATTTTAGAGTAATGTTTTTCATCTCATTTTACACTGTGGTTAGTGTAAACTCTTTCCCACGCTGGATGCAACCAGCTCCTCATCATCTGTACTGGTGACAAAAGTCGTGAAACCACGCCGATGACCATCAAATAACCAATAACTTCCTTAGTCGTCTGCTCAGTTCCGCTTGTAGGCCAATGACCTGCCGCCTATACAGAGATGTGCCGCGTGTTTGCGTGAGAGCTCCTCAGACAGACGTCTGAGTTTCTCTGCCAACCGGATAGAGCATCAGTCAAGCTGCAAAACCGTTTCTCACTTCTGTCTTTCTCAATTGGGGAACCCTAGATACACACTCACACACACACACACACACACACACACACACACTCATACACACACAGACATATACACACAAACACACTGAACTCGTCAAGGCATTTCCTCCTTGTCTGCTCCTCACTGATTCGGAGAGGAAAAATGCACTATTATGCAAACACATAAAAAAAGATAATTTTGTCGACTCATGTCTAGAAGCACTGTCTGATCTGACCAAAAAGGAAGTCTGTAGTCCAAGGAGGGATGATCAAAGGCTGACTGGATAAAAACAACACAAGACTTTCATGCAGACTCTGAATGAGCCATTATTATTATTATTATTATTATTATCCCTAAGTGGGAGGAGTTTTTGCACACTGCATGGTGCACATTATACTGTTAAACTAAAAGGCTGAAAGTTGCAAAATTCATAATAAAATCTTCAGTAAATTTCGAGCTTCTCCCAACTTAGCAAAGAAATTTGACGACTAAGCCCATGAATATATTTCTTTCCATGAGCATTCTGGGAACACTGGCTTAGAAATTGTGGTGACCACAGCGTGGGTGCACTGATTCATTGTGATCCTGCCTCTGTGTTGACCGTTTGGTCTTGCAACGGTTCTGCAAAATATGACTCAGTATTTCTATTTCAAAGCATATGTTTGGTGTACTGCATTCACACTATATTGTGTGTGTGTGTGTGTGTGTGTGTGTGTGTGTGTGTGTGTGCGCGTGTGTGTGTGTGAGAGAGAGAGAGAGAGGTGTATATACTGTATGTTTGCAGGCAATGTTTGTTGTGACGTTTGCAGCATATGGCGTACTCAATGAATGAAAGACAGACTCTGAGCAAACCCAGTCAACCAAACCATAACCTCTAGTCTAGCTAACCAAAACCTTACCCTGAATGAAAGCACTAACCTCAGTCTTACATTAAGAAGCGTGTAATGACACTTAGTCCATATTATGACAAATATCCTGTGTGGTAGGCACAAGTATTATTAGTAAGATTATAAATACCCTATAACATAACTAAATACAAATAGAAAACTAACATGTGAGGATAACAACATTGACCACCATGGTAAAACTTGGGTGTCCATGTCTGTTGATAGCACAACACTGACATCACCTTACTAGTATCTTACTACTACTATCATATACTTTGAGCTTGACGCCAACAATGTAAACAATAACAAACAAAGCCTGCTGGTATCATGTTTTCGTGAGAAAATGGCAGCCTTCCATGGCAGAACTCAAAAGTGAGTTACCTCTTCAATCGTTCCCCACCGCATGTGTCGATCAAACACTTCCAATGGCTTTGCTGGTTTCATATCAAACCACTGGGTGAGTAGATCCTGCCGACAGTACCAAGTACAGTCAGAACAAAATTGGCATTGGCACTGCTAACTACATGTATGTGTCAAATGATCTTTTGGTAGTTCATGAGCTATGGAAGTTCCAAAATGTTTCCAATACATTGGGTGTAGGTGACATTGACTATGGTTACACGCGCAGCGATTTCGGAATGAATTCAACATCCTGTTTAGAACAAGATCCTGAATATTCCCTTTACATGTGTGTGCTAAGGAAATATTCCTATTCACATGTCAGTCACTATGTTCCGGTTACGTCACCGACGTAGCCTACGAGTTACCTTATTGGCTGGATCACTGAACATGGGCACATGCGAAAAAACGCTCTGGTAAGGAGCACTTTCAGATTGAGGTGTACACATGACCCTGAACTCCGTTTAATGCAGGAATAACCCAGGGGGTTCATTCAGGTTTTTATAAACCGGAATACGGCCAAATTCGGAATGAATAAAGAGTTTACATGTCTTGCGTGCATACGGAATATCGCCATTATTCAGGACATACTGTACACATACTGTAAATGTAGTCATTTTGGTCAACATTGAGGTTTATATAAATTAAAGTTCTTGGTTAGCTTTCTACTGACAATATGATATGATTCTCACCCTTTGAATTAGAATGTTAATGCATACATGTGTGTATTTTAAATTGATATTTTTCCTGCTTCTATTTGGAAATAATGCCATTTACTTGAACGTGCAAAAACAGAGGGGAAAGGTTGTTCGGAAGATGTCAATCAAACAGAGACAACTTTTCGGATACATCACTTTAGGAGCCAGAAACTCAGTTTTCTCTGTCTTCATGCAAACATTGAAGTCATGGTTTAGGAAATTTTCACTCTAGGTGGAGTTTTTAAAAATAACTGATTTAAGTGACATAAAATGTGGATTCTGCAGACCATATGAATGTGGATGAAAGGTAAAAGAGCATAGAAAAGGAGTTTCATTTGAACATTTTTGATAGGAGTCACAGCAATGTTTTTGGCCACAGCATTTTTTTTTTTTATTTCAGAAGCATCATAAAGTATTTTGCTTAGCTAAATTGACATGTGCTCTTCTGTATGCCAAAAAAAAACTGCAAGATAAGCTATCTGCCAGCCTGCACCCTTACCCTTATCAGACTAAAATAAGCACCTGCATATCTAGTCATCTTGTGTGTGTGTGTGTGTGAGTGTGTGTGTGTGTGTGTGTGTGTGTGTGTATGCGTACGTGTTAATGTGCGTAGCCATAAACTTTTATATATATTCATGTAGCATTCTCTTTCCTTCTAAAAATCTTGCAAGACTTATTTTGAAAGACATTTATGCTTCCAGTTTTCAGAGGCTCCAGGGTTTGAAGTTAAAAGTTGCGTACTTGCTTGTGTGTGTGTGCGTGTTAGCATGCATGTGTTGCATTGTGTTGTATATATGCATGCTTGTGTATGTGTGTGTGTGTGTACAAGTGAAAGACTGAGCTGTGTGGAACCAGCGGTTTGTGTGTGGGTGAATCAAGACCATCCACATCGGCCTGACTCATGTCTACTTTCCAGAATCAGAGGACAATTTCTGAGCAAGTGTGTGTATGTGTGTGTGTGTGTGTGTGTGTGTGTGTGTATGTGCGTGTGTGTGTATGTGTGTGTGCGTGTGTGTGTGTGTGTGTGTGTGTGTGTGTGTGTGTTAGTAAGAGAGAGAGAGAGGTATAGAGAAAGATGCACTGGGAGCATGTTCATGTTATGCCTTTATGCTTTTGCAAGCATGCAGGCTTGAAAGATGGAAAAGCCTTCCTGCATGTAATGTGTAAACATATGGAGATCATAAGACATTTGCCACGAGTCGAACCCACAATGCAGTCACGTGTAGACACTGAAAGTGAAAGCAAGCACATTGCAAGTTAAACTTAAGTGCTCCTTAAAGTATTTCCATTGCATCGGTGAATTGAGTAGATCTGGAAAATGAGTGGATAATACTGATAGCATGTGAATACACATGTTATGTTCAAGGTTATTTACCTTTTCCACATTCTAAAATGGACTCCATAAGCTTTACTCCACTATCTCGTCCATTTGTTTAACTGGGCCCTGCGTGTGGAGGGATTAAATAGTGCGGCTCATTAAGCTCTTGTGCTGTGGTTGGTTTCCAGAGTGTTGTATCTGAGAGAATCTTAGCCACAAAAACCAGTGGGTCCCCATCATTGATGACTGGCTCCACCACTGGCTGTGGTGCTGAAATGGGAGCCCACAGAAAGTGTGGCGCACCGCGTCCTACAAACGTGTCAGTTGAAGTGGCGCAGTGCACCAGATCACGGGGTAAGCGTTCCCAGTCGTCCTTTTTATTTGGAGCAGTGAGCATCAACTTTATTCAAACATTAGCACAATGTTTAAGTATTTACTGTGTTATGGGGGGGGGGGGGGGGGGGGTTGGG
>JASCQY010000036.1:14059859-14070846 GCA_030264315.1 Sardinella tawilis
CCCCCCTCCCTTCCCCCTCACACCCCCCGCTTTGCACAGCCCTTGGTTTCAGACTAGAGCTCTGGAGCTCTGGTGCAGCCAGCTCAAGCCAGGCCACAGGGTCAACCAGACGGAGTTCAAGGGCAAGGTCCTGCCAAAACCGGAGGAATGAGAGTCAGATGTGTGACAGGGTGGATGAGGGAAAAGGCTTGCGTTTGATCTGGTGTCGTGTCAAAGAGAGGTTAGGTTTAAAGTCCTATAATGGCGGTCAGTAGTGGCCTCTTTGAGTTCACCTACAGCAGCTTTAAAAAGACCAAGGAAGACTATTGTTGATGGTTAGCCACTTGAGGTAAAAATATGAGTAAAAACATATAGCAATAGAGTTATATTACTGTAGAAATATGATGACCTTGCCACAACATGCTAATGTTTGCTTCAAATTCTGATTTGGGAGCTTGATGATGACAGAATATGTCAACATTTAGCAAGCCCTGTGTCAAAGTATCTTTCGATATATGGGCCGGTGGTTAGCCTTAAGTGATAAAAGTGAATGCACACAAAGCCAAATAAGTACTATAGAACCCCCAACCACCCACTCCATCTGTCCCTGTTTCTTGTGAGAGACCATTTTAATGAAAAGAAATACTGGCAGTCTCCGGTTTGAGCTGACCTTCGCGTGAAAACCACACTCCAGACGTGCTCAACAGCAACAGCGATAACACATCAGCCAGGCAGACAGTTGTCAGGGGGACACTGTCTCAAGGCGGTGTGTGTGCGTGTGTGTATGGTCACGTCAGTTTCCCTTTTTGGTCACGTACAGAGAAGACACACGGATATGAAAGCATGGTCTTCCAAATAATGACTGGCCCCCCTCTAGAGGACATTAGGTGACTCATCCAAAGTAAATGAAAATGGAAAGAACTTTCGTGTCAAACAAAAAGTTTAAGGCTCAAAAAGGCCTTGTTGTCAGCTAAATGGCACAAAGATTTTATATATACAGTATCCCTGAGCTTGAAGTTGACTTGAAGGCACTGTATATGAGTGGAGACTTAAACAAAAATGTATCAGGGCAGACAATTCAGCCTCACTTTGGAAGAGTGTGTAGGTGCAGAAAATATGTGGTGCACTCCAGAATTGGCAAAGATCTGCACCAGAATATGGCAGCATTTGTCCTTTTTCTTGACATCCTTCAGTCTAAAGGTACTGGGGACAATTCACTGTTGTTCTCTTGGATAGGTCTGAGGACATGGAGTAGCCACCAGGCCTCCCAAAGCCGTGCAGTGTCTCCTCAAACCTAATCAATGAGATACATGCTATTTATGGCATCTCCTGAAGAAAAGGTACTTGGAAGGAACACAGTCATTGTCTGTGGAAAGAGACTGCTGCATTTCTGCTAACCACATGTACGTACTTCGTAATTAAGAGTTAGTTTTGGCAAGCGTCAGTCGCATCCATCATTTCAAATATGATGTGTATTCATTACACATCTTTAAAATTAGATTTAGAAAGAATAAATATCTTTTAAAACAAATTTCAGTATTCCAGTGTATTGTATGGGCGACATGATAAAGGTGAATGCATAGGGACGAATGCATCTGAAGGAGGGGCATTCACATTAGTTCAGCAAGGCATTCAGGCCCAGATACTAAAGAACTTTGCGTTACAACAAAATACCCCAACGTTCTCAAATTAGCCGAGCTTTTTAAATAAAGAGAGAAAAGCCTTTATGCAATGTGGTTTGGATTTGGTGTTCTACATCAAACAGAGAACAATGACCACTAAATGTAGTCTGTTGAAACAGCTATCAAAGGAAAGAACATTCATGAGGAAAAACTAAACAAATACAATGAAATAAATGAAAAAGTTCATGCACAATGGCTTCTTTTATGGCATTATGGTCCTTAGGCCCCCCTGTGCATGAATAGATATTCAATACCATTGCTGTCAGTGATGCCCATCCACAACATTTCTTTCTTAATTTACAAAGTAACCATTCAATTGCTGTCTTGATCTTGCTAAAAGAATGTCAAATAACACATTTGTGGACATCCCTTTTCCATTATAAGTTTGAACATTTTTACTGCAAAGGTTCACTGCAGCTACAGTGTGGAGAAAACATAATTCCATTTCACGTTCGTCTGCCATTCAAAACTCTCATTTCTACTAAACAGGAAAACCCCCAGCTGAAATAGGAGTCGTCATTTTTTCGGAAGGAATGTGCTGTGTGGGTTCGGGCGCTGCTCCCTCTATAATTTGTAAATGTACATAAATGTGTGACCGCCAAGATGACTAAAGATAGGGATCTGTGTCTTATGTCATCTGTCCCCCTTTTCTCCTTACTCTCACCTCTCTCTCTCTCTCTCTCTCTCTCTCTCTCTCTCTCTCTCTCTCTCTCTCTCTCTCTCTCTATTTCCCTCTCACTCCCTCTCTCTCTGTCTTTCTCCCTCTCTTACTCTATTCTCTCTCTGACTGATGGGCAGCTGAGTGTGAGACAGTGCCAGGTTAAGACTCTGCAGGTTATAACCAACAGTATTTAGTGTAGCTACTTCAGAAAGCTCAAGCTAAGCTCTGTATCATTTGACTGTTGGCTATGTAACACACCTGATAAAGATGATAATAATGATTATACATCCAGATGACTGCTATGTCCGTATTTTCGCTTATTCCACACAGCATATTATTACCTCCGCCAAGAAGGTTATGTTTTCGGTTGTGTTTGTTTGTCTGTCTGTCTGTCTGTCTGTTTGTTTGTTTGTTTATTTGTTTGTTAGCAACAAAAAGTACTGCACAGATTTGGATGAAATTTTTTCGGACAATGTGGGTATTAGGACAAAGAAAAGATGATTACATTTTGGTGGTGATCTGTCAATTTGTATTGGGTCAGTGACACATAGCCTATTGCCTTGGCGGAGGTCTGCGTTCCCGAGTGCTTTTCTAGTTAAGTTCTCGGTTTGATTTGTCTTGGTCAAAGTCAAAGTAAGCTACATTGGGCATGTGACAGTGGCAGTGGCACAGTGGATGGCATATGTATGATTAGGAAATGTTTGTTCACTTCTGTCTGACTCATAGTGTACATAGTCATCAGAGAGACAGAGTAACAGACACTGCCTGTGACAGACACTGTATCCGTGACAGAAAGTGGAGTTAGGCGAAACTCTACTTGATCAAATAACTGCATCAAGTCTATATCAAATGGCTAACAATATTGATATACAGTATGGCACAACAAAGTGTTCCTGGCAAATGGAAAGACCTCTCTGTGACATTTGCCTTTCTGCTTATTGGTAGACAGAAAAGAGGTCATGGTAATTATGAGTGCTTGCCCCTTGTATCTCTGAAACCCGTGGCACCAGAAAAACGTAGGCCTATTAGTCATATCAAACCTGGCAATAGGTGTTGGTGACAACAGATGAATGCAGAATCTGAGAATACCCTGGCGCTGGTACAGAATGAAAAATGGGGGGTAAAAAGTCCTTTAGCTTTGATGTATTGAATATCACAGAACAAGTCAGACTGCACATCAGCCCTGCCCGCCCGGATCATTAAAAAACGTTCAAGGCCATGGCGGCCTCTCAAGTCCCAGTTCATGCGACTGAAATAGTAGAAACTGCTTGCTGAAACGCCGGGTCTAAATATGACAGGGCGCACAGAGCTGTTCTCTGTGTGGTTAGATATTAATAATAAACAGATGAGCTGAAATATCACCGATGTCATTGTCCCTGCCTGGCTTTCACGACATCTCAAAAGAGCGGACACTAATAGCTTATAGACAACACACAGACGCTTTGTCCTACCTTTGTAGACTATCAGCAGTTACAAATCAGTTTATGCTTTCATTCTTCATCCTATGAAATGATTTATAAGTTTTGTTGTTGTTGTTGTTGTTGCTGCTGCTGTGCTATGAATTTGCAGTTCGTTTGGTGTAGAATAAATTTGGCGTCAATTTGGAAAAAAAAACTAATATATATTCATTAGCAGTATGTGTCACTGTCTAAAGAAAAAAAAAACAATCAAGATAAGACAAACAAACTGACAAAAACACCTTTATTTTATCCTTTCCTCCCTAGCAAAAGTTCTGTCCACGTTTCAGACTGGGAACAGTTTGGGAATGAATAATTGAATTGACATCCTCTTCATATTTGATATATTTCTTACGGTCATTGGATATATTTTTAAAACAAGGAACGTTTTGATCTACAGCTGACTTAATTCTTCTGTGTTTCATTCCATACTTAAATATATACTATAAATTCAAGCGACTTCCCCTCGGTCGTCGCGTCCTTGGCATGCGTAAAAGGGTAATCTTCTCATCCCATATCCCCGCCACTGACTCCGCAAGCCTTTGGCGTCGACCGTGCCCGGCATCAGAGTAATGAAGAAAACTAAACCTAAAACCCCAAGCCCTCCCTCCCCTCATCTCTCTTCTTTCCCACAACGCCCACGCCTATCTATAGCGCATAAACAGGCACAGCAAAGCGACACACAATCATAAAAACACACAAAGAGCGCAGCCACACAAATACATACACGCACTCATACATCTGCACCATAGCATGGGCTGAACATAGACATCAGTGTGCCTGGAAATGATCAAAGTTCTTATAGTGGGCCAAAAAAAAAGAGTTTGAAGCAAATTGATTTTCTAATACTTAAAAAATGCATTTCTATATCTTTTACATTTAATCTACATTTAATTATTTGGGGCGAGTAGACTGCCTGATCATAAAGAATAATGCATACTTTAATACATGACACCCATTTAGCTGGCTTGATTAGAGAAATGTATTTTGCAGACAGGTTGCTTTCGCCTGGATTTCTTGTGTTTTTTTTTTTTTTTGTAAAGCTGGAAAAGCAAAGGCTATAGCATATACTTTGCCTTATAGATATTTTGCTTTGCAAAACTGCCTTATAAAATTCTTTCATACATTGAAATTATGAGGATTTTGTTTTCGTTTCAACATCAAGTGCATCATTTATCAGTTTGCAAGAAAAAACGTCAACCAAAAAAATGTCAATCAAAAGGCGACACTGAGAACGGGACTTGTGTTAACATGTTTCTGGTTGGATAATGGCATTTTAATGTGTAAATATATAAACATATTTGCATGCCATGGTTATTTTTCTCCTATTTCCAGCACTGGCTTGACTCACTGGATCAGTTTTTAAACAAAAAATACACTTTATAGACAACGGCAGCTTTCTGCCATGGCTTAATTTATACCGACCAAAAATTCGGTGTGGTTGCATAATTAGTCTATGCGTTTTCCTGTCTTGAGCGTCCTGTTTATCCATTATAAATGTTTAACCATGTTCATCGCCATGCTCTTATGTGCACTGTCGGGCATGCATCCTTAAAAGGCTATGTGCATTTCCCCAAGATTAGAGATCCTACACAGTGCTTGTTCTCACCCTCTCGCTCTCTATCAAACACCTTCACTTCTCTCCGTCCGAATCGGTCTCATCTTGCATCCTCACTTGAACTATAGTCGAGTTTTAAACGACAAAAGCGCCTACTAGTGGTGAACATCTGAACTGTGTAGTTGCGGTGGCGGGGAAGGGTGTGCTCTATGGAACGGGCATTAAACTTATTGGATGGGCATCAAGATGTGTTTATCTAAGTCCATTAGTTTTTTATTAAGTAAAATAATATCTTTCATATTAAAAAAAAAACATTATTTCCTGTAAGTTTTCCATTTCTTATTCACATTAAACACCAATTAGGCCTATTGCAGCTGGTGCAAAATATTTTTTCAGTGCGTTTATACTGTCCATTCCATTCATATGTTGCCCATATATTTTCTCTTATACATGCCTATGTAGGTCAAATCCCATGACCTAGGCCTATTTTTTTCATATTAGTGTAATATTTTATTGACAGGAATACAATGGCATGCAATGATATGAATTAATTTTTGGAAATTAATCCAATTACGCTGGCCTAGGAGTAAATTCGGCTAAAAAAATAAATGTTTAATTACTACAATGATAGGCCTATTTATTCACAGACAATAACAGTAGGTCTATTGACATTGCATAATTCTTCGCACTGTAGAATCAGTGAGTATACAGATAAAGAGATAACTTTAACTGAAACAGGAAATCAATTAATCATTTTAAATTAAAGGAAGGAAATATACCACCAGGGCAGATGTGTTATGTTTCATTTATCTATTTCTTGACATTCCTTGAAATATGGTTCTCGTGGTCCTTTGTGTGAAATCTCATCCAGGGTATACATATAGACAGTATAGGTTAATCTGTTGGTTTACACCTGCAGTAGTGAATTAATAGTATCATGCTGTTTTAACCTTTTTACCTACTTTTGATTACAAGCAGGCCAAATTGTTGTTTTTGTGAACTGATATCAACAACTGCTAATATCCTTACACAGAGGTCACTTTGTGAGACAACTGTGCTGAATACTTAGGCGTAGATCTAAACTAGAAAAAGCGGTCTGTTTCATGCTGGAGTCTCGGTCAAACTGGCCTACCAATTCGGAGAAAGTCACGTAAGGAGCCCCAGGCATCGGGGTATAATTTAGCAAAAGAATAGTCTACAGAGCAAGAATCGAAAATTGTTCCACTGACACGCTTCCATTTTACACTCACGTTTCCACACAATGGGTCAATCAACAGCTAAAAAGTAGCGCTGGAAAATCAAGGACGAATACTGAAAAACTGACAAATAAAAACGAGCATCAATAATTCATACAAATACAACCAGTCAGGGATACGCTGGAAAGCTTTCGCTTTTCTCTCTAAATCGGAGACTTTGATTGGTCTAATGATAGCCCAGCCCAGTCGATTCATTGGTGGAAGTCGTCGCCACACTCCCAACCACTAAACACTAAAGTGACTTGAGTAAATAATCTCTCAGCACTTCTCTCTGACACACGACCGAATCTACAGCGGCACTGAGTCTTTGGACCTCCTCAGAGGAACGTATTAGCGGTTTTTTAGAGAACTTTTGTGCATTTTAAATAAAAAACATCAAACTTTTAAATACAAATCGGGACATCTAGTTATGTTCTGACCATCTGACCAACTGACGGGCAACTGTGAGGATAGTCGCATCTAAGACGGAAGAGAACAAATTATATCCAAGAGGACCTTTACAGAATCCGCTTGTTTTGACTGGGACGTCAACACGTTTAACGTCGTCGGAAAGTCCTAAAAACTTTTTTTGCTTGTGCATCGCAGCTACACAGCTCCAGACAAGTGCTTCGGAAATTTCAAAACTACGGACTTTGTCGGAAAGCTGCAAAGAGCAGCAGAATTTGGCAAATCAGCTGGACATTCACTGATACTTTGAACGAGTAGGCTTACATTGTTGTAGATAGCCTACTGCTATATAGTCTACTCCCCCTATTTTGAGGCAGCCATTAACATTTTCTCGGACATTCATAACAAAATCTTAACTGTTCTTGCTTTCCTAACTGTAGTCTACCTTTATTGCCTTAATCCGCCAGTTGTTCCAAGAGCGCACTGCCACAGGCCATGAGGCAATTGACGGTGAGAGCGTTGGCACTTGCATGGGTAACTCAAAAGTAAACCGCTCCAAACAAGAGAGGCTTGGAACAGCGAGTTCTAACTTTCTTTGAAGCCAGAGGGAAGCAAGGCAACTGGCACAGTAGGCTACAGCATCGGCAAACCGAATAGCCCCGTGTGCCACATAAGGTTTACGGACTTTGAATAGGTTGTATAGTCCAGTCTCTACGCACGGGTGTCCGTCACTTCACTGGACATTACAGATCCTCAGAATCCCCGGAGAGGAAGGACAACAGCCATCCTTTAAAAGTTTCAAATAGACTTCGTTTGTGTGGTGTCATTCACCAAAGGTGTTGTGATGCATATTCCCGTAGACCCAACAACTACCAGACGGTTCACGCCGCCATCGACGTCGTTCCCTTGCAAGATCCCAGACAGTGGCAGCATGGGCACCCCTGGACCACTGAGAGGCAGACCAGAGACGCGGTCTGTTGTGGACGTTTTAGCGGACCACGCCGGCGAGCTTGTTCGGACGGACAGCCCAAACTTTCTGTGCTCCGTACTTCCCTCACATTGGAGATGCAACAAAACTCTACCTGTGGCTTTCAAGGTGAGCAAGATTTTTTATGACACATATGTAGCTTAGAATTGTAATCTAGGCTAAGAACCAAATATATTCAACAAATATTGAATGCCATGTTGGATTCAAGAAATTAACATCATTTTGAGATTAAGTCTTTTTTTTGTTTTTTCATTTTAATGTTTACACTGTTGTATTGCGTAAAATGATGCATCTTACTGTAGGTAGCTGTGCAAAAAGGTTAATTATAAACTAGTGCACAGAATGTTCGCAATTAAATAATCTGACTTCTTAAATTTCTGCATATCACAGCAAAAAATTATATATGTATGCATTTTTTGCGTAGTTTTTTCTCCTTTACATAAAAGCGTAGCCTAGCCTATTCTCTACCTCACCTGATGGGCATAGGCCTATGCCATTTTGCCATTTGGATGATTAATAACAAACACAAAATTGCTACTACTATTATTATTATTATTATTAGGCTATTATTGTTATTGTTATTATTATTATCATTCACTTTGGAAAATGCATTAATTAAAAGCTTTGTAAAGATGTATGGTCAGGGTGTGGACAATAGCCTACCTTGTGGCAGCCTTGTGTCATGCTTGAGTTATGTTTGAGAATGGTAGTAGGTTAAATTATTTTTCAAGAGAGGAGCATACCTTGAAATGTACCTGTTTGATTTATTTACAATGCATTAGGCTACCTAATTGTATTTTTAAACATATTTCTCCAAGCAGAAATACTAAAGAAATACCTGCTATCTTTGACAGGCTATCAGTAGGCCTTTTATTAGTCATTAGGCCTTTTATATTGTCAGTATTTAAACGTTGTCTGTATTTTTATTTATGACATTTTTAATAATAATTGTTTTTTTAGAAACAAGAAAATATATGCTGCATTGCGCTATGAATCTAACACTCATAGCTAATCTAACATATTTAATTGGCGATTAATAAAACAGGACCTCAATGAATTGAAGTCAACAACACTGATGGTGAGAGGCATATGATGTGGGTTTTACGGTCTGTGGTGTAGGCCCGTAGTGCACTGAATGCATGTTGTCCTCGGTTGACCGTGGCATATCTCCGAAGGTGGTGGCTCTTGGTGATGTTCCTGATGGCACTTTGGTCACCGTGATGGCTGGGAACGACGAGAATTATTCGGCGGAGCTGAGGAACGCGTCTGCGGTGATGAAGAACCAGGTGGCCAGATTCAACGACCTGCGGTTTGTGGGCAGGAGTGGCCGTGGTGAGTTCATTAGAAAACAAAAATGGGTAACCTATGCTCTGCTCTGCTGTCATGGGTGCCCACATCTCTGCAACTAAACTTTGATAACGCCTCTGCCACTGAAATCATCACTGCCAGGCGACTCCAAGGTTGCTGTTTGACTTATTCCGCTACATTGCTCTGTAATAAAATGAAATAGCGCTGCATGGACTTCACTAGATAGTGGCTTATGAAGGTCCTCGTGAACACAGTTTCTGTAATGTCCCTGATATTTCGATCATTTAGAAGGCTACTATTTTTTGTCTGGAATTACATGCGCCATGAAATGAAAACTAATTCATTTCAGCCATATCCGGATATAGCCTAACTTTTTGCAGTCGTTTCAGGATTAAAGAAACAAATAACTCGAGGCACAGTATTAATTCAGACTTTTAGTTTTTTAAACTCCTGACTGTTTACACACCTTAAAAAAATACATCTCGCATAGCTGACATTCTTGCCCAACCGTCCTCCGTTCCTCTTTTCCTCTTGGCTTGGCTCCTGCCCGCTCACATTTTTCCTGTAAATGTTACACTTTAAATAGTTGCAGACTGATGAATGGAAAACGCTCCGGTCTGCGAATTAAGAACACCTTTCATTTCTGCAGTCAATTACTCCATCCCGAGACGCTCATTCCCACACATAGGCTACAATCTCTTTGAAAGAGATTTATTTATCTCTGTTCAAATGGCGACTGGAAGTGAAGTGGAATGCGAGTGGATGCGAGTGGAAGCCTGTATCTTGCTGTGTCTCTCCCTGTTGCGGTGTAGGCTACACAGAAGGCTGGGTGCGCACGTTGCCAGCATCTCTGGCAGTCTGGAATACAATGCCGCGAAAACATTTTCTGTTGTTGACACATTTTGCTGTGTTCTGTCTGTAAACGAATAGCGACGGGAATGTTTCTTTCCATTTTTTTATCCAGCATTATCTTAATTAAACAATGTCTCAAGCACTGCTGAGAGCGGTGGATATAATTTAGTTATTTTACATAACATTTATATAAATTGTTCATAGATTTTAAGCCTGTAGGCTACTTTGTCTGTGGAACATATTGTGACGTCTTACCTCTCTCTCTGACATAGGAAAGAGCTTCACCCTGACCATCACAGTTTTCACGGGACCACCCCAGGTGGCTACCTACCACCGTGCAATCAAAGTGACAGTGGATGGCCCCCGGGAACCTCGACGTGAGTACTCACGCTCTCTTTAATGTCATCTCCAAACCACTCTGAGTAGAATTTAATGGCCCGTAGGTGTGCCCAAAGAGAGCTAAACATCCATGCGGTGGTTTCTTTGCTTATCACAAACAGCTGGCAGTGGATATGCTTTGCTCCTTCATGGTCCTTCTATTATGTTCCTGGATATGTTTTAGTGCAATACAAATACTTTGTGTTTGTTCTGCCCTGCCACAGTGACATGGGCAGGGAGAGTTTTGAAATGCATGATTATTTGTGCAAGTGTATTGTTGTTCTGATCTTATCAGAAGTGACCGGCTCAGTGTATGAAAAGGGAGTGTGGAGGTTAGTCTTGGCTGTTTAGTGCTGCTGTGCTGCATGGGTTATCTATAGCAAAGCATTAAAAGTAGAAAGGTAGAGCTATTCTCGGTGGCAAAGGGAGTGAGACAGAGGGGGGGGGGGGGGGGAAGACAGAGAGAGAGAGAGAGAGAGAG
>JASCQY010000036.1:14133788-14147537 GCA_030264315.1 Sardinella tawilis
ATTTTAAAGTATTTCTGTAGCTTTGACAAAGCACTTTAAAGTGCTCTCACAGGCACACACACACACACACACACACACACACACACACACAAAAAAAAAAGTAGACCACCTCAAGGTGAAGTTGGCACAGATTGATGCGTGCATGCCACTGGTCTCGCCATGAACTGTGAGCTGCACTCTTAAGTAGGCTTGACAGCCTATCTTGGCAGGCCCAGAACCGTAAACCACGCCGTCCTTGCCTCTTCATCCGCCCCTTAAATCAAGGCACGTGCTGACAGTGGTCCACTCTCTAATTTGAGTAAGCAACCGTGTACTTTTCCAAACACTGTGGAGGTTCCAGTTGAGTGCAGCTCGAGAGAGACGCGCCCCCCTCTTCTTCAGGGCCAAGCGGAAGAGAATTGTTGTTTGCTCGGCAATACTGAAATGTGAGCGTGGTTCCAACTTTGTCCTTGGCCTGTCTGGCCAGAGCATGAGTCATGCTGATGGGTAGAATCTCCCAGATGGATGAGGTTTTCCCTACTGAGGTGCGCAGGGACTTGGAAGAGAGAGTCGATCTGCCAGGTCTGCTGCTTGGTCTGCAGAGCGCAGGAGTGATAAACAGCTGTCTGATGCATAAATGCGTCCCACAAATCACTGTTTATGTCTGCAGTAAAGACAGGCACACATGTTATGTTGTTTCAGAGTAAGTGGTTGTTATTGACAGCCAGTGGCCGTGACGGCCGTTGTTCTGTTTGTCCCTCAGCGAGGACCAGGTGAATTTCCGTGGCTTCATGCGGACGCTGGCTCACTTCCGGCCGGTGGAGGACAACGAGAAGAACAAGGACCCAGATGCTGGAGAGCCCCTCAACAGCAGGAACAATAAGCTGCTCTGTGAGTTGTGCATTTGTCCCTCTCCAATGCTTCCCTGTTCACACCTCTCCACACTGATTCATTGGTGTTACCTGGCAGACTGGTTTATTGGTTCATTAAACTTTGTCGTCTGCTGTTTCTCACCTCTTGCAATATCCATGTCACTATTTAACGAGGATAGCTGTCAAATTTGTCCCTGGTTTTCAGTTTCAAAACAAACCACACTGAACATTCTTTCTCATGTTCCCTCTCTCTCTCTCTCTCTCTATTGCAGTTGCTTTCCGGTTGTACGATCTGGACAGAGATGACAAGATCTCCAGAGATGAGCTCTTACAGGTGAGAGTATTTCCCCTTAATGCTAGGCAGAACAGTCAATCCAGGTCTAAATCCGACTCAAGGATGTGGGAATGAGTGAGGCTTTTGTTTTTGCAACAAAGGCCTCACACCTGCCAGGTTACCTGAGACTCGGCCGTCAAAGTTTAATTCAGGGTGTGATTGTTGATTTTGGATATGTTTCTGCCCAAGGGAAATGGTGCGCTATTGTCTGTGGTGAATGTATAATAAGGGTTTACAGGGAGCAGATGACTCAGCATTACAAGCAGACCCGAAGGCATGAAGTCACTCTGTATTTGTGTCACGATTCCTTCTCCTCTCGTCCCGTGCGACGACTTTCGGAGCTGGCAGCTGTGGTGAAGGTGGTTCAGCTGGGACGGTGACACATCTTATCGCGTGTGTTTACCCTTAGCCGGCAGTCTGGGGACAGAGGATTAACTGTCTGCCAGGCATTATCTGCCATCCTCAGCTATCTGCTGGGGTAAACCCTTTGCGGTGCCTCACGGTGACCCTCTGTGGAGGGCTTGCGTGTCCACCCCCCACTGCTAAACCGCTGTCTCGGGAGAGAACTGTGACCACCACCATCAGGGACGGAGCATTATCGTAGCATTAGAAAGAGCTAAAATATCCACTGTCCTGTGCTGTCCCGTCACGGTTCCCCTTTTTTTTTTTTTTTTGTGGCCTCTTTCAGGTCCTGAGAATGATGGTTGGTGTGAACATCTCAGATGAGCAGCTGGGCAGTATCGCTGACAGAACCATTCAAGAAGCAGACACCAACGGGGACATGTGCATCTCCTTCAGCGAGTTCATCAAGGTGGGCCAAAGTACACTCCCTTTTTTAGATCTAAGACTTGGCACGAGTTGCCTTTTGCTTTGGCTTTGGCTTTGGCTTTGAATAAAAATTACGGTCAGGAAAAAAATATCTTGCCTGGAGACTGAGGACTGAAGTCTGTCTTGGGCGTATTTGAATGGGGCAGTCATGTCTTTCCTGTGACTGATGAACCTCTCTTTATGATGTATATTTGATCTCCTCCCCAGGTGCTGGAGAAGGTGGACGTGGAGCAGAAGATGAGTATCCGATTCTTGCACTAAGTGACAGAGTTGACTCTCACCCATGCCATTTGGGAGACAAAAAAAAGCAAGACGCTACTCCCCCTCCCCCCTGTACCCTCTCATCTCAGCCTGTTGGGCCACCAAAAGCCCTGCAGCACATGCTTTTCTGAGTGTCTGCTAGCTAGTTCTCAGTTTGGCATTAGCAACTTCAGACTCTGCCTTGCACTGCTGTGTGTGTGTGTGTGTGTATGTGTGTGATACAAAGGGAATACTCGCGTGCCTTGGAAATTGTTTTTTCTCACCATCGCCATGGTTATCCCTTGCCTCGCCTTCAACCCCTCTCTGTGAACCCTTATTTATTGTGCAGTAGATGATCTCCCAGTCAGTCAGTGGTGATTATGTAAGTGGTCCTAGTAGCCGTGGAAAGTTACCATACCACCTTTTTAATGCAATAGAAATACCTTAAAGGCTTGTGTGTGTGTGTGTGTGTGTGTGTATGTATGTGTGTGTGTGTGTGTGTGTTTGTGTGTCATCACTGTGGCAGGTGTCGTGCAGGCAGAACGTTGTCTTGTCTTTTAAGGCCAAACCTATCCAGCTCGAGGGACTGAGTTATTTATTAACAGTCAGGGAACAGCATTACTTTTGCAGAGCTGCTTCGTGTCCCACTCTGATATGTCGTAGTATGAGTTATCACTCCAGATACCGTTCAATGAGGTGCATTTCGTAATTTTTCTTTTTTGCCACTGCTGTTATCATAGCTTTCTCTTCTTTCCTTTTTTTTGGAACAATTATATATGTTGCAAGGCTGGTCTAGCTTCCCTCCCTTTTGCGAAGTGACTTTGAATGGAATGATGAGAACAGTAGACATTTCAGGAAATGTGTCAGTCAGATTTTATATGGATCTACAGAAAGCCTGCTTTTCCCCCTGTGTTCTCTGGTCAAAGCATTCCAGGAACTTCCAGGGATCTTCACCGAAGGGGCCCATCAGTTTGAAACAAAAACAAAAATGCCATGGTCCAACTTCAATTTTGTGTCCAGGATTTATAAATGTGCAACGTTGTTTTAGTCCAATGAAGTGCCACTCTTCTCACTCTCCACGCGTTTCCTTGATCATATGGTTTCACTCGAAGCCAAATGGCTGTGGATATCAAGTTCCTTTAAGCGGGTTTGCTTCACTGCCAGTTGCTTTGACTCACCACAGAGTATCCAACTCGCTGCACTGTAGGCGATGTGGTTTGACCTTGGCCCTGTGAAGTCACCAAATGGCAAAGCACAGGGATCAAGGTCAGAACCACTTTGTCCCGGAGAAGTGACTTTATCTTATCTGTCAGCAGTAGATGAAAACTCTAGATTACATTTTCAGTTGAGATCAAATACTTTGTTAAATATATGTACACTGTTTTTATATATAATATAATATTATAGTAGTTACAAAAAGACTAGATCCAGGTACTTTAACAAGAGGCTGTGACCAAGTTTTGAGTTGCTGGAAGTTGTCCCCTATATATTGTTAATGGGGGCAGATGGAAGATGTATCTTTTGAAGCTACATTCATGAATTGTGCGTCAGCCTCTTTTATGAGATCACCAACACAGATTTTAAGTTATCAGCAGCTTTGCATTGATGCTGAACGGGTTTGAAACGTCTTTTAAATTAGTTTTATGAATCAAATGTGATTTACCAATCATATATGAATGGAAAAATGTAAAGAAATCTTTTACTTTTAATTGTGAGGATATTGAAGAATGATGTAATGTTTTGATTAAAATAAAGTACAAGTGCCATACTTGTTTGGAGTGTTTATACAATTGAATGGAGGAAATATGTGAACCGATAAGATTTAATTAATTTTTTACATTACGTGTATTTCATCATTTACAGTTTTCATGCTCTACTAACAAATCTTTACTCATCAGATGTTTACATATCAGTGATTTATTGTAATCAGCCAGATGATGTAGAGCAGGGGTGGCCAAACTAAGGCCCGGGGGCCACATGCCGCCCGCCATGTAGAAATATAAAAATATAGGCCTACAATTTAATGTGACCTGTTGTTATGTCAATATTTAATGATATCCAGTATATCCATCACACAACATAGTTTTAGTACTGGAGTGGCATGTTTGTCAATAGCATCATCAAACCGTGTAGCATCAGACAGCCTATGGGGTTTCAGGTCCAAAATACAGTCACGCTTTCACTTGAAACTGGTTAAAAACTGGTGCCCTTCATTTTGCATTGGCCCCTTCACAGTTTAGATTTTTCACTATGTGGCCCGCTATGCGGCCCACCCCTGATGCAGAGTATAACAATATTACAGAAACCCCCATCATGATGACCCATCACCTTTTTATCTTGGGCCTCTGAAATATCTCAATCTCTGGTGGGTAACCTAATTCATGACCCTGTGATTATTCTTATGGTGAGCATATCATGCCCTCTTGTGGCTTAGTATCATTATTACTATGTTTTTTTTGTTTGTTGTTGTTTTGTTTTGTTTATTGTCATTCTTCATAACTTAAGACAACTCATGTCTTCCTCATGGTTGTTCATTACTACTGTAAGTTCCCAACACCCAATGCCTACCGTGATTTCTTTTGTTTCCTTTTGCAAGTGTTTTTCTAAGGCACGAGAATGCATCTCATTCAATCTACAGAGACCTCATTATATGAATATATGGCAACCAGGAGATGTCCACAGCTACTCAAATCCATTAACAGAGGTTAGCCTGGTTTCTTTATACTACATCCATGAAATTACACCCTATTTTATGTCTAGTATTATTTTATGCTTCTGTCAAATGAAATTCCTAAAACTATACTTGCAAGACTCTTCATTCCTTTCTAATTTAAGTTTATTAATATGCACAAATATCACTTGAAGAATACTTCCTCAGATCCTGTTCTAGCCTGGTGGTGCAGAAATTTCCACTTTCAAGCGGAGAATTTCTTAGGGAACAGAGGTCTGACTTCACGGTCCTGTGTGGGCTGGTGGAGGGCGGGTCTTTGATTTTGACTGATGTTTCAATCGCGCAATAGGCTTCAGTTAAACGAACAGCGAAAATGACATGTGTTCGAGCGGAAGAACAAGCGGTGTAGCATAACGGGAGAGTAATGGCGTAGTTGCAGCCCTCACGGGCCGGGCGAGAAGAAGAGCCTGGCCCGTGAGGACAGGCTACCCTGCAGAGGGGAACCGAGCAAACATGTCCCTGTGATGCAGCAACACCGTTTCTGAACGTCGTAATTGTAGCGGTATGTGTAGTCAACGTTTTGTTACATTGTAACAAACGGTTTCATGTAATCCTTTGTTTACCATAGTGCCTATAGCATATCATGCAGGTCAGCTATAAGAGGTATAAGAAGGTATGCCGATGTAAAGCAAAACCTGCATACTTGTTATGGAAATAATGTTCTCGTTTAAATCGTTTTGTCAGCTGAGTGGTTGTTGGTTAAGTTCTCTTTTCTGTTGCAGTCCTTGCAGTTAGAGATGTCACCGGGCAGTCTTTGAGTGTCGTTATCATTCATGTTAACGTTATACTAATCCTTTATTTGATAGGCTACCTGACATTATTGCACGACTTTTAATTACGTTAGCCTTATTTTCATATCTGTTAATGTTTCTGGCTTAAATTTAAACAGGCTTTTCTCAGACCCAATGATGCTTTATTTTCAGAACCCTGTTGCCTTGTTTTTCACTACATGGGGAAAACCCTCTTAACCATCCCACATTTCATAACAGCATTCACACATTCAAGAGGGTAAGTAAAATAGGCCTAGGCCTACTTGTTTAATAAAAACAAATTGTTATGAATGTTCCGGATTTAATAGGCCTATAGCTTGAAGCTCATCCTGCAAATTAATGTTTTCCCTCCACAGCTCAAGTGCATCCCAAAGCTCATCTGTCCTATGCTGCCCTCAAAGGGATGTGTTGCTCTATTTTTGACAAAGGATGCATACTTAAGAAGACCAACTGAGATGCAAGGTCTGCAGTGATCATGTTCACAGATTAAACAAGGTCAAGTGCACAGGCTCTGGAAAATGGTGATCACTGCAAATCACTACATTTCCATGAAACCAAATATGTCCATCCAGCTGCCCCACCTTGTCCAAAAACTATAGTGCTGAAAGAAGAAAAAACATGTAGTATTGAGTGTGTACATTTAATAGTAGCACCACTTGGAGTTTTAAGGTTAGTTTAAGAAGTTAGCTTTTGATGACTGTCTTGAATCACAATTATTTCAGTGTATTTTTTTTTTTTTTTTTTTTAAATGTCATTCCTCACTAAATGTGACAAAGGTACAATAAGTTGATGATGGGCATCCGATAAGGTTTAATCCACTACCTCACTGACAATCATCTGTTAAGTCCCATCCTTGCTTTGAATTTTAGCAGAAATAGCATGTGCTTCTTTAAATGTTATGGAGGAAAGAAATGTAAGTTTTTTTCAAGGAATGATGGACAATCTTAGTCATGGCTTAGCTATTCAATTTGAACTTCGTTCATCTAAAACTTTAGGTGTCCACCTCATGCATGCATTAGAGAGGTATTCTAACCAAGATGGTATTTTGTTCATTTGTTCATATTCGTGACTCTCTGTAAGTTCATGTTCTTAAAGTCAAAATGACATCGGAAACTGAACTGAAGATTAAGGAAAGTTGAAACGCGGTTAAGAGAAAATGTAGGTGTTTTGAGTTTGTGTAGGCTACCTGTTGAACTTGTTTACAATGATTTTGAGAAAGAACTAGTCTAAATCCAAGGTTCATGTGGTGAACCCTGGATACGGGATTTGTGCAATGTTTCTCTCCCTCTCCCATACCTGTAATGGTTTTAATATAAATATGTATATTGTAAACAAGTGACAAGTTGTTCAAATAACAACAAAATCACCAATGTCTTCCATTAAGAAATGTATAGTCCCATATGCTTATGTAGCGAGCTTTTAGTGCCAACATAATACATGGCCATGCATGAGAGGTTGTGATGCTTGCTGAGTAACATAGTTCTAGGGATATACTTATATATTTTAAGGTGTATACAGTATAGACAGAACAAACTTTAGTTACCAACTGGGATGTAGCATCCTTTCCAACATTAGTCTGAGATTGCTCCAGAAGTGGGGACTCCCTATGTCTTTGTTTGTCTATCTCAAACCCACATAGACAGGCCGCTTGTAAAAATTAGTCTTGCCCTACAGAGTAAGCAGGAGTAGAGCTGATGTTGAAGGCGTAAAGATAAAGTTTGACCTTGCCCACAACAGATTTGCATGTTCGTTTTCACATTCCCAGAGATACATGTTTATAGTGCTGTTGTCAGATTTATGTGTTTGGCATGATTGTAGTTGGTCCTAATATGTCTTGCAGTTTGTAGGGTTATTCAAGTGGTCCATGCCATTCCAACAAGTGGATTAAAGCATTTCCTCAATCTGTGAGATGGAACCCTCACAGAATGTTATGTAGCAAATACACTCACTCCCCACTTTATTAGATACACTGTTCAATATACAACTGCTCGTTAAACACAAATTCCTAATCAGCCAATCACATGGCAGCAACTCAATGCATTTAGGCATGTAGACATGGTCAAGACGATCTGCTGAAGTGCAAACCGAGCATCATAATGGGGAAGAAAGGTGATTTAAGTGACTTTGAACGTGGCATGGTTGTTGGTGCATGACAGCTGGTCTGAGTATTTCAGGAACTGCTGATCTCCACTGCTGAACAGTTCAGGCTGGTGGTGGTGGTGTAATGGTGTGAGGGATATTTTCTTGGCACACTTTGGGTCCCTTAGTACCAATTGAGCATCGTTGCAACGCCACAGCCTACCTGTGCATTGTTGCTGACCATGTCCATCCCTTTATGACCACAGTGTACCCATCTTCTCATGGCTACTTCCAGCAGGATAACTCGATCTCCATCCAATAGAGCACCTTTTGGATGTGGTGGAACGGGAGATTCGCATCATGGATGTGCAGCCGACAAATCTGATGCTATCATGTCAATATGGACCAAACTCTCTGAGGAATATTTCCAGTACCTTGTAAGGATTAAGTTCTGAAGGCAAAAGGGGGTCCACCCCAGTACTACCAAGGTGTACCTAATAAAGTGGGGAGTGAGTGTATTTCACCACAACCTCCTACACCTGAAAGTAGCAGATTGACAAGTATGCTCCATGTTGATTTCAAGCATCAAATTTATCAGATTAACGCTGCATTTTTGCCCTTAAATACTACTGAAAACCAATCCAATTTAAGTAATGGAAGATCTAAGTATTATTTCCTTATTTTGAAGTAAATGAGCTGGTTTGTCAATGAAGGTAAATCTTCAAAATCTTTATCATTGATTGCTGTTTGGTTGTGTGACTCAAAGCAACTCAACCGGTCTTCATTGCAAACCTCCAGACACCTCCTTTTGAGGTTCTCAGACTCCATAATGGAATGTGTCCTTAGTTGGTAGTAAAATAGTAACTGGTAAAGTAGGCTAGGTGGCCTAGATTCAGAGTAGCACAGAATTTTAACACTGTAGGTAACATGTAGGTTATTAGAGTATTAAGAATGTTGAAATTTAGTATTAAAATATAGTAATGTAAATAAATACCTCAAAGATTGGAAAGCAGCATAAAATTAAAAATAGTAATACAAGTCAAGCCATAGCATACCGGTATCTAAAGTAGTGCTAGGAGCAATAAAGTATTATGCATGATTGTAGTGCCAGTTTTGGCTATACTGTAACAAATGTGGAATGGAAAACATTAGCATACAATAGCTGTGTTCTGTAATTGTGATATGGAGAGGTTTAGAAATCTCGTCCATGGGATGTGTTGATTCAACTGAATTTGTGTGACGAAAGAACTGAAACCACATCATTTGGGAAGTGTCCTGATTTTTTTTTTTTTTTTTTTTTGGGAGAGCAGAACAATAATTTCAGAAGTACCACTGTAAGAAATGTAAGGGCCTGTTGAGTATGCAAGGGGCACTCCCTTTCGACATTCCAGCATGTGTCCATAGCATGTTTACACCATGATGACATTAAAACAGGATCATCATCAGATGTACATGAATATTATGCATTGTATCGCAACCAAAAGCAATAGAACGTGTAGTGGTTTTGTTAGTACGATTACAGTATATAGTAGTATTTTCTGGATGAACACACTAAACTGTATGTCCACCGTCACTGTGGCAACAACATTTTCTCTGTGACCGTTATGGCCAAAGGGAGTTTGCCCCGTGACCGCATGAGGACCTCTGAAACGCTGCTTCAAGACAGAAGGCGACAAAGATATGAGTCATAAAGCACTTTTCCTCATCTGTACTGTACAGTACAGTGAGAGAGACTTCACATTAATTGTAACCACATGACATCACAAAGCCGACCCTCTACAATAAATTATGGACATGATGTTGTGAAAATAACTATGAATTAATATAGTCTCAGTCTATAGGAATGCAGTGGAAATAGTGTTTGCATGATGGAGCAATTTAAGAAATGTGTAGTACTGCATGCAATAATGACAATTTTTGTTTGACTATTTGAATATGACTTAAAATACTCATTGCTTGGAACATCAATTGGTGACGACAGCATTGTTGTGAAAAGAATTTTGTGTTGAACAGAAAATCTCTGATAATTCTTCTGGTACCTTGTTAACTTGTTAATTTGTGTTAATTTGTAAAAGATGCAAAGTCTCTTAGGAGTTGTTAATGAAATTACAGAAAAGTCAATGTAACTGGTTAACTGCAAGTAGCCTATGTGGTGTTAATATCACTGTAAAAACAAAATTGCTTTTAACTTTTAAAAAAATTGTCTAAAAATTGGAAAACAAAATATCAAATTTACAATCTTGCTTGGTCCTAATTTGACCATAGACTTGTACTTTTTTATTTTATGTACTGGTAAAACAGTTGATAAAGTGATCTACCGGTAAAGTTATGAGATCAGATAATTTAATCTGTTGTAGCTCACTGTAATGTCATTTTGCAAAGCTAATTAACAGAAGAAAGTTTATGTTTAAGAAAGGCACAACAGGAACACTTGGAAATTTTGTGAAACTCCAAATGAAAAGACTGTAGGTTTTGTCTAAACTATGCACTTAGGAGAGGCACCAAGCATGCTAAGATGAGCCTCTTAACCATTTGTTGAAAGTAAAGAAAAATGCATCACATATGTAGCAATAAAAAGCAGCATGGTGCCAATCATATGAATTGCCTGTTATCATTTTTGTGTCTTTTCAGTGTTTTAATCTTTTAAGCTGATAACTATTAAAGCCACACTACACAGGACCTATCTGTTGTGCTTTTTATGGGCAAGAGATATGGTATCCTCTTAAAATCCATTTTGGTGACGCATCTTAAGCACATCTGTCTTTGACACTTAAAGGAGAAACCCGGTGTGAATAGTCAATAGCCCTGTTGTTCAAGGTCACTGAATGCTGTCTGTAGGAAAAAGAACCAGAAAATTGGATGCAACGAAGACAGCCCACAGTACTTTGTGACCTCGAACAACAGGGCAATAGATTAATACCCACTGGATTTCTCCTTGAATGCAGTTCTCTAGCCCACATTGACAATCACACAAAAAAATAAGGGGAAAAAAATCGCATCAGTGTTGTTAAAGCAATTACTTGGATTTGGCAGTGTAATCCATCGAAGGCCTTCTATATAAATCTATGGTGTAATCCCTGTCCATGGAGACATTAAAGGGGAAGTTTGGTGTGAATCAATCCATAGCCCTGTTGTTCAAGGTCACTGAATGCTGTTTATAAGAAAAAGAACGAAAACATTTGATACAACATAGGCTGAATAATGAACCTGGAAATTAACACTAAGTCAATGGGGCATAGCGTCTTATTTTCAGTTTCATTTCGCTATGCCCTATTCAGTTAACAATAGCTATTGGTTTATAACTCGGCCTATGTTGCATACATTTTCTTCATTCATTTTGCTACAGACAGCATTCAGTGACCACTAACAACAGGGCTATGAATTGATTCACACCGAACTTCTCCTTTAAGGTTAAATGAGATGTACAAGCCTTGATGTAAAATACCTACATTAAAGGTGGGATATGGAATTCAATTTTTTGGTCATTTTTGCGCAATTACTTGAAATCCTCTTAATCACCCACCCATTGGAATCACCAGTATTAAAATGAAACATGTCAATCATCTGTAGAACGGACAGGGCTTGAAAAACTGTAACCAATCATTTGACAGACCAGCATTCCCCATTGGACAGTTGCATGTCAATCAAATGGTCGTACTCAATCATTGGAGGAAAAAGGTCAGGAACATGGGTGGGACCATTTTCAAAATCCGACAGTGTTTGAGAATTCCATACCCCACCTTTAATGTATTGGACATAATAGTTACCTGTATATAGCTGCATTTTTCATTTGTTTTCATCATCCTTTTTAGTATCCATGTTAATGAAATTATCAGATTTGCAACTACAGAACAAGTAGGCAGCCACTATGATCTAAACAAAAAAACAATACTTTATATACAACTGTACACATGGCAACAAAGCCTGTGGGAGAAATGTCATTGAGGCAAACCCACATACTGAAAACAATCAAGACATATGGACTGTTTGCTTGGTGATAAGGCAACTTCTGTAAAAGCTTATCTGGGGCATACTGTATGTCTGGGTTAATTTCCCCTGCAGAGCAAATCCTTGAGAAGTTCCAGTCTCTTCATCTGACTTTCAAGCTCCTGTTTAAGCTGCATATTAACCCAAGGGAAAGAGAGAAAGAGGAGATGATGTGTTTAATACAACTTTGATGATTCACTCAATACATTTCAGCATTACCTGTATGCATCTGTACAAACACAAGATCAGTGTTTCCTCACCTTTGAAATTTCTTCGCCAATGGGTTTCTGGTCAAAATTAAGAGTGGTTCCAGCAACCATCATGCCATTTGCCATATTATAACTGTCAATGAGAGAACAAAAAACACAAGGACAAGTAATATTGGTAATATTGAGGAAAACCATGATTATAGCATTGTTCTGTAAAATATGCCTATTTATGAAAGAGATGCCATGTTTGTTTGTGCTATCAGCTCTAGGTTCTTTCTTTTAAGGGAACCTTGTTAATCATACTTGAATCTCCTCCTGGCCTACGCTTCAAGCTCTGTTGTTAATGCACACAGATTAGACTACAGAGGGTGCTGTAAGACAGATTTCCAAATAGTCTACAATGATAAATGAGTGATATCTTACCAGTTAATGCGGTCTTTCTGGAGGAGGAAAAAATCACGCAAAGCTGACAAATGTTGTGGGGTTGCCTGCAGCACTCCGCCCACAACTGAGAAACAGCCAGAGCACTGAAGAGAAGAGTATATGCTAAAAGAAGGCAAAAAGACAAAACGTAGTGTTATGACAATTAAATCGAAAAGCATAGAACACTACTTATGTTTGTTGTTTACGTGATTAATGTTTGCAGAAGCCTGTTACAAACCATGTAGCAAGAGGACCCTCAAGGCTGGGCTTCTGATCGCCTTTTACTATCACATCTTCTGTGACTTCTGGATAAGGAAGCACATTATGTAATGTACTACAAGTAATTCTGTTTGCTCTTGCAAACAAGGCCTGTCGCTTAAGATTTTCTCTATTCTCTTTTATTTTATATGTTTTAAACCAGGGGTCTCAAACTTGCGGCCCGGGGTCAGATCCGGCCCATAACATCATTTCATGCAGCCAAATTCAGAAAGCTTGAAAAGAACTGTACTTATGTCACCTGCTTGAAAGTAAGTTAGTGTTAATGATGCACAAAATTATTTTTATTGCAGATAAGATAATTGCGCAACTGCTTTGTAATGCTGGTACCACTGCATTCACAACTATGAGGTGCATCGAGCTTATCGACAGGAAAGAGAGACAAATTTCAGTGGTGAGGACGTCAGAACACAGACACAGGACTTAGGCTACTGTGGGAGTGATGGTCAAGAAACTTGCCCTTTCCTATGGCTGTTTCCCATTTGTGGTCACGCATGTAATGTTAGAGACGGTATGGCGGCCCTCTGAAGAAAAGCGTTATGCTCCTATGGCCCGTGGTAAAAATATTTTGAGACCCATGTTTTAAACAGAGCACCTGGGTTGCAAGATAGATAGGCTAACTGTTCACTCACTCAGTTGCTTTTCCAAGATGTTAAATTAGACTTTATTTCTTAAACCTATACTTACTCAAACAGATGACTGAGTTCGAATCTGCATACTCGCCACATATTCCAAGGAAGTCGCCGAGCACTGTATTGCATTTCGCACAAAATAACACTAAAGTGTTTTTGTAATCAATGCAGTTTATAGTTTCATCCAAATTTACGTCCTTGAATTTGTCTAGTATTATGCTGGATAGAGAACAGTCGGTTTTACCGGCTGAGCTAAACGAGATGTTTTGACTGTCAGACATCTTATTTAGCTAACAATTTACATAAAGTAATCAAAGGACTTCATGATTTCAATCATAAACACCGCGCCTGGTTCTTCTTCTGTAGTACCTCTGCTAAAACCTAGGCAC
>JASCQY010000036.1:14147637-14163364 GCA_030264315.1 Sardinella tawilis
TATACTGCTACCTATCGAAGGATACTATGCCCAAGGAAAAAAGGATTTAAGACATAAGAACTAGAAGAGTGGAATGGAAAATGGGCCTGTTGTTGCATTCAGAATGTCCCGCAGAACGAAGCTACATTTTTATAACACATGCCACTGCCAGTATGCTTCCACATGAAACTAAAGGTCAAAGGAAAATCAATTTGTGTATTCGACATTCCCAGAGATGGCCGCGAGATGGCAGCAGACTCTTGCGTTTTGGGGGTGTGTCCGGGTATGTCACCTCAAACGTTATGTCGTAAAATAGATATCCACCAATCAGTATGAAGGAGCGGTATAGTTTGAAACTAGCTCCAGTTTCAACCGTCAGGTCAGGCGCCTCTTCGGAAACTGCGGTACAGAGACACATCTTGGAGATCTACAAGCTACAAATTTGGGTTAGGTGCTGAAACAGTTGTCAATATAATGGATGATCGAGATTTGGATTCTTTAAAGTATGCTGACTTGCGGCGACTTGCTAAAGAAGTTGGACTCAAAGCTAATTTGAAGGTATAACGTGATTACTAAACCTGTCTGGAGTAGGCTAACGTCAGTGTTTACCAATGATTTAGGGTGACTAACGCTATATAGCTATGCTATGCTAACTAGCTAAATGAATTTAATCGGATGTTGATCTTGTTATGTTGAATAAATACAGCTTTCTAAAACAATTTTAATGCTCTAGATTTATGGTAGCGGTAGTCAACGTGGATTGTGCTAGCCTTGCCAACAGAGCTATACAGCTAACGTTACCAGTTCAAAGCATGGCTCTGTTTTGTTTACAGCTTTTTCTATTTTTATTATCTTGTGTCCAAATACAGGCCGACAAGCTCCTGAAGGCATTGAAAGAATACTACGAACAAAAGAAGGAAATCCCCACCCAAAATGTGAGAAGATATTTTTAATTGATCAACTTTTGTGTTGGTAACCTCGTAACTATACCATGTTTGGATGCCCTCCGCCAACATGGGGTATCGCAAGTAGCTAGCAGCCTAAGTAAAAAACAAGATCTTTGTGATAAACCTGGGTGAGGTAAAGTTAGTAACGTTACTTGTCTTTATTTAGTTAAGAGAATGACTCTAGGCTCTTGTCACATTTACCAATAGCTCTGACTTAATTTACCCGGGTTTGTTACTTCACCGTCCACTTGGAACAGAGCCCATGGTAGTATAGTAACTGACCCTTGCATGCGCAATTTTTAGGAGAGTGGGGTAAATGAGAAGACCCCAGATGAGGACACCACTGCCCCGGTTCAGGAACCAGCTGATTTTGTGACAAAGCGTCGTGGCAGGGGTCAGAAGGGCAAAAGGAAGCATGATGATATTGCAGAATCTGATCCAAAGTCACCACCTAGTCCTGCTGAGGTATGTAAAGGCTTTTTACTTTTTGCAGATTGTCTTCTTGTGCTCTGTAGTGACTTTTGTGGGTTCATTGTTAAACATTGTGTCTCTTCTGGGAAACATGAAAGTTCATATTGTATACGTATTGTGTGCACACACACAGAAACCAAGTGATGGAGTGCTGGATAAACCTGAAGAAGAGCGACAAAGCTCCAAGAGAAGGAAGACATCCTTGACAGATAAGACAGAGGCCATGGCCCCTGTGATGGAGGAGAAGGAGAACGAGCCAGAGAAGCCACTCGAGTCTGAAAGTGACAAGACTGATACTGAAACATCTGTGTCGGGTAAGCAGGGTAACCCTTTCTGTTTGTAGTTAAATTTGTTTCTTTTTAAATTATTGTATATGCTTTTCAGTGAGTAAACATTAATTTCTTACACAGTGACAGACAAGCCTTTGAACAAACCTGCTGGAAGAATCCCTCGTGCTCTTGGGCTCATGAAGAAGACCAAGCCGGCCATGAGACCAACTACACCTAGTAATATAATCTTTACATAATTATTTATAACAATAGTAGGGAGTACTCCCAACCATTTGCCAGTTGTTTATGACACAGAGTGCTGTCAATAAGAAAAAGAACAAGAAAATTCAGTACTATAAGTCAGCAGCTAATGCTAACAGAATGGGGCCCACTTAAGCAAAAAAAGAAACTCAGTTTCTGGTCTCCACTCAGTGTTAGCTGCCAGGTGTATCAGTCAGTGTATATTGTACTATATTCCCATTCTTTTTTCCCGCCAACAGGACCTCGTCCTCGAACAATAGGGCTATGGTTGGCAGTACTCTAGACTATTGCTTTTAAGATATTGGTTTATGCTGTGATGCTTGTGCTCATCAGGCATGTGTGTTGTGAAAATTAGTATTTGTTAGAATTAGTTCTGTCTTTGCATGTTGATATTATCATAGCTATGGCAAAAATACATATGAAGTGTGCTCTCCTCATTCTAGACTTCAAGAAACTGCATGAGGCTCATTTTAACAAGATGGAGTCCATTGATGCCTACGTCTCAAGGAAGAACAAGCAAATCGAGTCTTTTAGGAACTCTGTGAAAGAACTGAAGGTAATAACTTGAGAACATTTGGATTGGAGTTATGCTGTAGTGAGTCTAGTACTGTAGAATTTTTAATGATTTTAGTAACTGATTCTCTCATGTCAGACTCTCTCTGAGAAGACCAACCTGAAACCTGTGGAGACAAAGACCAACCTAAAACCATCAGAGGGTATAATGCAGGCTGTAAGTAAAACATAGTTGTATCAATAACACCTCTCCATACTAAACCATGCAGGAACTTTTACCACTGCAGGCATATGATGTATTTGCACTTCTTTCATATATTGAAACAGAAGCCAAAGGTGAACAGGATTTCCCTGTTCAGCCCTGTTGCCCAGGAGAAAAAGCAGGCCCAGGATAAGCGTAGAGTCACACAGCTCTCTGCCACCAAGCCTGCCCTGAAAGGCAGTACTGTCTTCAAACCCACTGTTGTCACCACCACCAAGATCAATGTCAGGTACAGTACAACTACAATATCCTTGCAATAATTCAGTAAAAAGACTCTCTATATTTAAGTTTTGTCTGAAAATGTTATTCTCATCATGTCCCCGATCCAGGCTAAGTATATTAACTGCTCCAGGATGTATACTTGATTCCTCAGGTTTTCCCAAGCTACGCAGGACAATGAGCATAAGCGCTCCTTGATAAAGACTCCAGCTCGCATGTCCCCTCACGTGACTCTCACATCAACCCCAGCAAGGAAATCTATCACTGCAGGAAAAACTGGAGCAAACACTTCAGTCAACAGTGTCATCAAAACTCCAGGTAGCCATATGTTAACTGAATTTGAATATAGGCCTTAGGCCTTTGCTGGGATGATGGTGGCACAGGTGGTAGAGTTGCCATTTGGCAACCAGAGGGTTGCAGGTTCGAGCCCTGCTCTGCCTGACCCCATCAAAGTGTCCTTGAGTAAGCACTCCCACCAACCCCAAATTGCTCCCGGTGGTAGGTTGGCACCTTGTATGGCAGCTGCCACCACAGGTGTGTGAATGTGAGGCATACATTGTAAGTTGCTTTGGATAAAATGCTGTCCTGAAGGCAGGAACACACAAATTTACACTGACTGACTTGTGTTAATCTTCATAGGAACCACACCGTTTCTCTTCAGTGGAAACACAAGTGTTTCAAACACTCCACGCACCAACAAAAAGAATGCATTTGACCTGAAGGCCAGTCTGTCTAAGCCCTTGACATACAAACCACACAAAGGTGAGTCATGTGTCATTTAATTTGCTTAATGCAGCACTAAACTGTGGAATACACTTGCTTACTAGTTGAGGTGTTTTTGGAACAGGAAAGCTCAAACCATTTGGAGAAACTCAAGAAAACACCCTCAACAAGTCTCAGACAGTTCTGTCCCACCAGAAGAATTACAAACAGCACCAAGTACAAACAAGGTGAGTCATTATGCAATCAAATGTTTGTCTTTAAAGGTGATGTTTTTATTATATAATGCTGACAATAGACCTGGAGGGTATTCCAAGAAGGTGGTTCAGTAGCAAACTAGGTTAAGTTAACCTGGACGTAATGGTAAATCGGCTAATAGAAGAGCCTGCAGTCCTCATTCTCTTAACTAAGTAACGCCAGCATGCTACTCTGTTAGCAGGTTTACCACTCTCTGTAGGTTAACTTAGCCAGGTTTATCACTTTAACCATGTTCTTGGAATACCCCTCTGATGTGCACTCCTCCAAGAATGGCAAATGGCTGCGGTGCATTGACATACATCTGGCATGGCTGTTATTATTACCCATACTTTGGCTAGTATCTGATGGGAGTTGTTTGTTACTTACTCCAGGCAAGACCGGCGAGTGAAGCACACAGAAGATAGGAAACAGAAGAAAGACAAGATGCTTGGGGCCAGAAGAGGCCTAGTCATGACTTAATTCTTGCATCCCGCTTTTTTTTTTTTTTTTAATCAGCATTGATGGCTTGTACATTGCCCTTTTTACCCTGTAAAGATGTGTGTATGTTTGTTGGTATATTTCCCCTCTTCTAAAAAAGTCTTTGGTACCATTGTAAATATTTGCTTTAAAAAAAAAAAAACTTTCTATTTTTGTTTTTAAACGTTATTGTAACTAAGTCTTAGTAGAGGAACGAGACACATTAAGGGGGGGAAATAAGATTTTTCATATTCATTGCTTTTATTATGAAAATGATTTCATTAAATAGCTAGTTGTAGTTACAGTGCTTTGAGTCTCTCTCTGAACAATATAGTCCAAGGCTGCAATAATTTACAACAGTTCAGTGTTTTGAGTGACATGGCTTGTCCAATGTATGTTACACCTCTGGATTTCTCTTATAAAGCTCGTAAGCAAACTCCTCAGTATGTGCCAGGTCATTACACACTCCAATGAAATCAATCTCCAACTGGAATGGTCCATCTGCTTTGTCCCCAAGTGTGAATCCAATGGTGTTTACCTATGGAGGGGGGAAGGCACAACTTATTAAAACAGTGGTCCACTCTAGAGCAACATCCATCTAAAAGGTGCACTATGACATGTTGCATGAATTTTAGCGCAATTTAATTTTTGTCTCTAAGCTTAGGCATCTCCCCTTGATCAGATTGCTGCCTGCCCCCTGAATACCTTGTTAAAAAGTCCCGTCTCTGGAGACAACAGAGTGGCTGTAAACATCAAACAAACACTAGGGGTACAGGCTGTGCACCAAAGCATGAACATACTGTATATGGTTGGGGGCTGTGAACAAAGTTGATTTAGTAGTGTGAGCACTGACAACAGTAATCCAGCCTGGATATTCCCATTACAAAAGTGAAGTTGCAACCCTCAACTTTTGTTGATGTCATTATATATTATGTGTTTTGGCCTGTTGCGCCACCCTCCACTTATCTGATTTCGGCAACACATCAACCTTTTGTCTAAATGTAATTGCAGTGCCAGTTTTGGCCACAAACTTGCATACTGTTCCCTTAATTCTACTTCTATTTAACCTACTAAACTATAATGTTAAACTTACTTTGTCCAGCCAGAGACAATACTGAGAATCCTGTATTCTCCCACGGGTGGCCAGAAAAAACTTGGAAAATGGGATCTGTTGAATTATAAGACAGGTTGATGCAGGGGGGGGGGGGACAATTTGCATTCAAAACATCCAATGTCATTCTTTTAGATGCTTGCATACCTTGACATCTTGCCAGTAAGGGCCACCCCGTGTGTACAGAAAATAGCTGTAGATATCATCTTTCTGGTGGTGGAAGTAATTCTCAGTTCCTACGTTTATCATCCAAGGGCGCCCATCACCACGTATACGCAAATGTAAGGTGTTGAAGGAGGACAAATCATAGTGTTTCTTCCTATCAAATGCAGCCTGTGGTGAAAGAGGCAAACCGTGTGATGTATTCAAAGACTGAGGCAAGAACTAAGGGAAATAATATCAAACAATATCTGACTCACGCGAGGCGGTTTTGAGCGCACTGAACAATATCCACTGTAGCGAGTTTCCCCATCCCTTGGAGGCGTGGAGCTGAGCGTCCCGTAGAGGAGACAGGTGGTGTTGTTTCTGCCTAATTTCAGATATGCCTCACTGTGACCACCAATCTCCCTGTCGGAGGAAACAAGCCACCGACTCAGGTCCTCTGGTCCACGAAATTCCCACAACACTCGTGTCTGCTCCAGCATGTGATTGATTAGAGGTTTGCCTTCGGGTCCGACCCAGCGTTGCAGAAACTCATCTTTTAACAGTCCAAAGTCTTTTCGCACTGCGTCTACTCCTTTTTTGAAATTAAAGTTAGTGACAATCCTTTTCCATAACCATTTACTCTGACCCGGCTGACCAGGTCGCCAATACCCTCTGCGTGAAACAGAGAAAGATGGTGAAGCAGATGCCCAAACAAGTTGACTCTGGTACGTCCGAAGGAGTCGAACAGAGAAAATGTATCCTGCTCTTGGGACTGCCATGATGGTCATTCTTTCCTCCCGGTCTACTTTTGTACTGTCAAAAAAAAAAAGAAGTCATCTGAATTCGATACGTTGCATAGCTTAGTAGTTAGCAAATTTACTAATCGCGTAACATTAATTAACGTGACTTTGTTGGAGTACATATGGTGTACTATTTTCGGTACAAGGACATTACGCTAACGTTAATGTAAACAACTCACCCACGCCACACGATGCTGACCGCTTCAGTTCTTACACTAAAGTATGGATCTCAACACGTCCTGTGCGAAACAATTGTTGGTATCCATGTGAGCCTGGAATTACAGGTGTAGCTTATTCTTACACAGGTGGGCCAATCTGTTCAAGAGATGGTCTACTAAAAAATCTCTGGACAAATGTCACATTTGAGACTGTTCTAGGACAGGATGTGACGCGTACTGCCTTGGTCCGTCCGTAAATACCATCTCTCTAAAATTAATACCTTTGACATTAGTTCCTATTTACTTGCGTATGTTTGTGTTTTTGTTTTAGATTCCATGATCTCCTGATTATAACTTAAAAATACATAATAAATTCATAGTTTACTATGACAAGCCATCGACTAAACTAATCTTGTACGCACATACACAGTCATATCATGAACACCACCGAGATTTTGGCTAGTGCACATGGCCAATGCTTGATGAGGCTGAGAAAACTCACAATTTAGCATTAATAAATTCAGACAACTCTGGAACTACATGGGTTAGTTTCTCATCAATGATCTTTGCTGGGACCTCTTAGAACACGACCATCCGTGACGCTAGGGGTGCTCATACAACAGGCGCATGCTCACTTTGACTCTAGCGCCTTTGTGTGGAGGTCTGCGGAGCTACCGCCGATAATAAATACACACAGGCGTCACACACGGAGAGGTTGCCAAACAGCTAATCATGGTGAATGTAAAGAAACGGAAAGGTCGGGTCGTTATTGATTCCGACTCAGAGGACAGCGCAAGTGATGATAATCTGGATCAGGTAACGACGTTGTCCTTCCTATTCGAGAGTGGTGTCCTAGATTGTACAGCAAGCTGGCTAGCTTGTGAGAGCGCGCTAGCCATCTAATGAGAGCGAAACGATTTTGGTAGCTAATGCTAGCTAGCCTGAGTGTTCGTTAGCATGGTGGAGCTGGTATTACCCTGAGTTGAAGGAAAATACCCCGCCACAGGCCTGGCGAACTAACATAGCAGCATTTCAGTAAACGCTTGTGTCAAATTTTCATACCGACTGTCTCTTTATATCATAAGACACAACGGGACGCAACAGTTCCGTCTACTAGTAAACTGCTTGTCTAGGATTTAGAACCTTATCTGTTTAATGACGTCAGGAACACAGAAGTTCTATTTCGGTGTTGACAACAGTACTTGATAGCCCTCTAGCCATGGATAGCATTAGCTCCAAAGGAATGCTGAAGGCCAGTCATCGAACTGCCTCTTTCTACAATGTTTACAATAATATAGACACACTCCAAGGAAATTCCGCTTGCAACATTAAATTGATAGTGAACATGATAATTGTTGTTGTCAGTGCATTTGCAAAAAAAAAAACTAACGTTAGGTTGCTAGCCTAGCTATGAGCATTCTTGCAGTGGTGTGATTTACAGTCCATTTTATTAATATTAATTTATTCTGTGTTCATGAACTATTACAACACTTTTCAGTTGTTGTGACAACGACTTATCCAATACAATTGCTCTTCATCTACTGGTTTTGAAGACGAAAACTAGTGAATTTGGAAGTGTCAACATGGACTGCTCCTTGTGGTTTTGTTATGGGTTTAATGGTAACATGCATTAAACCCTAACCTGAAAACAGCATCCAGCCTTGCCATGTGTTGACGGATACATTATTTGTACATAATCATTGCAATTCAGAAAGACTCAAGACTGGCAAGAAAACCATTGCTCAGCTGGAATATCACTGAACATGTTAGGTGCAAACGAGGATTATGTTCAACTTCATGATGCATCCACCAATGCCTATTTACTGTATATCCTGAATGCAAAATGTGGCAATATGTTTGCTTTCTCATGTTATGCATATGGAAATATATAAGAATTACATATCAGTGGCTGATGTCAGTACAATGAAATGACTTGCGGCTGCAGGTAAAAAAAAAAAAAAAAGTGGCCATCTTCAAATGATGTGCAAGATTGAAGTTATGAAGTTGATAACTATCATAAATCTCCTTGTCTTGGTTAGGAACTACTTTCCTTGGCCAAGCGAAAGAGGGTTGACACCGATGAGCAGGAAGAACCTGTCAGCAAGCCTGCTGCCTCAACTGACTCCGAGACCTCCGATAGCGATGATGAGGTACAGTGGAGCCCCTTTATGGTCTATATTTATATCACCTGGGACTTTTGCCAAAAACGCTTAACATTGCAAAGCCTGAAATACACAACTCTGGCCACACCAACTCTTTCATTTGCATGCCAGAAAATTGGTGGGTGTGACAGAGTTGGCTGAGTTTTGAGTTGTTGTGTTTCGACTGATACTATTACAGCGTCGTAAAGCATTGATTATATTTCGGAGATATATTAGATTGTCTACATACACAGTAACATAAGGCTAATTGATGTGGCATGTTGGCCTAAGAGATATTTTTGCTTATGCTGGATGAATGTTGACATACAGACTGAGACTTCACTTTGCCCCGAAGAACCAAACCATAATCATAGTTTAGTGTGTTTTTTAGTGTTTTGCATTGATATAGGGAAGTCAAGATTGATCTGGATCAATTTACATTTTGATAGACGTTTATGCAAATTGCAAATACAATCCTATGATTTTCCTTTAATACGGCCTATAATTTGTCCCAGAGTCCTATATGGGATGGCGGCTACATCACCAGAATTTAATGTTGGATTTATTCTCTTCAGTATATTCTGGGTTTACTTCAGTTTGTGTGCATTGGTCAAGGGGACGATCTGTAACTGAAGTAGTTTTAAGTTTTATTGCTCAGTGTTGTCTACCTGTGTATTTTGTTTGTAGTGGACAGTCGGAGGTACCAAGGCCAAAAAGAAGGTCAAACCGGGAAAAGGAACGGAAAAGAAGAACGCTGCCAAAAAGAAGGTGAACAAGGCAGCATCATCAGGCAGCTCTGATGGCGACAGCTCTGCAGAGAGTTCAGCACCTGAGGAAGGTACGGTCTGTTTTTCCTCATGCTATTCAGAAAATGTATGTTTGTAAAGGCGCTCTCAAAGTGGTCAAAATATTTCAGGGTCATTTAAGATTAGACAGTGGGATGCTTTCTGTCTATAATGCATAGTGTATTGTGGCACATGTGCAGAACCCGAAGTCTGAAATTTGTATTCTTTATTTTTTCTGCACCTCCCATCTCTCTTTCACGTACCTGCATTAAATGGGCTGTATGGACTGAATAGAGCCAAGGCTATTGACTTTAATTGTTGTTGGCTTTGATTGCTTTGTCTAGCTTCCACTTTGAGATTGAAGTTCAAAATGTTTCAGAGCACTTGGTGATAGCTGGGCTGTAAAGTGAGTAAAAGTGCTCAAGTAAATGTGCTTCGCAGTTAGAATAGAAAGTGAAAGTGTTCTCTATGCCCAGCTGGTAATGCAAAAATTTTATTCCGCAAAAACTATACTTTTTTTTTTTTCCTCATCATTTTGAAATGAACAGATTTAGGTAGAAAGCAGAACAAATAACCTTCACGTCGGAGTTGTTTCTCCTACACTAAAACACAACTTTGGACTCTTGGTTATTTTAGCCCACTGCACATACCTCCAGCCCATACTATTACAGGAACTTTTCTTTTTCTTCACTTTTTTTACTCTTTTGTATAAGGACTAGACTAAGTATCTATCTATCTATTTATTTATTACTTTGCATTGCATACACATTGCCTGCAAAAAGTCATCAGAAAGCTCTGCTTTCAGTGACTGTACTTTTTACATTTTGACTTGTCACCACGTCCGCCCAGATATAAACCACATCTCACTGTGCCTTCTGTGTTCTGTTTTACTTGTGCTCCTTCAGGAGAGGTGTCTGACTCGGACAGCAACAGTTCGTCCTCCAGCTCCGACTCGGATTCATCCTCCGAGGACGAGGAGTTCCGCGATGGCTACGGGGATGACTTGATGGGAGATGAGGAAGACAGGGCAAGGCTGGAGCAGATGACTGAGAAGGAGCGTGAGCAGGAGCTGTTCAACCGTATCGAGAAGCGAGAAGTGCTCAAGAGGAGGTGAGACTCGCTGTCACTCGATAGCATCTGCAGCAGCATTAATACCTAGAGCACCTGTGATGCCGTTTTCTATTATTTTCTATCTTTAAGCATGTTGCTTGGCATGGCGATAAAGAGGAGATGATAAGAGATAAGACATTAAATTAGCATCGAATGGAATTGTATTTAAAGTTCATATGACTCATGAAATATGTTTCATTAATGGCATTATTTCACTTTTATGTTGATACCATTATTATTTCTTTCATGTTGATACCATGGGATTATTCATGAGGTCCTTCGCATGCCTATGTTGTTAAATGGAGAGCAAACGATAATGAAGTTCTGTTTTTCAGGTTTGAAATCAAGCAAAAACTAAAGAAGGCCAAGAAGAAGGAGAAAGAGGAGAAAAAGAAGAAGCAAGAGGAGGAGCAGGAGAAGAAGAAACAGTCTCAAGCTCAGGACGCCCAGGTGGTGAGTAGGCCTCCTGTCCTCCTCGACGGAGCTCCTCAGTTGTCTATGTTGACACATCTTGCTACATATTTTGCCTTGCCACGAAATGACGTGTTTTCTATAATTTTGCTGCTGTTTATGATCGTCAGTACCGGTGTGGTCAAGAAGTCTGTTCCTTGTGCAGGTTATGTCCCACAACAAAGAGAGGAGGTCCAAGCGAGATGAAAAGCTGGACAAAAAGTCCCAGGCTATGGAAGAGCTTAAGGCAGAGAGAGAGAAGAAAAAGAACAGAACAGGTGAGTCTCCTATGGAACACTACTTTAGATTTTTTTTACAACCTGTAGCCCTGTTGTTTCATGTTGTCGAGTGGTGTCGGTAGGTTTAAGAACAACAGAATTTGCCGCAAAACGGCAGCCAACGCTAACTAATGAAGGCAAGAAAGTTCTGTTTTCCAATACCCACATTCCTTAGCATTCAGTCTACGTTGTACCAAATCGTTCTGCTTTGGCTGCCTCAAAGAACAGGGATGTGGGCTGATTTGTCCTGATCTGCCCTCTCTTTGCAGCTGAGCTCCTGGCCAAACGGGAGCCTCTCAAGGCCAGTGACGTCTACTCCGACGATGAGGAGGAGGAAGAGGATGATGACAAGTCATCAGTGAAGAGTGACCGCAGCTCACGCTCTTCATCATACGATGAAGAAGAAGAGTGAGTATTGGAGTTCAGTATTGTGACACTTGTCATGGGCCTTCCAGGGGCCCTGACATAGGAAATTTTATATAATGGAAAGCATAAAGATAAAAAAACAAGATTTTTGAATGTACAAATTTGGTACTGTGCACCTTGTGTCTATATTTTGAATTTATTTATTGATTAATTCGTTAATTCGGAAGGATGTACAATGGTTGTTTGTGTTTATTACTGAGCTAATTTTGTCATTCCTAATGTTGCAGGAAAGAGGAGGCTCCACCCAAGTCCCAACCAGTTTCACTCCCTGAAGAGCTGAATCGTGTCCGTCTGTCTCGACACAAGCTTGAGCGCTGGTGTCATATGCCTTTCTTTGCGAAAACCGTGACTGGCTGCTTCGTGCGAATAGGCATCGGTAACAGCAGCAGCAAGCCTGTATACAGGGTGAGCAACTTGAATGAAATTTTCTTCGTTGGTTTGTTTGTGTGCTTATTATTGATCGATTGAATCCTGCTTTTAACAGCTGTCATATCATTACATTCAGTGTCTGAGCTGACCTGGATCCGTGTCACACATTCACAATTTCAGCCATCAAATGCATTTTTTTTTAAAAACCTTCTTACAACAGGTTGCTGAAATCATTGATGTGGTTGAAACGGCTAAAATCTACCAGCTGGGTACAACAAGAACAAATAAAGGCCTGCAACTTCGGTATGTTTTCTTGGTCTCTCCAGACAGTCACAGATCAGAAAAGTTTAGCCTCATGCTTGTGCTTCCAATGTGGGCATACAAAGCCCTGACAATTTTGAGTATGTGATGTTTTTCTGATTCTGATGAATCTTTGTGCTGAATTTGGATGTTGATATTTTTCATTTGCAGTCATGGCAACGACACGCGGGTCTTTCGGTTGGAGTTTGTTTCCAATCAGGAGTTCACAGAAAATGAGTTCATGAAGTGGAAAGAAGCGGTTGGTACTGTATATATGCACTTTTCCTTTCCGCACGTTTCTGTGTTTCCATGACAATAATTGCAATTGCTCTTTCTGCACAGATGATCATAGCCGGAATGCAAGTCCCAACTCTGGATGAGATTTCCAAGAAAGAGCAGTCCATCAAAGAAGCAGTCAACTACAAATTCAATGATAAAGACATTGAAGATGTAAGTTCACATTCTACTTGTGCCTTGCATCCAGGCTGTCAACAAATACATAATGTGAAACATGGAATTCTATTTATCTCCCTCCACTTACAGATCGTGAAAGAGAAGGACAGATTCCGGAAGGCTCCACCAAACTACGCTATGAAGAAAACGCAGCTCCTAAAAGAGAAGGTTCGATTGTTGTCTTCTCTATTAATTGTCTTGTCAGCTCACACGTTTTTCAGTTATGAAAATTTGTATATGGCTTTGTCATGGATATCTGCCAATTTGATTCTGCAGTCACTTTCACTGTATATAGAAAACCTACATGTGTGATATAGAAGGGCCAGCCAGGCGCTAGTTGGTTTGCATGATACTTTAAGTGGATATCTGAACAAAACTGTGCAAAGATGTTTTTGATATTATATCAAAATATTGCTAACCCACATTCTCTTGCTATTTCTACATCACTTCTACGTCACTTCATTTTTAGTCTTGAACCGTACACTAGAATCCTGTCATATTACTTTTCACACAGAAGTGAAATGAGTCCACTGACTTATGAAAAGTAGTGTTAATAAATAGCCTCATAGAGTTAAAATTTGGTAATATGGGTGGTGTGTTATATGTTGTAGGCGATGGCAGAAGAGAGTGGAGATGGAGAGAAGGTAAAACAGATCCAAGACCAGCTGAACGAGCTGGAGGAGAGGGCCGAAGCCCTTGACAGGCAGAGGACTAAAAACATCTCTGCTATCAGGTAAACGCATATGGAATAAATCCCATAAATCCCTGTTGAAAACATACAGTTTAATATTTTAGGTTAAGGTACAATAATTTTAAGGACTATGGATGACATGTTTGTGTGGAAATGGCAGACGTAACATACTGTAGATTGGATGACCACTGCAATGGTTACAGCATCAGAGCAGCCTAGTCTGGTTTTCACTGGTACTCTGTCTAAGTCCTCCTCTGCCGCCTCTCTCCCCTTTCCTTGTTGTAGCTATATTAATCAGAGGAATCGGAGTTGGAATATTGTGGAGTCTGAGAAGGCGCTTGTGGTAAGCATATTCTTTATACCTTTTGGGCAACTAGGTAAGCAGCCCATAAATCTTTTCTGTAGTTTAAAAGATACATTTATGTGGAGCTTTTGTTTGTAAATCTATCAAAAGATTATGCATCTTGAGAGATAAATCTGTCCCAACAAGAGGTAAATTTCTGTCTCTGACTGAGATACCTCCTCTACCAAAGCTGATTTCAGTAGAGATCTGCCATGTGGAATGAAGATTGCCTAACCCTGTCACTTGCTGCCATCTCTTCTCAGTGCTGGTTGTGCTGACTCTAAATGTGGTCCTCTCTTTCAGGCTGAAGGCCAGAACTCCAAGGACCAGCAGATGGACCCTTTCACAAGGAGGCAGTGCCAGCCCACCATGGTGTCCAATGTGAGTGTGCATGCAACAGATTTATGGTGATGGACATACACATTTTAGAACGTGCATAGATGGATTGTTTATGAAGGATCCTTTTGTGTTGTTGATTCTCTGATCCTCTGTCAGGATCATCTTTTGTCTATGTGTGGTGGCTGAAGGTAGCCGTACTGGTTAAGTTGGCATGTAAGTCGCTGTTGTAATAGTGCTCTGTGAAATTTTACTGCTCGACAGGCCAGGGACCCCACAGTTCATGCCGCTATCATCGCCCACCTGAACCAGAAGTACGGTTCTGGTTCAGCAGCCCAGGAAAACACCCTAGATAAGAACATACTGGTAAGCTTTTAAGCAGCACACCTTTGCTATTGACGTTGTTCAAACGTTCACATGGGTTTAATTTGCTGTGCCACTGTGTGCAGGGACATACTACCCAGAAAGACAAAGACGTCACCAAGACAACAAGCGACCTCTCTGAAGACCTCTTCAAAGTTCACGACTTTGACGTGAAGATCGACCTTCAGGTCCCAACTGCAGGTGAGGCTTGATTGTTCAACCTGGATAGGTGTACAGGTGATGCAAGATTCAAATGTTGGATGGGAACTTGGATTGGTGGAGAATTTTAAATGATGACTTATCATTTCATCTTACCTTTTTATTTAGAGTGGGTATCAATTGTTTGTCGGTAGTTTGTAAATTTTACTGGCAAATTTTACTACTCCTATGATATACAGTAGTAGCCTTTTTTTTAATTTAGCTTTGTGTTTCAGTTACTAAGAAAATGAGGGCTATTTGCATTCCTAAGAATAAAGGTTGAATGATTAGGGACTAGGGACATTCTAAGCATTCATCAAATCAAATTGTTCATTAGACTCTGCACTTCACAGTGATTCGTTGGCCAGACGTAGGAGTTGCCCTATGAAGAGTCACTAGACGTCCCTGGCAGAGAATTGCATTTGTTGCCGTTAGGGGCGTATAGCGTGGCTAGGCTAGGCTTTGTTATAATTCACCCATGTTTTAGTGGCAAGTTCAAGATTTTTGTACGAATGAGGGCACACAACCATGCCTCATGTTCATGATGGCTCTTTGGCCATGCACAACATGTCCTAATTCCATAAAGCTAAGGCAAAAATGTTTTCCCATTCTGTCTTCTTTACCCTTAATAATTAACTTTAAACTCTGTGCATTCTCGTCACACAGAGACCAAGTCTCTGTCAGTGAGCTCCAACTCGCTGCCAGTGAAGGACGGAGCCCCCAGACGCTCCCTCAACCTGGAGGACTACAAGAAGAGGCGGGGCCTCATCTGAAGGACCTCCCAGCTTCTTCACCCTGCATGTGTTAGCCATAGGAGCTAGGGCACTAGGGCGAAGGATACCCCTCTGTGTGTGTGTGTGTGTGTGTGTGTGTGTGTGTGTGTGTGTGTGTGTGTGTGTGTGTGTGTGTGTGTGTG
>JASCQY010000036.1:14175839-14205925 GCA_030264315.1 Sardinella tawilis
CAACAGATGCTGCCACCGAGCTGCAGGTGTCCAAATCTAGACTTGAGGAATTGGAAGCAGCTTTTACTACACAGAGATCTGAGGTGTGTTATGTTTATGTTCATTCATGCTGCAGTTTATGAAATATTAATGTGTTCAGGGGAGCTAATCTAAATTGCTAAGATGCCTCTGTGATGTGAATAGAGGTGTCACATTTGTGTCTTGTATTGCCCCAGTATGACCGACTTCGACAGATCCATGCTGAATTGGAGGAGAAATTGGAAGTGTCTGAGCTTCAGAACAAACAGCTGTCTTCAGAATACAGAAGCGTTTTATCTCAGAAAGAGGTATCCATACATCCCCATACACAGTTCAGAATGAAGGAATGACTGTATAGACCTGTTAGTCATGTTTGTTTTGAAGGCATAAAATGATTTTTATCAACATACAGACTCAATTATATGGCTGTGTGTGTGTGTGTGTGTGTGTGTGTCTGTCTGTCTGTCTGTCTGTCTGTCTGTCTGTGAGAACAGGTTGAAATCAACCTCCTCAAAGCTCGGCAGAGTGCCCTGCAGGAGGAGGTGCAGAAACTGGAACGCTCTGCCCAGCATGCCTCTTCCTCCCTCTCCTCGGGGCCTGCCCTGCTTCCTGTGACGACCTCGGCCACCACCACTGCCTCCTCCTTCCTGCCTCACCATGCGGGCGAGATGGACCTGAGTGACGTGATGTGGTCCCAGCAGGAGATCAACCGTCTGTCAAACGAGGTGCTGCGGCTGGAGGCAGAGACGTCTCACTGGCGACGTTTGGCTCAGGTAGAGAGTGCCAACATTCCAGCCTTTGCCCTAGTCACTGGTCTCTCTCTCATCACTGGAATAGTTACATAGATTTTGGTGATAACAATGTCGCTTTAGTCTTGTTTTTTTTGTTTGTTTGTTTTTTTTTTTCATCCAGTCCTCCAAAGCGTCAGGGGGAGAAAATGGTGACCAGAGTGAATTTCTGAAACTGCAGAGGACTATCAAGGTATGAGCTCCCTAAGCAGTTCACACACTTTGATCCCAAGATGATCCTGACCGCCAAATTTATTTGCTTAAGTTGGATTTCTATGAAGATCTGAAGTACTGTATATTTATAGATGACACGATGGATAGATGACCAGTTTTAACTTTGTCTTTGTTGAATAAAGGCAGTCACTGTTTCTTGTACATTTCTGTCTCTGAAATCTCTGCTCTCTTTCCCTAGGAGCTGCGGGAATCTATGGGCCATGAGGTGGATCAGCACCAGCACGAACTGACCGCGCTGCAGGATGTCCAACGGCAGAAGCTGGCCGAAGTCACGCGCAGACACCGCCAGGAGCTGGCCGAGTACGAGGAGCGCATCGAGGAGCTGGAGGAGCAGCTGCAGAATGGTGAGAGGGCCATCTTAGGGAGCGGGTGACGATGGCCAAAAAAAAACAAAGCCATATGTTTGTGGTTAACGGATGTTTTGAGAACTGCTCCACAGAAGTTTTCCATGTAGATGCCCAGGGCCGCCTTGAAGAAATTCAATTCATTTGGAGTGTGAAATGCGATGGGTTAGCACAGTTAGGAAGGCTCTCATGAGCCTCATGATTCTCCTTTCTTAAGTGTTCTGGCGCCAGTGCGACCACATCTAAATCACCACTCTGATGACTTGATAAGACAGTTTTTGAAGTTCAAAATGAAAGTTTGCCGGAATCTATGATTTACATTTTTTTGTCTAAAAATTCATGTTTGCAAGAATCAGCTTGGTATTTTAGAGGCTGAACTTTACACAGTGTTCCCCTATATTGTTCCTTCACAATATACTCGGATGTAGTCAGCAGTAGCATTTTAAGTTGTTGCAATAGAAGCATAACCTAGATCAAATAATTTGGACAGACCCAGCACAAAAGGGCACAGTAAGCTTTTTGGAATGTGGCGTATGTGATTCTGATTAGATAGATTTGTCCCAGCTGTTCAAAACAAAATATTTCCCAAGGCACGCATTGTGTTTGACTCATAGCAGCGGACATTGTCCCCAGAAAAATTGAATTTTTCTTGACCAGCTTAGGCACTGCTTTGATACGTCAAGTCCTATCTGTCCTCATCCTTACGTCCATCTCTCATCATCTTCTGTCACAGCAGGCAGCCTCAGCCCAGCGTCCCCAAACCCTCCAGGACACGAGCGTCAGGATGAGAGGGTGCGGGAGCTGACGGCCAGCCTGGAGGAGGTCACTCGGCAGCGCACCACCCTAGAGCAAGAGAGGGAGGAGGCACGGGCAGAGAACGCGGAGCTGATGAACAACTACAGCCGGCTGCAGAGCTCCGTAGCCGAGCTGCAGGCCCGCGTGCAAGAGCAGGAGGGCAAGGCCATGCTCAAAGCCCAGCAGGACGCTGAGATCCAGGCATTAAAGAAGGCACTCAGTGGTAAATTAAGACATCAAAACATATTTCAGTTCATGAGCGCCGTTCTTAGTTTGGCATGCATTGTCTACGTTTAAATTTAGTGGAGCTTGGACCTGGTATTGAATAGAAAGTAGGTTACAGTCATGCTATAAATGTGATTAATTAGAGCTTCTATTTTCTGTGTTTCTTTATAGGAGCGGAGACAGAGATAACCAGGTTAAAGGGTCTCATTGAGGTTTGTACGCAGATGTTTATAGGGTGTTTTTTTTTTCGGTTCACATCATCTCCTATTGCAATATGTATCATGCCGCCAGTATCTTGATTTTTTGCCTTATATTTTTTCAGAGCGAGGCCAAGGATGAGGTTGAACATGCCGATATCTTGGAGCTCAACACAATAATTGGGACGCTAAAAACTGAGAAGGAAGAAATGGAGAAAGAAATGGTGGGTGTCTGGTAATCAGATGAGGCCTAAAGTCCAAGTCCTCTTTGTCCAAACAACAACTCAACTTCCCTTCAAGATTTCTTAGGATTAAAGAAAAGATGTTTGTGTAGCTTTAAACAGGCACATTTTTCAAAAGACAATGCACTGTTCAAAATGTAACAACCCCCATGGAGTGTTGCAAAATACAGGTTTTTGTACATGCGCCAGTTTTTACTGACTGATTGAATGGCATTGAAAATGGAAGTGAAAGCTTCTTTGTTGTCAGATTTGTTGCTCATTATATTTTATTGCTCATTTCGTCACCCTTTCAAGATCAATGTCAATTTATTTTCTGTTTTCCAATTCCCTTCTGCAGCATGCCTTAGCAGAGAGACTACAGATTGCAGAGGACAAAGCATCAGCAGCGGCTGTGGTTGGAGAGTCGGGGGCTGCAGACCAGGGGGAGGTGGCAGAGCTGAAGGCCCAGCTGGAGAAGAAGGAGAAGGCTTTGACTCAGGCCCAACTGGATCAGGACACACTCACCGCAGAACTGGAGGAACTGGATAGACAGAACCAAGAGGCCACACAGGTCAGTTATGTGTCTCACAGAAACATTTACATCTTTCATTTAACAGTTGAATAAAAAAAAATCAAGGTTTCATTGCAAAGTAAATTGAAAATCTGAAATGATTCCCCACTGTTTTTTTTTTGCCACAGCATTTGATTGCTCTGAAGGATCAACTTTCCCACCAAAGAACAGACGCTGATGATGAGATGACCCATCTGCAGTCAGAGCTCAGTGCCGCCCGGGACCAGAAGGGGGCGCTGCAGCAAGAGCTTGAGGCCATGAAAGAGAAACTCAGCCAAAGTGCCTTTACCTTGAATGACTTACACATGGGCAAGCAACAGCTGGAGGCAACGGTTAAAGAGTTGAGAGACAAACTGAGCAAGTCGCACGAGCAGGCCAAAGAGATTCGACACGAGGCCTCCGAGTTGAGAGCAACAGTGAAGGAACGAGAGAGCGAGCTGGAAACGTTCCGGCACAAGCTGGGCGAAGCTGGAGAGAGAGAGAGCGAAACGGTAGGCCAGAGGAAAGCGCTGGAAGATAAGGAGAAAGAGCTGGAGGAGGTCAGGGCCGAGCTGGCAGAGATGAGAAACTCCCACGAGAAGGTGAAATCAGAGGATTATGAGATGAAGATAGAGAACCGCCGGCTGAAAGAGGAGGGCGCTCAGACCGTGGCTAAAATAGAAGAGCTCAGCAAGCAGGTGCGGGACGGCCAGGCCGCCCTCAGCAGGGTGGTGCTGGAAAAGGACACCCGAATCGAGGCTCTGAAACTGGAGAAAAGCCAGCTGGAAGGCGAGCTGGCCCAGGCTGAGAAGCGCGTCTCGGACCAGACCAAACAGTACCAGCAGACCATCGACGAGCTGAGCCGCGCCCGGTCCATGGACGCCTCGGCCCTGCAGACTGAGCACGAGCGGGCTGTCAAACTCAACCAGGAGAAGGACCTGGAGATAGCTCAGCTCAGGAGGGATGTGGAGCAGCTGACGGCCGACCACAAAGACACAAACGAGATGCTCTCCATCACGGTGTCGGGACAGAAGCAGCTTACCGAGCTCCTGCAAGAGAAGGATGCCTTCGCCGAGGCGCTCAAGGCTAAGGCTGCAGAGACAGAGAAGGAGATGGAGGAGACCATTACCAGAGCCAATCAGGAGAGTGAGTCCTTGAGACGTTCGGCGGAGGACAAGGACAAGCAGCTAGGTGCCATGAAGGAAGAGAACAGCCACTTGAAGGAGGAGATTGACAGACTAAAGGACCAGCAGAGCCGGCCACAGCCCATGTCCGAGCCGCGGACGCTGGACATCATCACAGAGCTGGAGACGGAGGTGACCCAACTGAAAGCTGCTCGGGATCACCTGGACGAGGAATCCCAGTCCCTGAGGGCCACAGCCGAGGAGCAACGCAACGCTCTCCTCCAATCCCAGAGCGAACTGGAGCAGGCCCGGACCAGGCACGACCAGAGCACCCTCAACTACGAGCGCCTCATCACGGCCAAAGACGAGGAGATCGCTCGGCTCCAGGTGGCCGTGGAGACGCAGCAGCAGCTCCAGTCGCCACCGAGCCAGGAGATCATACCACAGGACGACAAGACTCAGTCGCTCGGCCGGGAGAACGGCAACGAGAAGCACGACCTCTCGAAGGTGGAGATCGAGAAGTTGGTGAAGGGCATCAAGGAGAAGGAGAACGAGATTAGTCAGCTGAACGAGAAGAACTTGTCCCTCGCCAAACAGCTGGACCAGCTGGTGGTGTCTCGGGATGAGGTAGGGAAGCTCTCTCAGATGGTGAGGCAGAAGGATCTGGAGATCCAGGCTCTCCACGCTCGGGTGTCCATGGGTGGCGTAGGAGGCCACAGCCAGGACGTTCTCTTCCTCCAGCAGCAGCTGCAAGCCTACGCCGTAGAGCGGGAGCAGGTGCTCGCCGTGCTCAACGAAAAGACGAGGGAGAACAGCCAGCTCCGTTCAGACTACCACCACCTCATGGACGTGGTGGCCAATAAGGAGGCGGCTCTCCTCAAGCTCCAACAGGAGAACCAGCGGCTCTTCTCCTCAAGCGACCCGTCGGGGAGCCAGGAGATGTTCCGCGAGACCATCCAGAACCTGTCACGCATCATCCGCGAGAAGGACATCGAGATCGACGCGCTGACGCAGAAGTGCCAGACGCTGGTGACCGTCTTGCAGGCGTCGTCCGTCGCAGATTCAGGCAGCGGCGGCGGAGGAGGGTCGGGCGGCGGCGGCGTGAGCAGCAACCAGTTTGAGGAGCTGCTACAGGAGCGCGACACGCTGAAGCAGCAGGTGAAGAAGATGGAGGAGTGGAAGACGCAGGTGATCACCACCGTGAAGAACATGCAGCACGAGTCGGCGCAGCTGCACGAGGAGCTGCTCAAGCTGCAGGGCCAGGTGACGGCCGACAGCGCCTGCAGCTCCCAGCTGTCCGGCGACTACGCCCGACTCATCCAGAGCTACGAGCAGAAGGAGAAACGGCTGGGCTCTCTTGGCCAGCAGCTCGCCCAGGTGCAGCAGAGCATCAGCCAGCTCAGCAGCACCAAAGATGTCTTACTGGGGAAACTGGACAGCGTGGCACAGAGTCCCGATACGATGGCCATGGCCCCACCGATGATGATGGCTGCCCCTCCAGTTGCAGTGTCCGAGTCATCCAGCCAGCAGGGGGCAGTGGTTTCGGATGAAGGGCTGAGAAGGGAGCTGGAATCCCTGCGCCAGCAGTTGGCTGAACGCGAAGTCACCGTGCGGACGCTGCAGGAGAACATGGGTCGTCTGTCGGACGCGGCCGCAGCCTCCGAAGGCGAGCAGCGGGGCAAGGCAGAGGAGATGCGTCAGGTCCGCGAGCGCTTGGAGTCGGTTCAGCGTTCGCTCCGTGAAAAGGACCTGCTGATTCAGTCCAAAGGCGAGCAACTGAGCCAGGCGACAGATAGTCTACGGAACCGCGAGAGCGACAACGAGCTGCTGCGGCAGGCCGTCACCAACCTGAAGGAACGGGCGCTCATCCTGGAGCTTGACGCTCGCAAGCTCCGCGAGGAGAACGAACAGGTGGCGGCTCGCTCGCGTGAGAAGGAGTCGGAATTCCGGGCGCTCCAGGAGACCAATATGCAGGTGTCCATGCTGCTGCGGGAAAGAGAATTCCAGTGCAACTCTGCCGTGGAAAAGGCCGCGGCCATGGAGAAGATGCTCAAGGACAGAGAGCAGGTCAGTCATATATCTGGCGCGGTGGGAGTGTAATCATAGGTTCAGCACATCCAGTAAGCCACACTGTGTTACCTCAGATGCCTCGTGAAGGATAGTGTCTGCAGCGGGGGAGTTTTTCAACAGTTTCTAGGTTCCCTAAATTATAAATTCCGCATTCCCAGACAGCTTAGACATGCCTGAAAGAAAAAACGGGGTGCAGTCGGACCGTCAAAGTTCAGGTGCTGAGGGAAAATATTTCAAGCGCCAAAGGGTTTCATATTTCTTTGAAAAAAAAAAAAAAAGTGTCTTGTTAGTTTTTGCATTCAAATATGCTCGATATTGTCCAACAGGGCAAGTCGGGTGAATTGAACCAGCTGCTAAACGAGGTGAGGTCCATGCAGGAGAAGGCCGTCATGTTCCAGCAGGAGAGGGACCAAGTGATGCTGGCACTGAAACAGAAGCAGATGGAGACCACAGCTGTCCACAACGAGGTGGGAGGAACCACCTGGTCACTGATCTGGCAAAATAGTTACTCTGTGATAAAGTGTGTCATCACCAACCAGGGGGTTGGGATTCCACTGGTCTGAAGAAATGGAATGTACAGTAACGCTTTGCATGAAGTCAGCTTCCATAACGCGTCTATAACGTGTTTATAAGCACATTCGTCACCAAGGTCACAAAGTATTCATAGCACCTCCTATTGTCTGCTATCTCCTATTGAGAATATTCTATAACTGCATCTAAATAGTAATAAATACACCCATGAAGTATAACAATGCTATACTGTAGCATCACCCCTTACTAAGCACTGGGCATATTAAAGCTTATGTTGTAAAGCTAGTGTTCTGTTTAGCTGTTATAACCACACATATCCCATCTCTAAGTTCAGATATATCTTCATTTAAAGGTGCAAAGCTTAAGCTGTAAATCCATGCTTTATTATGAGTCCAGCCATGGCTATGTATTGAAATAATGACGCAGACCAAGCGAGTTCTCTGGCCTCTCACCCAATCACCATTACCACCACCTGTGTGTCAGAGACTCACACAGTTTGTTCAATCCAAGCATGTGCCGGTGTGTCCGTAGATGCAGCACCTGCGGGACAAGGAGCAGCGGCAGCAGCAGGAGCTGGAGCGCCTGCGTAACCACCTGCTGGAGATGGAGGAGTCGTACACGCGGGAGGTGGTGGCCGCGGAGGACCGCGAGGCCGAGTTGAGGCGGAGGGTGGCGGTGCTCGACGAAAGGCTGGCATCCTCCTCCAGTGCCGTGGAAAACGCCAGGTGAGACGATTTGACGAGGGTGACAAGTGACATTGAATGAATGTTAGGTGAATGCGTGTCAAGTGACTGACAATTAAAAATGACGAGTGACATTTAATGAAGTTAAGATACAGCCTCCAATAACCACTAGTCAAATACTGTTCAAGTCAAGTTCACTAGTGAAGTTCAACGGCTGGCTGGCTGAGCCCATCCTGTAGGCAACATCACCCCCCCATACATCACAGATCAATCAATTCCTCCTATTAGCCATTGCTTTGAGCCAACCAGCTAGCCTAAGCAAACCTCCCCATTGTCTGCATGCTGAGGCAGTTAGTGCTAAAGGAACCTGGTTAGCATGCTAGTAGCCTGGAAGTGGTAGATTTGAATCCTGGCTGCCACCGTTGTGCCCTTTAGCAAGGCACTCAACCCTAAGTTACTCTAGGGGAGACTGGCCCTGATGTAATTGATACTAGTTGACAAATGTAAGTCACTTTGGATAAACGTAAATGTAATGTAATGCTAATTTTCTTAATATTAAGGTTGTATTTAAATGAGTGGCTGTGGCTAAATCTGTGGCTGAGCATAGGGGCAGAGGTTGTGTTTGTCCTGAAATGTCCCCACACTGTCCTTCACACTGTCGTCCTTGTGCTTGTGCGTACCTTCAGTCAGCAGGCCAGTCTGCAGGTGGAGTCCCTGCAGGAGCAGCTGAACGGGGTGATCAAGCAGAGAGACGAGGCCCTGATGCAACTGCGCACCGCCCAGGAGCAGGTCAACCAGTATGCCATGTCCCTCGCCAACCTGCAGATGGTGCTAGAGCAGTTCCAGCAAGGCAAGACCCCACACTTCCATATCCATACTCCAACACCATATTCTAATACCATATTCCAATTCAAACACCAATTCCAATATCCATATAACTCTAAACAAGATATTCTGTGACAGTTAATATACATTCTAGTACAAATAATGTATGTTTGTCTGTAATTTGAGAGGGTTATCAACCACAATAAAATGAAATTATTTGGTTAGTTTGTGATTGTGTTCCATACTATGTGAAGATGCATAGTGTCACGTTGTCCTATTGCTGTTGACTTCACCGTCATCACTTCCTTTAGTACTGCATCCCAATTTGCTCCATTCAGTGAAGTAATGTTTGTAATGCGCTCCGCTCTCCCTGTGCAGAGGAGAAGGCCATGTACTCAGCGGAGCTGGACAAGCACAAGCGGGAGAAGGAGGAGTGGCGGAGGAAAGCGGAGAGAGTGGCGGATGAAGCTGCAGCCCTGAAGGTACTGTAGATGGGCAGATGATGCAGCCTGAGCTCACTTCATTACTGCGCCACCTGTGTTGGTTGTTGCGCCGTTGTCATGGCATTGCATCGTTTACCGATGTGCTGCAGCCTCACTAATGATTGTGACTGTGTCTTTGTGATTTTGTCCGTGTGTGTGTGTGTGTGTATGTGTGTGTGTGTTTTCAGCTGAACCTTGATGAAGCCAATGCTGCATTGGATTCAGCTTCCAGGCTGACCGACCAGTTGGATCTCAAAGAAGAACAGCTTGAAGATCTGAAAAAACAAGGTTTCCTGACCATACCATTATTTATTTAGTTTCAGCCTTAATTTAAAGCCTACGATCTTCAAATGCACTGTTGCTGAGAGGGTTTTTTTTTTTTTACGATTGTCATGCATGTAATTATGTCATATCTCTAACTCATGTAATTTAGTCTTGAAGCCTAAATCGGCCTTAACGATCAGCACATGCCGGCATTAACGTAAAGTCACCAGATTTAACTTTATCTGAGTATAGTGGTTCCTTGTGTGAGATCTCAGGCAGGGCAGAAAAATGTTGAATGCATCTGCTACGTGTGTCTGTGCTTTTGGAGACGGCTCTGGGTGCGTGTGTCTAAAATTCCTCACAGGCTCTCACTGACAGCACGTATGTTTTATAGCCTTTTTGCCAGAGAGCCAAGTCCAAATCTGCGGAATCAGATCTGTGTTCTCTTCTCCATGGCCGTCAAATCCCGGGCACACACTCTCTTTTTTTTGCCCTGATCGGGCCTTATCTGGCCGTCTGGAATAACATAAATAAAATCCATCACACTTTCGAGCCTGCCGCTGACCCAGCAGGGTTGCCCCTTTCCCAGACCAGGCCACTCATATCGCACGTCTCAGACTGACATCACGAGACATTCCATCAGACATTCTCACCGTGTTCTCCACCCAGACCCCACCAACCCCTCCCAGCCCATGCCCATGCCCACACACCTCCCCACACCCCCCAACCCTACCTCATAGCCCCCCCTCCGCTCTCTACCCTGTGAGATTGCGGAATTCCACAAGCCGTGCATGGCAGGCATTTGAGATTGGGCCTTGTTTGTTCTGCCAAATGGCTGTGTGAAATGGTTAAATAAGGCTATGGCTCTGGCTGACAGGGCGCTTTGTCCTGCCGCTGCCTGGGCCGGTGCTGACGGGGGCCTTTACTTTGGCATGTCTGCCCAGTCCCTTCATGCCGCTACGCTCAGACACAGAATTAATCCCTCAGGTCAGACTTGTCCCAGACATCTGGAAAACGGCAGAGTGCAAGAGCGGTGAGATAAGAATGTTTGTGTTTGTGTGCGTGTGTGACTGTGCATGTGTGTGTGTGTGTGTGTGTGTGTGTCTGTCCCATTGCAGTGAACGTGAGGCAAGAGATGCTTGAAGATTCCCAAAACAAGTTAATGAACTTGCTCAACAGCACCGAGGGCAAAGTGGACAAGTGAGTTGACCACCAGTTCATAATGTTATATGAGCATAATAAACACATCATAAGCGGATATGGCATGACAGTCAGTAGGCCTCCTGACTTGAGTAGGAACATATGTTTTGTTTTGTTTTTTTTTTTAAAAAAAGGGGATGTGTTTGTGTGTTTGTTTGCCCACAGGGTACTCATACGGAACCTGTTCATTGGGTACTTCCACACCCCGAGACCCAAGCGTGCAGAGGTGCTGAGGCTCATGGGCAGTGTTCTTGGAGTGGACCGAGATGAAGTCGACAGTGTAAGAGAGACACACATACACACGTCACTTAAAAGTTTGTGTAAAGCATCAAGGTCCCATAAATACCATGACATGACCTCTGCATGTATCGGATGGTTTTCTTCCCGCACTGTGTCTGTTCTCTAATCGGTATGTTCTTTTGACCTTTGACATGGCTCATGAGGTCACTCTTTCGTAACGTGCTCCTCCTGTCCTTCCTCAATCGTGTTGACTTACATCACCATGAATCAGTGCTCCGAGAGATTTCTCAGCTCCCTTGTGGAATTAGACGACCATTAGCTCAGCAAGACCCCACAGCCTTTACATGAAGGGACCTGGAATAGATCTCTGTTTCTCATGAGTATAGTACTACTGATACCCAACTACCAGCTGAACACAATGATTTCCTGTCTTTGTCAAGGGGTCTGTTGGTCATTTGTTGTGGTTGGATCCATACCAAGAGCCATGGTCTCACTTACAAGCTGCTTAGTGTTATGAAATAGCTACAAACAATAATTGAATATAAGCAAATGTTGATGTTAATTACCGAGTAATATTGTCTCAAGATATTTTATGGCAAGGATGTTAGATGTCTGAAGATATTGAACATTGCATAGCAAGGATGTTAGATGTTAGAGCAAAACAAGAATGAATCTTCTTTGGAGGAGGTCATTGTTTCCCCTGTTCTTAATACCAAGATGGATTATATCCCTCAGGATTTATATGATTAAATAACATTTTTTATTCAATTATAGCTATTAGACAGGGGTGCTAAAGCAGTAAGAAAGTTGGACCTCTGTTGAGGTAAATATACTCTGTAGCTATTGACCTCTGGCTTATTCCAGCCAAGCTTTTAAACTTTTTCCTTTGGTTTAAGCCCTAAGAAAAACAAAAAGTATTCAGGATTAGGCTTTATGGACATACCTTTTTATGTAGTGCATATTTGGGGGTCCTAGTTTAAAATATTCCCTCAAAAAGTGTTTGGTTTTGAGATTTCCCCAGTCATGAGCCTCTGGCCTGATAAATTCTTGGCTATGTCAACACACATCACAATAGAAATACTTTGATAGGCAGCATAATGTACGCAGCCCAGATCGTCTTGGCACTGTGTCAAAACATCCTTGATTAAAAGGTGATTTCATTTCTTTCGGTGGTCTGCTAGCCTACCTAAGCAGTTCGGAACCTCCGTGGCCCACGTAAGCAATTCTGAACCTCCATGGGCGAATACACCTCAGACGTTAGACACCCCCACGCCAACCATCATAAAACCGTCTCCATCAGCTTGTGGCGGTCGTAGGGAGGAGTGTCTGAGGCCAACCCCAGCATTGAAAGCATTTCCTCAGCCTCAGTGAATCAGCGGCTAAGGCTTGATGGGACAGTTTCCAGCTATTCAGACCGTGTTACCCAACTGCCTTAAAGAAAAACAGATTTGTAGAATGAGGGGCAAAATGTGATTACAACTCCTCAGAAGGCTTTTTCTACTCTTTTATTGCTCTTGAGAGACCCCCACTGCCCCCCCCCCCTTTAACCCCAAACTCTTCCCTTCACTATTGCAATTTTCCACTCTAAGATGTCTGTTTACAGCCCTAATGCTGTTTCCAAATCCTGACCCAGAAACCTACCACCCCCCACCCCCTCCCTTTTTTTCTTTTTTGAAAAAAAAAAAAGGTCAGATATTTTCTCTCCACTGAGGAGGTTGAAGTCATCATTTTGTTTTGTTTTCCAGAAAATTCTGATGAATTACTCTGGAGGCGTTTCTTGGATGAGTTGTTTTGGGGGTATCCATGTCAAATTCTCTCCCCCCACCCCCACCCCCACCCCCCAGTGAGGAGGGACAGTGATGATTAGTGTGTTTACAAACATTTCTCCGGGGGTCGTGCACGGAACAAGGTTATATCAGTGAGGGCGTCTACCTCTTCTGCTCCTCATCTTCCTGAAAGTCGACAGTTTCTGTTTCTCTCTCTCTCTCTCTCTCTCTCTCTCTCTCTCTTTTACCCGTAAATGAGAACCAATTACCCTGCGGATTACAGTAAACTTTTAATCTCATTCTTGTGAGGACAGCTGGCAGGAACTAGCAGCGTAGTAAAACATCTGCCATGTTGGAATGTCACCTAAACAACTATCACATGTACAAATTTCTTCCTTTCAAATGAATGATGTAGCTTCTCCTTAGCCAAGTTGAGGTTAGCAAACCTGTTCAAATCCCACATGCTTTGAATTTTCAAAATATGGCAAAAACTGAATTGTCACGTGTCATTGTTGGACAAACCTATGTAACACAGTAGATGGGACAGAAACCATTTGTTCAGTGGATAAGCAGCGCTACTGACAAACATACTGAGTACTCCTTGAATTTGATCTCTTTGCTAGTAATAAGATTTGCTACGTTTGATAATGTAGTACTAATACTGTCAACAGATTAGTTCTTTCTCTAACTCTGAACTGGAATTCACTGCTTCAGTAAATTGGATTTAATAATAATTACATTTATGGTTTGCATGGCCTAAATTGTATAGGATAGTAAGACTTTTTTTTATGCTCATCGACAGTATTTTCAAATATTTGTCTTTTGCCCATTAAAAAAAAATAATATTTTATTAGTATAGCCTATTCCTTTAGTGCAAGAGTTTGCTGCTGGTGTGATGCATCTTCTCCTTGAGAACTGCTGTACTTTTCAGTACCATCATGCCATCTGAAGGACTGGTCACATCAGCTACTGAGTAATCACTGTTACACTGCTGCATGAAGTTTTGTTTTTCCCACAAGCTTGGAGTGAGGAAAGAATCCTCAGTACGATTGCCTGTAATCTCTTTAGCCAAGGCCTACTTTTAGACAAATGCACAAACATTTGTGAGCTCATTTCACTGGCAAAGACCGAGGGTCATTATTGGGCAACATTCTGTCCATTCTTAGTTGATGAATATAGTAAAAGCATCATCTGGTCTCATGAGTGTGAGCACTCTGTTGTGTTTTACAAAGTCATTGTAGTATCTGTAAGCACTAGCTGTCTTCTGGCAGAAGTCCACTCAAAACAGCATTCCAAGATCTAAAAGACAAAAAAACAACTGGGACAAATTAAACTGTGTGCAGTAGTTGACACTGCTCATTCTAACCTCATTAAGACTTCGATGACTCAGTCAGTGGTTCTCTGTTGCATGTGGGTTGTAGTAAAAATGAAATGAACTGTTTAGGGCCACAAACAATTTGCTAATTTTCTTTATTTACTTGTTTGCATTTAGGATGCAGTTTTTTCAGATCCCCGGAAAAGAAAAAAGTGATGTCATTTAAATGCTCCAATACTAAAGTCTTCAAGAAAAAAATGGACTGTAGAAGGCAAATTCCAATAATGTGTTTGCTGGGTTGATTAATAGATTAGTTGCATTTTATAAAAACTGCCAAATCTGCCAAATCGAATCCAAAAAGGTCAGCGGCATTCCAAATGGCCTTCCTCCTAACCCACTGAAATACGTGTTTTTTGTTATGTATAGCTATTGTAAAATGTATAGCGAGTATCTTTTAGTGTCTCGTTTAGTGTCATAACATGCGGCCTGTTTGCGGCTCTCTCCTTTAGATGCTGGAGGAGGAGGGACGACGTGGGGTGACTGGCTGGGTGTCCAGTTGGCTGGGTGGCAGAGCCGTTCAGAGTGTCCCCAACACTCCGCAGCGGCCAACTCAGGCTCAGAGCTTCAACTCGGTAAGCACGCACTGAACCAGCCAATGGGAAGAAAGATGAAGTGAAAACACCTCTTTTAATGAAACCTATTCTTTTAGACTTTGTTTTTGCATAACAAGAGTGGTGAGGAACATTTTCCAAACTGTGTGTGTGTGCGTGTGTGTGTGTGTGTCTGTGTGTGTGTGTGTGTGTGTGTTGCTGCCCCACAGTCTTTCTCAGAGATGTTTGTGAAGTTCCTGGAAACTGAGTCCACTCCAGCACTTCCAGCACCTAAGCTACCAATGTACGACATCAAGCCTTTGAGTGCACCTCCACCAGGTCGCCAGTCAGCCAGCACACCAGCAGCAAGCTCAGGTAATGAACCGGTTAGACCTCCCTTCCCAGACCACGAGAGAGACTTAGGATTCTGTCTTACAAATGAAGCAATGAGACTTAACCACAAACGCGCTATGTTTCAATACAGCTTTTGTAGCCATTAATGTCTGGAGGGGCCCAGATTTATTTATTAGTATTATTTTTTTTTACATTGTCAGTAAGATTTGTGGAATGCTTGATGTGGGGACTAAAGGGATGGGTTTTCATTTGAAGTCACATCAACGGCTTCACAAAGATGCAACACTTGGGAACATTTTCACAGGAGTTAATGTGTAAAGCAGAAGTTTGTTTATTTCCACCAAAGGGTATTGTGGCTCATATCTTTAAAGGAATTATGGTTTATGCAAGATTAGTAGAAGCAGAAATGGAAATCATGTCAAAATAAAAGTCCTCACATAATATCAACAGTGTCCATGCAGTGTCTCCCTGATAGTCGGAGTTACCATGCTAGTTGGCTAGAGCTTTTCCAATAGATGACTTTATGTAATCAACTAAATTGAATTAAGAGTAATGCTTTCTATGAATCCACTATCTATAATGCATTGTAAACACATTCATAAGTGGTTATAAAGCATTCATAAAGCCTCATGCTGACATTAGTATCTATTATTATACATACTATACATAAGAAGTTTGTTTTATCCTGTAGAAGCATAATGAAGATATCTCTCCATCCTTCCACAGGTGGAGCACCAGGACCCAGCAAGCGAGCGTCCGAGTCCAACCCTTTCTTGGCTCCTCGTTCGGCTGCCGTGCCCCTGCTGAATCCCGGAGGTACCACCGGAGGTGGTGGTGGTCACCTGCTGATGAAGCCCATCTCTGACTCCCTCCCCACCTTCACGCCCGTCCCTGTCTCTGCAGAGGCCAGCGCAGGGGCGGTGCTCAAAGACCTACTCAAGCAATGAGTGGTGCCTGACAGTGCCCGCAAAAGCACTTTAGCCAATCACAACCCCTCGAGACACTATGCAGCCTGTGCAGGGTGGACGGCAACGGCAGGAGAATAAGTTCTAACACTAATCAAAAGATGCAAACATCACAGCCGAGGCTGAACCTACTTGTGGTTTATCCGGACAGCTCTCTTCCTCTTGGTGGAAGGCAACAGTTGACTTTTTTTTTTTTTTCTGCAGAGAACTGCAGGATGCCAAACCAAAAAGGTATCTTGTTTGAGACTGCTTTCCAGTGTTTAAAAACGTCTGGGGTTGAGAAGCATCCATACACTGCAGCATATAATCAAGAGGATCTTTTTTTATATTATTTAGTTATTTTAATCGTGCAATTTATCTGGTGTGGGATCCCCCTGATGTTGTTTGGCAAAACCACATAAAGATTTAGATGGCCGACTGCCTCTGTTAAAACCATACCGTTTTTTTTTTTCTCGTTTATTTTCCTCTTTTCTCTAAGCAGTTGCCAGATATGACAAAGTGTTACAGTAACAACAACTATCCTTGAGGGCTAAGGTTTTGTGGCCGGGGTGGACAGGCCTCATGTATTTTGCAACGTGCTATTAATACGTTGTTAAACCTGTAAATGATGGATGTTTTTCATTCTCTGGCACTGTGGAAAGTGCTCAAATCATACTTTTTTCATCAAATTGAATGAACCTTTGGGTTTGTGAAGATTAAAACATGTACTTTTACAAAGTCTGCTAGCTGCACAAGAAGAATAAACACGTTTACAGGATGTAAGTTAGGCATCTTTGTTAAAGAAATAATAATAAACGAACTTCCAATGGACATTTTTCTGTGGGTATTTGCAACATGATATTGGGAGTTGGAAAGCTTTATAGTTACTCCACTGCCTTCCTATACTGAGCATCTGTAAGGGAATATTGTTACGAAACACAGACTCCACAATGCCTTCATGGTTGAAATTATTTGTACTATATTCATGATTTGGGCAATATAATGTATAGTTGGGCAGGTGGGGGTCATTTATTTGCTCCAACAGTACCCTTTTTTATTTAATCTATAAAGTTTCACCAAAATTGAGACATTCTAAGACAAGATAAAAAGCCAATAGTTTAAACATGTTTATTCTGGAAAAATAAAAACATCTCTTCCATTTACTGTTGTACATCCTTTTTTAACCTGAGTGAATTTGCAAGAGAATTTTCACCTTTATTTCTTTCCAATGGTCCCAAAAAGTTCTTTCTTAGAGAGAGTAGCCTACACAAGAATCACTCCCATCACACACTAAAATTGAATCTGTTGTATCTTAGTTTGATAATGTGCCAACCCTGACCAAAATATGGCGTAAATCCAGTGAGTGAGATGATAACAGTTCAAAGACACCACGGCCTTTCAATGTTAACACTTTCCAAATATCTGTGGGATGTAGAGGAAAAAACACTGCAGAATGTAGGGCAGTGACCTCGTAACCCCAACGCTGAGTGTGGTCAGTCTCCGAGGGAATGTTTGTTCATGGAGTGTCTCTAGTAGCCTAGGACCATAGAGCAGGTGTCCGAAATTTCAAGAAATAAAGCCCTTGTGTCGGACACTCTTCGGAAATTATTTTAATGGCATTACCAGATGGAAAGGGACCCTTCCGTCACTGCGCGTCTTTTCGCAACGCCCGCCGTGGTCAAATTTGTCGGCGACTGCTGTGTGGCAGACTCTGGCGCGCACTTCCTTCAAAGGGGGCTGTCTAACTTTTGATGGAATCCAGCTGTTGTCAAAATACTCTGGGCCCCGTTTATTTGCATTGCTAAACAATCTGTAGAGAGTACGGAGTGTCTAGAAAACGGAACAGTTCGTATTGTAAGACACTCCCCCTTTACTTGGTCAATGCACTGTTGCTTTAGGTCGACGGAAGAGTGCTTAACCAAACCCAGGTGTTGGTTTTCGCGTTAACACGCTGACTGGGGGAGGCGAGGACGCCACATTTACGCATTCATCCCGCACGTCTGTGAAGGTAGTGCGGAGTTCTGCACTTTTTTACTGGACGGATTTTGTGGGCCGCTTTATACGATCTTTCAAGGGGGATCCCAGGGATTCATGAAAACATGTTATTTGCAATACGTGGCTCGAGTTCCCCGCCATATGAGAGGTAAGGTACCGTTATTTCAGAACAATCTGTATTCGTTGACTCCAGAAGACAAAAAGCAGTTTAATATTTACGAGATTATAGAGTTCCATAAACATATTTTCCATCTTTTCAAGCCTTGATTTGCGCATTGTCGGTGAAAGGAAAAATGAATGGGATGAGGTCTCATTCAACAACACTACTAATCTCATTGTCTTGCAGAATGCTGACAGTTCTTGCATTTGCATTGTGCTGCATTCACTCTGGAAAAGCACAGGTAGGCTATGGTCCATTAGATTATTTCAACGTGATACAAGCAAGCTAAGCTAAAATTCAAAAAACTTTTTCAAGTTTTTCAAAAAGTTTTTTTTGTTTGTTTGTTTTTCTGCTAGTTTGCCCCAGATTAAATGACGACCAAGTCTAACTTTAGGCTTTCTGCACCATATGAATTCTTAAATGTCTTCCATGTATCTTTGTATTGAGCATGCTTGTCCCTTCTATCTCCTCAGACTTGCACTGAAGGTTTCACATATGACAGGCGGAGCAGGCAGTGCATTGGTTAGTTTATTAATGGTTTGTTGATCTCATATTGATGCCATGTATGGTTGTGTTTTAATCCACCCAAATTGATTTCATGGATTTCTTACTCGTTCCTCATTGTCCGCAGATGTTGATGAATGCCGGACTCTGCCAGATGCCTGTCGACTGGATATGCGCTGCGTCAATCAGAACGGAGGTTACTTATGCATCCCCCGGAGTTTGTATACACAGTCCTACGCCAGGCCCGACGTTCCCGCCTACCCGGAGACTCCTGCTTATCCTGACACATCTGTGGGTTTCAGTGAGCCCCAATTTGCTCCCCCACCTCCAGGGCCCGTGGCACCCAGCTACCCCATAGTGAGCCGCACAGCACCATGCGTCCTTGGCTACACGCTTGGGGAGGATGGCACTTGTGTTGGTGAGTTCAACCAGTGTTCACCCACATTTTTCTTTTCCTCTCTGACCCTGAACAACATGGCAAACATCACACCACCCCGTCGACAGTAGATAAAAGGGCAGAAGTGCCTACGGCAGGTCTCTTCCACTTGTTCTCTCCGGAGTAGCCAGAGTCTTGGAACCAGATAGAGGAGGTTTTGTTTCTGCATATGCGAGATGTGAGCCCCATGTGGTTCCTTGGATCAAGGTCTCTGGCATTGCACATGGAATCTCCCGTCAGTGGCTCTGCCCAGAACTCTTGTTTGTCTGAGGGATCGATCCTTATCATGTATTCTCCTCTCTAGATAAACAAGATCATATTATCGAAGCCGGGCTTTGTGTTGGCTACCCTGCGGCATCCCAGGGATTCTGAGGGCCTTTTTTGGTCACAGACTGTGCACAGACACATCAAAATGCAACTCTGTAATTTGGTCATACCTGTGGTGGTTGTGGGGCAGTGGGCCAGAGAGACTCTGCTCGAGTACTTTTCTAGAGGGGCCTGACTGCTCTTTGCTGCTACGGGTGCCAAGATGTAGATGTGGTCGCCAAAGTGCCAAAACAAATACCCAGAGGCTCAATGGTGGAGTACCCACTCTCAGCGGATATCTCTAGTCTTTTAGTCATCATCGTTTGGCCATGTTACTGCCCGTGTTTTGTCTCTCTAAGCGCACAAACTTAAGGGAGGACAAAAAAGGAAACTGGAGCGTAAATAGCTGCTCTAACGTAACCCATTTTTCATCGACAGTATGAACTTAGGATTGATTTGAGTTGGAGATGGGGGTTTCCAGTGTAAACACAGACTGACATAATTTCTTTCACAGGCCCGTTACACTTTGCTTGAGAGATGAAGCGTTGCCCAATAGGGACATTTGCTGAAAATGGACATACATTATACCTATTGGGGTATAATTATCTCAATTTATGTCAGATCAGGCATAGCTTGGTAATAAGTGGAAAACTGATGTAATTTGCCACTCCAATAGAGGACTCCTAGCTTTGACTCGAATAATTATGTCTTTGTGGTCCAAGATCCTACTTGTAAGCCATGTTTGGGTAAACCACAAGAATCCTAAAAATCAAGATGCTATTTCAGCATCTCTAGTGGCCACAGCCAGCAATGAGGTCATGTGTTGCCAACTGTGGCCTTACAGCCTGCCAAGCCATTGCAGGGTGGGAGAGCTACCAGGGAGGGAGGGAGGGAGGGAGGCTCCTTGAGACCCCAGTCCTCTGAAGGTGCACACTTAGCCAAAGGGGCCCGGCGAGTGATGCCGCAATGGAGCAAAGAGCTTCGAGACTGACCTCTTCGTCGTCAATCTCTCTCCTCTCCTCATCCCCAGACAGGGCCTTGCACAGGCATGTCTTTGTTTTACGACAGCAGAGAGGGTCAGGCATTTCCAAAGGCCAGTGAACCCTAACCCTAACGTTTAACCTCAAGTGCTTGGAGAAGTGGTCTGGTCTATGTTTCATTTGATCGCAGCGTTTGCTTTATTTGTGGAGAAATCCTCTGCAATGGCCGGTCTAGACAGGTTTACGAGGGAGTGACTCAGCTTGTTTTTCACTGGGTTAATTGTAGGGAGTGATAGAACTCGTCATGCCTCATGTGCAGAGTCAACCACTCCACGTTGCCAGCATATTTCCCTTGGCCTCGTCCAGGTGTCGCTGTGTTTATGAAACCAACCCTTCTTATTTACAGGCCCTTACATGTAATCCAGACCATAACGTAACTGCTGCCCAGGGACTTAACAGTGTCCCTCACATGAATGCGTAAATACACAAATGCAGTGATATTTTCTGCCTTTGCTTTGGCTGCAATATAATATACTGTACATATACAGTATGTGTTCTGTGTATTCTTAATTGTTTATGCATGCTTAAATTAAACATGCCTAATGTCTTTCCATCCACCAGCATGATGTCAGTCGTTTGCACAGTGGCTAATGGAACAAGTCATGTCATGTAACTCCATAATGCCTGGCACTTAGCTTAGCTTGCTTGGTGGCAGGTATTATGTATTTCCCTTCATAAGCAGTGGCTGTTTTGACAGAGATCTCCTGGTATTGTGTACACATGCATGCACTCATTCTCCAGCATTATCTTAACTGCCACATTGGCCAGGCTTCATTTCTCGAAGCGTTCGTTTCTGTGCGTCATATTCCTGCAGTTGTTGTTACATTGGCATAACCACTCAGCGGTCGTGATTCTTATCTATGGGAATATTTTTTCACACAGTGTTTTCTTTTCACGTTGAGTGTAAAGGAAGGAATTCCTATGTAGGTCACTTAATGCTATCTTGACTTTCTCGCTGAAAGTGCTTCGTTGCCAAACCTTCCCTTTCTTGATTTTCATTGTCTTTCTATCTCTCACGCATCTCACTCACTCACTCCCTCACTTACTCGCGCACACTCTCACGGCACTAACTTTCCCTCTCCATCCTTCTCCCTTTCAGTCTCTCTATCCCTTGTTCATCCCACGTCCATCTGTCTCCATTCTCCCTCCCCTACCGTCTCTCCACAAGCTCTGTATCTCTTCATTGAAAACTGACAGGCATATCAGCAGGCCCCTTCTGGTTTGTTTGTCATTAGCCAGCCTATATAAGGAGCTGAACTGAAACGCTCCCACATAGAGCCGTGCGTTTCGGCTCTAGGGGGTCGCGGCGTAGTACACATGGAGGCCAGATGGCCAGGCTGCCGCACGGTGCGCTCCTTTTTTCCCGGCTAAGTGCTAACAGGTGCCGCACTGTGTTACTGTTGGCTCAGCTTCCCCTCTCACTCTTTGCCCCCACCCCACTCCACTTCGCTCCGTTCCCACCGAGACCCCGCTCCACCCTGCCTGCCTCTCTCGCTCGCTCGCTTGCTCCATCCTGGCACTGACACGGTTCTCCAGCATCCGTCAGCATCACAGCTGCTAGTTTAAACAAAAAGTAATTATCGGGATTTTTCACTCCCACCCCCCCTGTTCTCCTACACTCCCCCCCCCCCCCCACACCCTCCTTCTCCTCCAACCCTCCAAAATCTTGTTATATGTGTGACTTCATTGTCTGAGAACCATGAACGGTTGGTAGGAATTTGAGCTGTGTTGATAGCCACATAAGGTAATGTACAGATTATGCTGTAATACTTTGCTAAAACAGGATGGGAGGGGAAGACATGAATACTGAAGTCTGTGTGCTGAAATGCCTTTGGCCGGTGTGACTGTACAACACTGACAGGACACACCATTCTACCACTCATTTTACATTTTAATTCAAGATTTAGCTTATGAATGGAAGCATATAACAGTCACTGCATAATCTCTTGGTTGCTTAATCTTGAACTTTTCACAACTTAGTGACTCAGTAGTCACAAAAAACAACACAGTGCTACTACTGATATTACTACTAATGGGGTCATTACTACTGCCATTATATACAAAGCATGCAAAGTGCTTTGGAGACTTGGCAGGAACATTGCTGACTTGTAGTTTACGTGCCGACTTCCACTGTTGAATTCAGAACCTTCCCTTCCTTCCTAATTGACAGACATTGATGAGTGCGAGGCCAACACTCACCAGTGCAACCCCACCCAAGTGTGCTTCAACACAGACGGAGGATACACCTGCTCCTGCACAGAGGGCTACTGGCTGGTCAGTGGACAGTGTCAAGGTGAGGGTGTTGCCTGGTTCATCACCAGAGGGGAATTCCCTTTCAGCGGGCATGATGTGTCAGCCAGAGCTGCTGTTGATGTTTTAATTGTTGTGGTTGCTGTTGTTGTTTGTGAGAGTTGGCATAGCTGTCTTTAGGAGCATGTGTTTTCAGTTGCCCCCATGTTGTCCCACCCCTCCTCACCTCCACACGTCTAATTTGTGACAAGATATCGACGAGTGTCGCTATGGCTACTGCCAGCAGCTGTGTGCCAATGTGCCCGGGTCGTACTCCTGTTCCTGCAACCCCGGCTTCCTGATTAACCCAGACAGCAGGACATGCTCAGGTAAGGAAACACACACACACACACACACTCACACTTGACATTCTTTGACCCCTTGTAAAAATTCATATTTGTATGAACATCTCACATGAAGTCTGTAATGCCTGCAGTGATATTGATGGGCACACCTTTATGGTATTATTAAAGAATAATATGACATTTAATTAATCTATTCAAACCACTATACAGACGTCTAACTCCATTATTCCCTGTCCACCTCCTTGTGCTTCCTTGCAGATATTGATGAGTGCTCAGATGAGCCCTGCTCACACGCCTGCTTCAACACCTATGGCTCTTACATGTGCAACTGTGATGAGGGCTTTGAGCTGGGATCCGATGGCACCTCTTGCAATGGTGAGTCAGCCTTCAAGGCATTTTTGATAAATTCCTCAGTGACACCATCTAATACTGAGCCCCATGAACAAGTTTAATCTCAACATGCTGCCGAGCAAGGCAAACACTAAGCACTTTTAATATTTACTTTAGGTAGGGATCCAAGAGTTAGCTGCATTTTTGGGTTAATATGTCAATACATTATTCCAAAGTCATGAGAACTAGGAGAGAGATTGACCAGTACTCTTTTTTATCAGTCATACGTAAATGCTCAGGCAGCAGTTTGGGCATGCAGAGATTGTCCAAAAATAGAGGAAAGATGGAGAAAGAACAGAGCTAAAGGAAATGGAATGACGATTCTGAATTGTAGTTATTCTAGTACACCAGTCAGATACACTAACTCATTCTTATTGCCACCACTTTATAAATGCTGTGAAATCACTTTTCTATTTTTGGTGCTGAGGCTATTTAAAGTGAATGCAAATGTACAGTATGCTATGCATGCAATGATTTATTGTTTTTGCATGGTTGTAATCATGGTTATATGTGACTTGTACATTAGATCTGGATGAGTGCAGTTTCTCAGACTTCCTGTGTCAGCACACGTGTGTGAATACACCTGGCTCCTTCTCCTGTATCTGCCCACCGGGCTATTATGTGTTTGAGGATGGCAGAAGCTGTGAAGGTAACGGCCAGAGCCAGACCATCATGCCTATATCCTATAACAGTTGTTGTATGATCTCCATTTTTGTATTAAAAGTTGCTTTTGGTGACAGTCTAGATGAAATTGTAATCAAGGTGTCTAATATGCATGATGATGGAACTTGAATGCAGCTTTTTTATTGTTTGTGGAAAATACAGTCTCACTGAGAGTTCCAAATAAGGTTGTGCTATTTCATTCTGTCAGCAATGAAATGTCTCCCTGCTTTCTGGCAAGCATAATCTCAAATGTTGTCACATTTCATATTCCATTTCAAGACATTTTGGATTGCTGCTTTAAAGGACGAATCTCTTTCAAATCTCTTATTGCGTTTGATGCTGTTGTTGCTGAAGTTGTTTATGTTGTTGTATTCTATGATGATGATGATGATGATGATTAATCCAACCTTTATTGTTGTGTGTTTGATTTTGAAGACCTCAATGAATGTGACACTGGTAACAACACCTGTACAACAGAACAAGTGTGTTTCAATTTCCAGGGAGGCTATACTTGTCTGAGCCCTTTACAATGTGAACCGCCTTACATTGAATTTGGTGACAAGTGAGTTTTTTTCTGGCCATTCCTAGTTTTGCTTTTCCATAAACCAGCTGTGAATATGAACATAACTTCTTTTGGCTCCTCAGATTAGGTTAAAACATTTCTTCGGGAATTCCAACTAAGAACTGATTTAATTTGTGCATTCTTAAAATAGTCTTTTAAGAGCTTCCAATTAACCTTTTAAATTGTATTGAAAATGATCCTTTTCATCTCTGTCAAGTGGTATGACTGCTTACTTTTCCCATATCTACTAATATGTAACAACGCCCAGTTAGTCAGTGTTTTAATATTTATGATAGTAATGATATTTATGATAGTAATAATATTGTCTTTCTCTCTGTCTCCTAGTCAGTGTATGTGCTCGGCTGAGAACCCAGCCTGCAGAAATAAGCCCTTTACAATCCTGTATCGGCACATGGACCTGTCCTCAGGTCGCGCTGTGCCGGCCGACATCTTCCAGATGCAGGCCACCACGCGCTATCCTGGAGCCTTCTATATCTTCCAGATCAAGTCTGGCAACGAAGGCAGAGAATTTTACATGCGGGTAAGTTCATGTGAGATCTAATAATTAAAGAAAATGGTTGAGTTGTGAAAAAAGCAACATTGAAAGAGTTAATTCAATTATGAAATACTCTCTAAGGTATTTTTAATGCTCACTGTCCAGGACAGGGTCTTGGCTGCAATCTCATTATTTATTCAGAGACTGCAACACAGTTCGAATAACAGCAGACTTTATCCAGATTAGGGCATTAACAAAAACACATAGGTCTTAAAAGTCATCTGATATTTATTTCTACTTAAAATCTTTAATTGACCTTTTCTGTGATTCTTTGTGCTTTCAGATTTGTCATGCTGTATTGATCTAGCAGCATATGTCTTAATACAAACTACCTGAATAGCTAACCATTCATATCAATATTTTGAGCGCAGTCTTACTGCCTATCGTTGGTGTTATCTACATTTCAAGGATTTCTGTGAATGATTTGGCAACAGTCGGTCACTGCTGAAGTCATGAGCATTTGATGCACTGGCCAGAAGGGGGAGTCATCAGCATGTGTGGTGTTTGAGAAAGATCAGTGAGATTCCCACACAAAGGGGAACTTGTAACAAATATTTGACACAGTCTATTCCCTGCGGTGGTTTCAGTGCTAAATAATCATCAGTCATTCAGGCAAGGGTAAACATTACAAAAGCACTGAGATTGGGCAGTGTGTTCTGTGCTCATGGTCCAAGTGTGTTTGAGGATGTCATAGTCACAGAGACAGTTGGTTGTATAAATCTTAGTGTTTTTTTGTGTTGTGTGCTAAAAGAAGTAGTTTATGGCTACGTATGGCAGTGCTGTTTGTGCATGCTGCCAATTGTGACTGAAAACCTGCTTTGTTTCTTTGGACGCAGCAAACCAGCAATGTCAGTGCTACCCTGGTTTTGTCTCGACCCATTCGGGGACCCAGAGAAGTTGTCCTGGACCTGGAAATGGTTACAGTCAACAACGTGATCAACTTCCGAGGGAGCTCAATCATCCGGCTCACGATATATGTCTCAGAGCACCCCTTCTAAAGGCCTTTCCTTGTGTGTGTGTTTATGTGTGTGTTTATGTGTGTGTCTGACCTCCCTGCTCTACGCTTACACTCACAACTCAACAGTGTTCCCTCAACTGCAATCAAAAACTCTGCCAGGACAAGGTCTTACATTCCCAATCAGGCAGCTCAGTTTGTCCATTTGATATACTAATCTAACATTTTTTTTTCCTCAACTATCATTAAGTTCTATGTGTGAATGTATGAGTGAGTATGTTAGTATGTGTGCTGGGGGACCCTACAGTCTCCCAACAACTGGACACTGTATAACATGGCTGCCTGCTCAAGAGCACTTCATCTTTCAAGCTGAAGGATATTTATGTAACGTAATGTAAGTTTGTTTGTGTCTGTTACCCCCAAAACCTCAAATTTTAACATAATAAGCCAAATGTTTAATTGTTCCCAAAGATGTAAGAAGAAATCTCAGTTTTTTAATTGTTATGATCATTTTTTATCCTGGATTTATCTCCATATCTGTTTCTCTTTACCTTTTTGGTAATGAACTGTGAAAACTTTTTAGTTTGCCTTTGCTTGGAAGTGTCCCCTCAGTTAAACATTATAGATGAGAAATTAAGTCAGAAGTAGGCTATTATCTTTGTTGACAGGTCATCTTGTAAGTTAATGATTTCTGCAAAAAAGTAGGTCTAAGTGGTGAAAATTATCCTGCCAAATGGTTGTTTATTGTGATTGTGGGTATGTGTACATTATTTTGTTTTGTTTTGTTTTGTTTTGTTTTAATGATGCCCCTGAGAGAGAGAGAGCCTGGTCAGTGTAATAAAGATGTACTTGACCTGAATAGTGCTTTGTGTTATGACTGATTACAGAATTTTGGTGTCTTCCCATTGTAGCAACGTAAATATATGAGGATTACAGCCATATTTTTTAATTACATGATCTTCTAGTCTTTTCACTACAGTAAAAACAGGCCTATTCCATAGCCTATACTCTGTCATTTTAAAACATAACAGGAAAGTTTTACATTTCCTGAGGGACTGTGAACACGCCCTCATTTGAGCATATTTATGACGTTTATGTTGACAAAAGTGCCTCGCCAACCAGAAGTGAACCGGCGGGCGCAGTGACCCAGTGATCGCAGTCAAAAGTTATTCAGTGTTGCCAAATAGAGTCTTCAAAGGTGGCACTGAATTCCACCTGCTTTCACTGTCAACTGCGGCGGAGGCGGCGGTGCAGGTATTTCTAGACTACATCTGCTGGTTTCATTGAGTGGACTATTAGACCAGTAGACTTGTAATATTTGGAGAGTAAAGGAAGTCCTCGGCATGTAGCCTACATCTAGGCTTAATAACGTTGGGGTCTATTACTGTGGAACCTGTTTCACTCCAGACACTGCATAGTCTATCATGGCAACGGAATGTATCAAAAATTGTTGCAACCTTTTTCGATCCAAGGAAAAGGAACCTGACCGGCCTGCAGGTATGTGTGCTGCTGAAATCTGAAGTAGGCCATAAACTATTATTAATCTATCTGTATTATTGTATTTATCGTATTCATTCCATTCCAAAGTGGTGAACTCGAACCCAGTAGTTGTTCGAGAAGATGTTAAGCGGGGCATTGGGGTATCCGAGGACTACCTCATGTCAAAACTTCCACCGGATGGTAAAGAGGTGCCCTTCGTGCTGCCCACATTCAAACCCTCCTACATCCAACCCCAGGGATCCCGCTATGCCAGTTATCAGACGGGACAACTGAGTACGTTTTGTTCTGTGTTCTACAGATTCTGTGTGTGTTTTGTGTCAACCATGATATTGTAGTTATGTCTTTTCTAAACAAACAGTACCTTCTTTGCTAATTGTAACTCTTAATCCATGGCTACCCAAAAGCATTAGACTGATTTCCAATGCCCCCCAACCCTAATCTCTGAACCCTCAAAGACTTATCTGACATGAAGCATCCAATAATGACCGCACTTCATACCTATGAAGTTTTCCGGGCTTAGGGCTGAAGGGGTCACTGGGAGTCAGACATTGAGTACAAAGTGTGTTTATGTACCCTATTACACTGTATCTGTCTGTTTATGCCAGGCTCAGCCAGGACTGCATATGCTGAGAGGAAAGCTGAGCTTGTGGGGAAAAGTAATGCAGCCTATAACTTAGACTCAGCGACTTACTCTGGCCACACAGCGAATCACATCTCGCCTGGCGCAGTCCATCGGTCTGGCCTGGAAACCAAAGGCGATAGTCCAAACTCAGGTAAAGGCACTGGTCTTCTCAAGACTGTAATGCCTCATAAGACTAAGGACCTTCTGAATGTCATGTTCCCTCTAGAGTGGAAAGGTATTGCTCTCAACACTGTTGATCAGAGCCTCTATCATATTTGGGCTCTAAACAGAAGGGAGGCTTTGGCTGGTGTTTTCCATTCAGTATTTACATTAGATATCTTTAATGAGCAGGAAAGATATAGTTATGATGATGATGCTAAATAATTATATTGTATTTGTTTCCTCATTGTGTGTTGTCCGTAACAGCTTACTCACTGTAGACGGAATAATATTTAGATTTGGAATATCAGCTTATTCCTTGTGGAAATGGGCAGCGTTCCCAACAAAAAACAAACTCCACCAATAGATTTTTAATTTCCCCATTACAGTTGTTTTTGCATTCGGACAAAAGATATTGGGTTGCACAGATGCCAGGACAAACACATGGGAGCAAGCATGACCACACTCTGCTGTCCCACCATGACAAAGACCCATTCTAGGAATTTGTGATATTGTTATTTAATCACTTAACCATTTTGACCTCAGACATTCTGGTTTTTCTTGACCACAAATCCCCGTAAGTCACATTCCTTAGAAGCAGGCATTCAGACATGGTGGGCCCACCACTGCATGGGCTCTCTGTGTGCACCATATTGCCAATACCCACATACCCTGACTCTACTGCCAGTAAGCAGCATCGAAAGGCAGTCATTTGCTGCACACAAATGGTTCCTGGTTTGCAGCATTTTATTGACAGATTGGAACAAGGAAAAGAACACTGCTGAAATGTTGATTTATTCCTATGCTGGTGATGCCAAAGCCTTAACAGTTTTCTCTGCCCTCCAGCACATGACCTGAGAAATGTGAGGCAGAGATTAAGCAGCTCCATGTTTGATCTGTCCAGTCCTAATCATCCTCAGAGTTACATCCAGGTAAGTGTGTTAATCTGTCATGTTCCTCCTATACCACTGATAGCACAAAACATTTCATCAGATGACATAGAAACATACTGCCTCGAATAAAAGCTGGTCAACATTTCCCCCTTCCGTTTCTTAAAAACCCTTTTTATTTCCGCGTGAAATGTGTGCCAGAAATCAAGCCTGTTTACAGCGCTTACTGTAGTCACGTTTTCCGTATTCTGCATTCCAAACAATTGCACACCTGTAGCAAACTTTTTTTATCAGGCGAGTTTTTAATAGATGCAGCAACGTGTTCGATAAAGGGCGTTGCAAAGCACTGAGATGTTAAGTTGAAGTTTGTACAAAGTGTGCATTTGGGCGTCAGCAGGTGAGGTCCCTTTGTTATGTAAAGATTTTTTGTGCCAACTTGTCACCAAGTCTCCATTAATTATTGGGAGCATTTGATAGGCACTGTATTGCCTGCCGCTCCCAAATACATGATAAAACTATAACAATATCCCATTCAAAGGCATTCGTCAGTGTGAGGAATACACCTAAATGGCTTCCAGAATTGCCTCAGACATCAGTCAGTTTCTAACTTGGTTCCATTCTTTAACTGTCCTGTTCTGTGATGCATCTAGAGCTACTTTCCTGTGTGTTCTTTCTCCTCTGAAACTCACTGCAGTGTGTAAATGTCTCAATGATGTCTATTGGCTTTCTTCCAGAGATATGACTCAGTATCCAGTGTCCCAAGCAGTATATCCTCTGTGAGAGATTCCTTTGGAAGCAGCCGTAGCCTAGGTAACCCACTCATGTAGAATTCCTACAAATGGGTCTTCACTCCAGAAACAAAGAGTCACAAAGACCACATTTCCAATCATTTCTGTTAGGATAACTTTTTAATCTTTTATTATCTGCTATAGTGTATTACTTTGTTAGTTTAGTTATTGAAGAAATGTGGAGCTCTTTGTTTTAGACAAATACA
>JASCQY010000036.1:14277689-14303189 GCA_030264315.1 Sardinella tawilis
GTCTCACTTCCCTGACACAAGACCCCCCTCCGTTCTCTTCCTGTGGTCGTATAAGACCCTTATTCACTAAGTGTCAGCCTCATATTTATGAGGTCTTTTGTTAAAAAAATAAATCTTCATGGATTGGGGGCTCTCTGGCAGGCTGGTGAGTTTTTAAATCTGTGTTTGATGTTGGTCTTGGATTCTGGAGAGCCGGCCAGAAGACTCTGGGTAAGACCGCTTCTTATATGATTTCAAATGTTTATTTCCTTCTTTGAAAAGACAACACTGAACAAAGCAAAAACATAACCAGGAAGTGAAATTCTTCTACATGCTTACTGTTAAAATTGTGTGTGTGTGTGCATTGTTCCTGTCTTCCTTCCTTAATCTAGGTGATAATCTATGTGTGTGGACTTTTTGACATAGACATGGATGTTTAGTGGCCAGGTTCACTTTTGTGTTCCCAGCCCGTCTGTGTGATTGTGAGATGGTTTTGACCTGCTCTTCCTCCTAGGCCTAGCATTATAGGCCGCTTAAACACAGCGAAGCTCTGAATCCGTAGCTCGCCGTCTGTAAGTCCCAAAACTCAAACCACTAGTTCCATGCAGAAGCAGCTGCTTTCTTTGCTCCAGTGTCTGAAATGCTTCTCTTCTGAAATGTTTTCCTCTACCTCTAGGTACCTTAAAGATTGTTGACATGTTGTCCATTTTTATCCAATTCTATTCAGGAAACATGCTTACACTTTTTTTTACCTGTTTGTATCTGTCAACCAAACCAGTTTTTCTTTAATAGGCAAATAAGGTTTGGCGGTTGATGCAAAGTGGTTTTCAGTATGCGTGTGTCTCCAGTCTTACTGTGTATGGTAGGCCAGGATTTTTTAGATACCAGAGAAATAGTCATGGAAAAACAAACAACTGCTACCCTGGTTACATTAAACCCACAAAGAAGGGTGACCCCTAATGAGATGATTTACCATTGTACCAGTGACCCATATGATGGTATTCTTGTGTTAATGCCCGTTTGCATGAATACCATCCATTGTGTAACCACAGAATATTTGCTTGATGGGTAGCCATTAGTGGCCCTCATTCTTTTTTTGTGCTGAGTCACACATACATGTGACTTGCAGCAGCCTCTTTCCTTTTGTTATTATGCACCTCCAATGGGTTTTTCACCAGCTAATGTAACTGAGCAGATAGCCTCCCGGGGAATATCTGTGGCCATGTAATATCATTAAAAGTGTGTGTGTGTGTGTGTGTGGTTGGTTGGTTGGTCAGTTGCCTGCCTGTTTGCCCTTGTAAACCACTTTCATTTCAATGTTTGTTTTAAAAAAAAAACAAAAAAAACAACAACAGTTAAAAACAGCAGTGACAAATGTCTCTTCTTGTTGGCTTTGTTGGTTTCTCTGAGCTGCCAGACAGAGCCAGTGGTGCGGTCTTGTGGCCCGTCAGGCTAAACTCCCCTCTCGTCTCCCCCTCTCCTCTCTGCTGGCTCCCCGACAGAAACTGGAGGAGGAGAAGGAGAAGGAGCGCCTGGAACTCGAGAGGGAGCGTCGGGAGCGGGACAAGGAGCGCGAGCGGGAACGCGAGAGACGAGATCGCGAGCGGGAGAAGGAGAGGGAGCGCGAGCGCCTCAAGGAGAGGGAGAAGGAGCGCGAGAGAGAGCGCGAGCGGGACCGAGATCGAGACCGCGAGTGGGAGAGGAGCAAAGAGCGGGAACGCGAGCGAGAGAGGGAGCGGGAGGAGAGGAGCCGCGACCGGAGCCGCGACCGCAGCAGGTCCAGGTGAGAGATTCCGCACTGGACAGAACCACGAGTGGGTTCTGTAGCGAGTGCGGACTTGTATTGCACGTAAAATGAGCATGTGGTTTTGTAAATCAGCAAAGCCAGTACAGACTCTCAACCCACTGAAGCCGTTTATTTTGTTTCCCTAGATAGGATAGGATCCGTTAAGTTTCCCAAGTTTCATCTTCTTTTTCCGAATCTCAAGGTTGTTTACAATACACTTTGTGAGCACTCTAGCTGAAACCACGACAACTTTGATCTGACAGTCTCTTGAGTACAGTAGAATCCATAGCCTGAAGAAACTCTTGATTGAAGCCTTTAGGATTCACGATGTGTAGACAGCCCATGAACTACCCTGAGGATGTAGCATCTGTCCGTCTTTGTGGATGTCAACTTCTTTTTTTTTTTCTTTCCCTCGTCTCTTCTCCAGGGAGCGCAACCGCGAGGAGAAGAAGAGAGACCGGGAGGAGGATGAGGAGGAGGCGTACGAGCGGCGGAAACTTGAGAGGAAGCTCAGGGAGAAGGAGGCCGCCTACCAAGAGGTACACACTTTCTACTCTGTAAACGTCTCTTCCCCCCAACCCCAACCCCAACCCCAATGAAGGCGGCTTTTTGTACGGCTAAAATAGGAAAGGTACAGAAAGTGAAGGGAGGCTGTTTGGAGGCTGTTTGGTCACAAAGTACTTCGAAAGGTCTTTGTCCGTGTGAGCTGCACAAAAATAAGCACAGGGCACGCAGTTATATATCGAGTCCGATAGGACATCCGCACAAGCGAGTCGAGAGAGAGAGAGTTCAGATTTGTTTTTATTTCGGAAAGGTTTGAAATTGCACTTGAGAGAGACGGCAGTCTAACAGTTTTGCCCTGTCATCCCAAAGCGGCTGAAAAACTGGGAGATCCGCGAGAGGAAGAAAGCGCGTGACTACAGCAAAGATGCTGAAAGGGAGGACGAGCGGCGCAGAGAAATGGTATGAGAAAGCACACACGTCCATGTCACCATGTCACTTAAGGTCATTGTACAAAAGCAGAATACAACCAGTTCTAATTGACCCGTCTCTCTTAACTCAGGCTAAAGAGGCCAAACGGCTGAAGGAGTTTCTGGAGGATTATGATGATGATCGAGACGACCCAAAATACTACAGGTTGGTCCACTTATTAGGCTTTGAGCTTGAGTACGTGAAGGGCCAAGACCTATGGCCACATGTATCAATGGTCCAGAGAAGCAGTTAGTGGAGCCATAATGTTAAGCAACTTTGCCAGAAGTGGAGTTGAGGCAAAGTTAATCTGTTCTCCGACTTGTCCACCAGGGGGAGTGCTCTGCAGAAGCGAATCCGAGACCGGGAGAAGGAGCAGGAGCTGGATGAGAGGGACCGCAAGCGAGAGAAGGAGGAGCTGGAGGAGATCAGACAGAGGCTGCTGGCCGAGGGACACCCTGACCCCGACGCAGAGCTACAGAGGGTGCGTATGGGGGAATGCACTCTGGTAACTCAATTTAGACTACATGATGTTGTTTTGTTTGTTAGTTTGTTTTATAGATGGATCTGGTAGAAACTTTGGGGGAGCTTTTATTTCCATGAAAGAGGTTGATAAACAAGATTGCTATTTTACTAAAAGCGTATGATCCCAACTGGAAGATCAATCTGTTATTTTACTAAAAGCCTATTATTGTGTTTGAAAACTCTGAGAGCCATCCATTATTTTATTAAAAGCAATTTATTCCATGTCAAACCTCAAGATCAATCCATCTGAAATGCATCAACATGAGGTATGAGGTGGGTGATTGCAGGTAGCCTACATTGGAAAATGTATAACAACATTGTCTGAGTAATGCACTACAGAAGAGTTGCTGTATTGCTGTGATGTGCCCACAAAGCATTATAGTCGCAGCAAGTGTAGCTTCAGGCAAATACCTCCAATAAACCTTACATTCGGCACAATCTGAGTGCTTTAATATCCGTCGTTGAAATAATTGCCCTATGGCAATGTGTTGTAGAAACCGGATGCCTCAGAATATTTGTGGGAGTGGAGGTATCATGTGTTTTGCAGCATTTTGCAGCAGTGGGTTCTAGGTTGTGACAGTGTGCCTGTGTCTCTTGTGTGCAGATGGAGCGGGAGGCGGAGCAGCGGCGGCAGCCCCCCATCAAGCCCGAGGAGCCTGAGGAGGCGCCCAAGGAGCGGAGCCACAGGGAGCAGCGCGACAGAGATCGGGACCGCGACAGGGACAGGGAGCGCGAGCGGGAACGCGAACGGGACCGCGAGCGGGAACGGGAACGCGAGCGCGAACACAGGTCCGGAGGTGACCGAACCGCCCCACAGCCGCAGCGAACTGATCACCGGTCCGCAGATGATGAAGACGCAGACGACGGGCCAGACATGGACGAAGACATTGGCGAGGAAGAAGAGGAGGAGGCCAAGCCCTGCCTCAAGCCAACGCTCCGACCCGTCACTGCCGCTCCCTCCATCTCCTCGGCAAGCGGCAACGGCACCCCCCTCACCCCTGGCAACGAGTCGCCCTGCGGCATCATCATCCCCCACGAGAACTCGCCCGAGGCCCAGCCCGCCGAGGAGCACCGGCCGAAGATTGGCCTCAGCCTCAAGCTAGGTTAGAGAGGAGCACTCGTGAGAGCACTGCAGCCCCAATACACTACACTGCACTGCGCTGCGCTGCTGTTCAGGGGAGTTTGTTCTTTTGGGGGCTGGGTTGGCCTGGGGGTTCAAATGTAATCCAACAGAGGGTAAAAGCAGAGCAAGAGGAACAAACGTCCGTTAAATTCCGTGTTCTATTCTAGGGGGAGGGGGGCAAAATTCCCCTTTATGCAGATCAAAGTCGAGCTCTCATACGCTAAATGCAATACAAAAGATCGGTTAAAAGTTTGTATTGTGAAGTGCCGACTTATGCAGACCGTAACTAAACGACACGTTTGCTCCCGTTGTAATGTTCTGTGTTGCTCTATCTTGGTCAATATTCCATGATCTTTGCTTCCAAGTTCCTCAAGTGATGATGTGTGAGGTGATGTTTTGAGAAGTGTTGCAGGTCAACCACATAATCGGTTCTGTTTACTTTGATTGACAATCGGGACTAAATGACAATTTGCCTGCAGATGATTGAAGCTAGCCAGAAAAGAAATCGTTGGCCAACTCAGCGGGCATATATTTGAACTACAATAAGGAACACTGCCTAGTAACATAGTAACTCTGTGCATTGTCAGCCCCAGTCTGTGAATGCAGTATTAATTTGGCAATGGCTTCCAAAACATTGAACACAAATTTATCACAATATTAGTCTTGGAACCTACTCAAGATAATAGAAAAATGACCAAAAAAATAGACTCTTCTACTGAGTTAATTGAGCAATCTCATAACATCTTCAAAAGTGGCTGCCGCATAGCCTGGCTGTCGCATCCTCTGGTAGTGTTGTGTGAAAGCGCAGAACCTCAGTCTTGAGCAATCTGCTGTTAAATGAGTTTTTTGTCATTTAGAATTTTACGAGTATTAGACTGTTCATGTAACAATAAGTTCGTACCAGATAAGCGTCAGCAGAAAGATTATTATCGTTTGAGAAGCTGGGAACTGGAGCTGTTTAAAGCCTAATAAAATAGTGTGAGGTATGTTTCTGGGAGGATTGAACCTTTTTTTAAAAAAGGTTAAAACTTTTTTTTTTTTTTCCTCGGTCCTGTCCATCAGGAGCCACGGGCAGTCCTGGTCAGCCGCACGTGGTCAAGCGTAAGAAGCTCTCGACTGTGGACAGCGTCTTCAACCGCTTTGAGGAAGAGGAGGAATCTGAGGCGCCGCGCAAACGCAAGCTGGTGCCGCTCGACTACGGCGAGGACGACCGTGGCGGCAACCTGGGACTGGACGGCCTGGACGTGAGCGCCACCAAAGGCGGCGCCAACAGCGAAGAGAAGCGCCGACACATCAAGAGCCTCATCGAGAAGATCCCCACGGCCAAGACCGAGCTCTTCTCCTACCCACTCGACTGGTCCATCGTAGACACGGTGAGTCTGGTGAAAATGCCTCTCTTTGATAACAAGCAGGTGTGTCGGTGAATAAGGGTTCTGATTGAGTGAATTGTGTTTCCTCCCCATAGACTCTAATGGAGCGGCGAATCAGGCCATGGATCAACAAGAAGATCATCGAGTACATTGGCGAGGAGGAGGCCACGCTTGTTGACTTTGTTTGCTCCAAGGTTAGAATGAGATTGATTAACAAAAACAAGCTACACGTAAATATCAAATTTACTTGTACATTAGAGAGAGAGAGAGATTTTTGAAAATACATAGAAAGAATATTTTTCCTGCAAATGGAGGTGTAATGTGCTGTTACACTTTACAGGTGATGGCGCACAGCACCCCTCAGACTATACTTGATGATGTTGCCATGGTGAGTTCTCTTCACTCGGCTCCATTAGCTGTCAGAACACTAATACAAATGGTGTTTATTTCACGTGCGCGATGACCAGATGGAATAATGCGTCTCCTGTATGTTGTCTTCTTGAAGGTGCTGGACGAGGAAGCGGAGGTCTTCATAGTGAAAATGTGGCGGCTGCTGATTTATGAAACCGAGGCCAAGAAGATAGGCCTGGTGAAATAAAGGTTACGGTTAGAGGGGGCAGGGGGGAAGCCTGTTGTGCCCCTGGCTGTGCCCTCTCCCCAGACTATTTATTGAACCCCATGCAGACTCCATGGGTCCTCAGCGGCACGGCAACGAGAGCATGGGCCTACACACCCCTGTCCTGCTAGAGAGAAAGCTCCTGTACAAAGCTGTGCGTGTGTGTGTGTGCATGTGCGTGCTTGCAAGTCTGTGTGTGTGTGTGTGTGTGTATGTATGTATGTGTGTGTGTGTGCACGCGTGCGTGAGTGCATATGTGCGTACATGCATATGTGTGAATTAGCAAGAGAGATATGAATGTAGAATTGCTAAAATATGACCTGGACTCACAGCCAGGCTGTTGGCCAAACAGGGCGAGATGGACTGTGGGACTTATTAGGGGTATTTCTTTCTTTTCTTTTTTTTTTTTTCCTCTTATCTCTTTTTTTTTAAAAAAAGAAGAAAACATGGCGCCTGCCACCAAAGTTCAGCCTCCTCTGCCATTCACTTGCTTCGAGTCTGGATGATCAATGAGCACTCAATGCAATTCTTCTAACAAGTGTTACTTGGAGGACTGCACTGGATTAACATGGCCTATATTTATAATGAGCTTGACATAGGGGCCAAACTCAGATCAGCGGAGAAACAGGATGGAAATTGTGTGGGGTCTGTCTTTGAAATGTTTTTGTTTTTTGGAGGGGGGGGTTGAAAAATATTGGTGCTCTGCACTCCGACCCACTTCAAGACTTTTGTGTCCATAGTAAGTGTCCATGACTATAAAATTAAATAATGCTTTCCTAAAATGTGCCCAAAGCATTTTATTCACTACAGAGGAGGTGTGACCTAATGGGCTGTGCAGCATGACATGACAACAAACATGAACTTCAGTGCCTCTGTAATAAGCTGATCTCGGTGGTGTGTTAGCACATAATGTGAATACATCTTTAACTTCACCACTCATCTAATTAATTAGTGCTGGATTGCTTCAGGATATTGGCTAATGAGACAGCCGGCTGTGAGCTGTACGAGTCAAACATGTCTTTAAATAGAAATGACCATTGGAACAAGCAGCAGATTTTGTTTTACTTGTGTATGGGCTTTGGGGGGGGGGGGGGGGGTTTGAACAATGTAAAATCCAAACCTATTATATAATGGAGTGAGATGTCCAGATGTCCTCAGACACTTTTGCACAAGGGGTTTTCTGTTCTGTCCCATATTTTCCCGCTCAGTACACATGCCATTATGGAGATCCTGATTAGTTAAATACAAGGTTGAAGAACATTTTAATTACACAGCTTTCACTCAAATGTGCATCAAGCAGCAGAGACTGAAGGTATGGTTGGCAGTGTAGGCTACTCTTGGAGCTACGCTGGGAACTGCTGCCCTATCTGAGATTATTATGAAAAAAGTACAAGCAGTTTTATTCATGCAAGGTGGCTATTTTGAGGAAAGATCATTTTAAGCTTGATTCATTATACTTGAAGAGAAATTTGAATGAAAGAATGATGCGTTGTTGATGCACTGCACTCAGTTTTGCCGCAGTTTCTGATGAACCAGCGGATGGCGCAATATGCGTGTATTGCCCTCGTTTTCCCTTGATAAGATTTCACTACCGATTTTAAGCGCCGTTAAAGTTGGTAAATGTGCGTGTGTTTTCCTAAAACTTATTAAAACTACACAGAGGGTTTGTAATCGATACACATGTCAACTCCTCTGGGGCAACAATTTCCTAACCCCTAATACAACTTCATGACCGCTATATTGCTTGTCTTTCGAGGAGTAATTCTATTTTACATTACATGTCATATGGAACGACGTGCAATCCTGTGTTATGTTGCATAGAGCCAGACTGAATAAATCAACTACTTGGACTGCGGCGGGAGGAGGGGGAGCGGGGCGAGTAGCCGATGTGTGAGTGAGTGAGAAAGAAAGGGGAGAGAGAGGAGACCTGTTACTGGATAACAAACTGGTGTTGAGCAGCGTCGGAAACGCGCGCTCTTGTAACACCATATCTGGATTAAATGATCTTTCCCTTCGACTTTGTTTTGATCTAAAAAAACAAACAAACATAGGCTACTTTTCCTCTTAGACTACTTTTTTCCTTTGAAGTAATTTTATGTTCATTATGTTCTTATGGCTCATGTGTCTTTGGTGAAACGACCAAAAACGTCTCTGCAACATTTTTGTGAGGACTTTTTAATGTAAAGAAACCGAAAAGCGCTATCATGTGGACTTTACCAAAACCGCGGTATGCGAACTGCCGAACGTCTGAAGCGAGTGAGGACACAGAAATAGCTGTCAACATCGGCGGTGTCAGGGTAGTGTTAGGTGGGGAAATGTTAAATCGTTATCCGGAGAGTCGTTTGGCGGAGTTGGTGAACCTCTCCACTGGAAGTTTTGACGTGATCTCGGCTCTTTGCGATGATTATGACCCAAGTAAAAAGGAATTTTACTTCGACAGAGACCCTGATGCTTTCAAATGCATAATCGAGGTTTATTATTTTGACGAGGTCCACATGAAAAGAGGCATTTGCCCCATCTGTTTTATAAAGGAGATGGAGTTTTGGAAAATTGACTTGAGTTACTTGGACGAATGCTGCAAGAGCAGTTTAAACGAGAAAGAGGAAGAATTAGCTGAAATTGCCGATAAAGTCAAACTCATCCTAGATGATCTTGAAGGGGATCCAGGACTGAGCCGTTCTCAGCGCTACCAAAAGTTCCTGTGGAAACTGATGGAGAAGCCAGAGTCCTCGTTTCCCGCGCGCGTCATTGCCATCGTATCTTTTTTGTTCATTCTTGTGTCCTCTGTGGTTATGTGTGTAGGGACTATCCCAGACCTTCAAGTGGAAGACGCCGAGGGAAATCTCATGGAACATCCAACTCTGGATGCCATTGAGACAGTGTGTATCGGCTGGTTCACGGTGGAGTATGTGCTTCGCTTTGTGTCCTCTCCAAATAAAGTGCGCTTTGCGCTCGCTTTTATGAATGTAATAGACTTTTTAGCCATCATGCCCTTCTATGTAGTATTGGTCCTGACATACCTTGGTACTGCAATGATGGAGCTGGCCAACGTGCAACAGGCGGTCCAGGCGCTGCGTATAATGCGCATTGCGCGAATTTTCAAGCTTGCGCGCCATTCTTCCGGGCTGCAAACACTCACCTATGCGCTGAAAAGAAGCTTCAAGGAACTGGGTCTGTTGCTCATGTACATGGGGGTGGGCATCTTTGTGTTCTCTGCTCTGGGATACACCATGGAACAGAGTCACCCAGAGACCCTGTTCAAAAGCATTCCCCAGTCCTTCTGGTGGGCTATCATCACCATGACGACCGTTGGATATGGAGACATCTATCCGAAGACTACTCTGGGCAGGTGCAACGCTGCCATCAGCTTCCTGTGCGGGGTAATCGCCATTGCGTTGCCAATTCATCCCATCATCAACAACTTCGTCATCTACTACAATAAGCAGAAGGTGTTAGAGACCGCAGCCAAGCACGAACTTGAGCTGATGGAGCTCCAGTCTCTGGAGGTTCCGACGAGCAAACCACCAAGGCCGGATGGTGCAGCAGAGGAATGGGGGAGCAGCATACGCGCATCGCACAGTGATACCCACATTCCACTGCTCACAGGAACGCATAGGACTCAGAAAGACCAAGTAAAGAAACAGTGTTCATCATAGTAACTGTCCCAGACTTAAATAGTTGTAGTAACTCCAGGAAATACCGTGCGTATTCGCTGCGCTTATTTATGTGGCTTTTGTCCCAAAGAAACAAAATTGACCAGTATAACTGTATAATTTGGTGAATGTCTGTTTCTTAATCAGTGCGAAATGCTTACTGTAGTTCATTCATGCACGATAAATAAAATGCATGCTAAGCATCTCGTCCAAACAACAAGGTATTCTGTTTTCAGCAAACAGTCCCACTACTAAATTTGAGAAAAACAAAAATGGAGGCGAATACTATACCTATACCCCTCTGCGCGCTATTTTAGGGCGCTATTTTAACAACCATAGGGGAAAGTCATCTAAATGCATGAAGGTTCAGAAAAAAATGCAAAATTTTGCTTTTAAAACAGTCTGTTAATAGAATGTCAAATTTATCTATTTGAGATGTTTATTTTTTGTCATCAGACTGTTTATGAAAAAGGGATTTTTTCTGTATGAAGGTGAAGATTCTCATCATCCAATTAATATGTGAATATCCTCTTGCCCCACACTTCCTATAAGCATAAAGGGTGGCCCTGCTCTGCTGACACTTCTGGCAGAGATAGATTTTTCTCACCCTTGTGTGTGTGTGTGTGTGTGTGTGTGTGTGTGTACATGTGTGTACACTTGTGCCTGTGTGTGTGTGTGTGTGTGTGTGTGTGTGTGTCTGTCTGTCTGTGTGTCTGTCTGTAAGTGTACATGTGTGTACACTTGTGCCTGTGTGTGTGTGTGTGTGTGTGTGTAGGGTGATGCCCTTTTCTCCAGCCCGAAGTACTGGTCAGTATCCCCTGAGTGTGTTGCCTCCTCCTTGGAGCTACCCTTAATAATTTACAAGAACTGCTCACCATTTCCATTTTTAAAGCCGTGTTCGTAGTTCACTCTTACCTTTATTCCACCTGCACACACATTTTTGTTCATGTACATGTATATAAACTGTATTTACATGAAAGCAAAACATTACTAAAAACATATAGGACAGCGGGAGATTTACAATGCACACTTCACTAGATGATCCTGGGTTCTGAAACCTGTTTGGGTGTCTGTGACAAGCAGCTCAGCTGTGAACTTGATATTTAAGGTATAGGTTGTCTAAGGCAAGCTCATAGAGTAGGACAAAAGGCAAAATCTCCATCACTGTTCAATTATGCAGTCTATTCTGAAGGTATTTGAAATCAAGAATCAGGAGTTTATTTGAAATACTATAGTGCAATATTTAGTGAAACATTGGAGGTTCCTGCACAGTACACACAAAGCACAAGTATTTGTTACACACTGATGATATCCCCATCAACATTTTTTTTAAATGAATCAATTAATTAATTTAATTTTTCTGCTCAGGGAGTCACTTCATGTACAGGATCATTCAGATCAGTATTTGGTCATTTAACAATTAATACAGGATATAAACAAAAAAAGTAAACAAAAAACAATTTAGAAGCCCATCAACATTTAGAAACCCATCAATATTTAACCTTTGAAGTTAGGAGGCTGAGGGCTGATTCACTGAGCGCTGGCGGATTGGGTAATTGGTGTCACACCTATGCCTCACAGGCAGTGACCGCACAAGATGTCCCCGGACGTGGCATTTCCTCTCGCGTGAGCGCTGCCGCTTTCGTGACAGTTGAGCGTCGTGGACCTGATTCAAGTCTACCCTTATCACACAGATGAGAGGCTTGAGTTATGCTCCTGTGCACACAACCTATGTATAGTATAACCAACACAGTAATCACACTCACACACACACACTCACTGCCCAGGTAACAGTCATGTAACTCTCTTTCAGAGTTTGCAGTCTTGTCTATTTATCTCACTCTTGTTATCACGAGCAATCTAATCATCAGTAATATTATTTAATGCACTGCTTTCAGCATGGTACGAATGTATTCAACAGCTACGTTGAAGGAGTCGTGTGTGTCTGTCGTCTGATTTTAGGTCTCTTCTGTCCATCTGGTTTTAATGTTTGGTGTGAGTGATGGAGCTGGACCTGGCCCATGGTAACTCACATTAAGACTGCCATGACATTCTATCAAAGATGATGCGGTGCTGTGAATGTGCTGGAGACGATGCCTGGTTGTTCTCCTTCACCATTTGGCTACAGTTTTTCTCTGTTTTTTTTTTTTTTCCTTTTTGCATCCTCTCATCCTGCGCAGCTCTGCTTGGCTGCCAGTCATCTCGGCTTTTTCCCCTGCGTCACCATGGGAACAGCCGAGCCGCTCTGGGCACAGCGCACAGGCCATGTGGGAAACTTTCAATTAGCGCTGGGCTCTGCTACGCTAATTAAGAGCTGCTAAATGACTTACAGAGCAGTGAAATGATGTTATTGTCTGCATTATTTCAGTCCATCTGGTGTGTGTGTGTGTGTGTGTGTGTGTGTGTGTGTGTGTGTGTGTGTGTGTGTCTGTGTGTGTCTACGTGTATGTTCTCATGTCCATGTGGTACTGTGTCTGGGTGTGTGTGTGTGTGTGTGTGTGTGTGTTTGCAGGGGCATAGCACCAAATTTTGTGCAGTGTGTGTGGGCAAAGTGGAGAGAGGGTGTATTTTGGGATGCAAATGGAGGGCTCCCCTCACTGAGGATTATTTAGCTCAATTACACTTACTTTGACACCCCTAATTATGTACTCTCTATGATGTGTGTGTGTGTGTGTGTGTGTGTGTGTGTGTGTGTGTGTGTAGGTGGGGGCAAGTAAGGACATTTCCGAAAATCAGAGGCCTAATGATCAGAAGTATTATTGTGTGTGTACAGTATATGTCTATGCGTGTGTGCAGGTGCAATGGGGAGTGGGAATGTTTCTGTTCCATACCTACAGCTTTAGAAAGTTTTATTTTACTATGTGCCTGGTTTATTTAGAGTGTGTATTGGGGTTTTGGGAATAAGTGTGCATGTTTGACGCAATGAATACAGTTCTGGGTCTCTCTAAGCATCCCTGCTTTGTCTTCTCAACCACAACTGACAATGGACATACAGTCTCAGTTTTGCCTGTCTGTCTGTCTGTCTGTCTGTCTGTCTGTCTGTCTGTCCCTTACCCCTTTTACCTCAGTGTATGTGTCAGTATATACTTTAGTTCTGCAGAGTATGTGGCTGAAATGGTTTTCCCCTTGAGTGTAATGATATGGTGTCGGTACCTCTCAAATACACAACACCTGCTGTGCTCCCTGCGGCACGTCCTCCTCATCACCCTCACGCTGAGGAACTTCTCCAGGCTAATTTTCGACTGAAACAAGTTGTTCCATAACCTGTGGTTAGCACGGCCCACCAAATCAGCCAGACACTGAACAACACTGGGCTCTGATTAGTTGGGTTAAAAAAAAAGTAAAAGGGGCTCTTGTCTGGCATTTTGCAGAGTTTGTCTATGATAAGGTGCCAATCAGGCTTATATTAGTCGTCCTTAGTCTCTCTGATTAAAGCACCGAATTGTTTTAGCCTACACCCCCACCCCCGTTTCGAACAGTCATTTGATTTTCTTTCTCTTATTCTGAAAAAAAGAAAAGAAAATCAAATGAATAGAAAAAAAAAACAGCAAGGGATGAAACACAGCGTCAGTCTCAGAGAAGAAAAAGCGGTGGAAGGGAAGATAGCGGGAGGGGAGGGGGTGTTCAATCGCCTACACTCACTGACTGCTTCTCATTAGTTCTTCCACAGCAAAAATAATTAGGGCCGCTGTTCTCTAATTATGGGTTCACATAATTACTCAGCCAAAGCGGACTGTTTGAAAAGTCAAGGCGAAGCTGACCTTTCCTTCTGAGGAATAGCAAGAGACAGGAAGAGAGGGTGTGTGTGTGTGTGTGAGGGTGTGTGTGTGTGTGTGTGTGGGGGGGGGGGGCAGAGGGAGGAGGAGAATGAAGACGTTCACCAACCTCACATCACACCTCGGCTGAAGATGTAACTTACTGACTATGTGTTAGTATAAAGTCTGATATTATGCACCGATGCATATCTGCTAATTAGCGCCTTTTTTATATATATATATTTTCCCTTAGAAAATGACACTTGGTTGTTTTGGCACTCAAGAAAGGAGAGACAAGAGGTGAATCTAAAGACTTGTCTTTAAATCTAAGCATGAATGCAATGGCTTATTATCATTTCTAATTCTAATCTGATAAAAACAACAACAAAAACAACTCTTTTCCTTCCCTTTGTCAGTCAAAATCGCTACAGAGTTAGACAAAGCATTTAAAAGCCTCTCCCTCTGGAGCAACAAAGACAAACAGGTCCACTGAATGACCTTTGTCTGTACCACAGAGGAAATTACAGAGGCAGAGGCTTCAGAGTTCACACTTTACTGTGATGAAAGGAAGCACTTCTTGCTTTTCTATAATGGTTGGTGTGGAGGAAGGGCCAGAAGGGACCTAAAGAGTTTGACACCGTATTCATTTGAAAGAGGAATCGAGAGAGAAAGGAAGTGCAGCTTCCACAGTCACACAGAACCATCCATCAAAGATATGGACATTAGCTGCAACACATTTCACACCATTAGGTTCATTAAACACACACAGACAGACATAGCCTACACACGCACATAGACACACACACACACACAAATGCATTTACAAATTTCACACCTCACTCTCAAGAGAACATTTTGGTTTCTACAGCCCAATTCATTGAAGGTGATATCACACATATGCACACACACACACACACACACACACACTCTCTCACACAAACAGAGGAAGACATACAGTTTGTATGTAGCAGTATGTATTTCTATAGTCACAATCATTTAGCCACATGTGTGCATTGGCTGTATGGATTGTGTCTATGTGTGACCGCTGGTGACAAACGACATAAATAAGTAGCTCCGTGCTGCTGTGCTCGCTTGTGCTTGAGTGGGGGCGTATTTTAGCATCCTAGGCCTCTGCTAATAGCCCTGTCTGTGGAGCACACATAAATCACCTGTGTCTCAATTAAGACACATCCTGAGAGAGATGGAGAGAGAGAGAGAGAGAGAGAGAGAGAGAGAGAGAGAGAGAATCACACCATCCAGATAGTCTGGTAGGGAAGGTTAACTTAGGTCTTGGTGGGCTGCATATGCCTCTGGCAATAACCACCTCAGGCTCAGTATCTACATACTGTAGATGACATGATAGTGGTGGATGAAGAGTAAAGGGATATCTATGCTAAGGCTTTGATTGAGTGATGCTGCCACACTGACACTGAGTTCTGCTGTGATAGAGGAGCGTTAACAGAGCTTGAAGCCCTCAAGGTCACCATTTTGCTGGATCGACTGAAAGACTTGATCCTACTAATTTGGGTTTACTGTGATTCATCTATCTCTTTCTCTCGCTCTCTCCCATCCTCCCTCTCTTTGTCACCCTCACTCCCTCTCTCTGTCTTTCTCTCCTCCTCCATCTCTCTTTAAAAAAAAAATAAAAAATCTTCCTATCAGCATGTTGAGCTGAGTGCTCGTGACCAGTCATAAGCAGTCCCATTAACCAGTGAGTTGGGAAATCGATACGGCATCCCCTGGTAAGAGGAAAGTAAACACTTAAAACATCCATTCTTAAGTCTGACAGTAAAGGACAAACACACACCATGACCAAAAGGGCAGGCTAATCACTCAGAAAATGTAGCTGTGGGACAAGGGACAGAAATACAGAAAAGCAGTGCCAATTTTTTTTAAACCATATATATATAAAAAAAATATCATCTCACCACATCCTTGATGCTCTATTGCATATGTGTTCTGGCTTTGCTGAGATTCCTTAGTTTGCATTGATGTGTTCACCAGCAGGGCTACCTTGGGGGATATGGCGGTAGGCGGAATCCCACGATCCTTTGCTCTTTTCTGATCCTCCTCGCCTACCCTTCACATACCTTCGACCCCCTCAGGTCCACTGTGGCTAGTCATGCTATGCAATGCAATGTGTGTGAAATCCCTACACCCCCCCCCCCCCCCCAGCACACACACACACACACACACTCTCACTGCTATTCTGTGCTTTGAATCCATCATCTCATGCTATGCAAGATACCTACTGGCCTGAGATGTGCACTGACTGACTTATTCAGCTGCAGTATTGATAGTACAGAGAATATCATCCTTTTGCTGTCTCTCTGCAGCCAAGGCAAAAAAAAAAAAAAAAAAGATGTGTGGACCTGATCTGACTGACAAAAAGAATTCAGCAGAATTCATAACTAAGCTTTTGCTGAGTACTCTTTCTCCACTTTACGGTATAGGCTACTCTCTACTTTTCTTTTGATTGTACATTGGCAAACATAAAACAATTAGCTGCAATCTGTTCTTCCTAATAGATAAAAAATCAGTCACGGTTATCGCACCGCCGAGAGGCTTTACGTCTGCATTCAGCCAATCACACAAACGCTTAGTTCATGCATTGCTCATGAATGCTGACCTGGTCTGAAAAAGGGCCTCATGGGCGTTTCCACCCTCCTCTGTGGCTGTTATTTACAAGCAATGACAGATTTTTAATCAGCATAAGCATAAATTAGGACGAGTCGTTAATTAAAGGTGAAGAATTGCACCGCATCTGTTGGTCTTTCAGTCAAAGCATTAATGGAATTTAATTTACTTGATGGGGGCTGTGACAGATAGTTGTGGTTCCTCGGTCAACAATTTCTGTGGCGTAAATCTTACACATCAATCATGCACGCTAGGGTTTCCTGGACAATGAAAGACAGGGAATGATTTGTTTCCTATACGGTCCACATGAATGGATGTCTTGCTGAAGCTTGCGAGAGGCACGGACATTTCGCCACTCGCGTGGCTTCAGTTCTCCGTACTGTGCGTTGGGGGTCGACACATACAGTCTCAATCAGAGTGCTAGCACCGGCCATCAGTGGCAAGTCTGGTGGTCTGAGGAGGACAAACATGTCTCCAGTTGCATTGTGGGTTGAGGAACTGCAGCACCAAAGGGCTGACTGGGTCCATTCAAAAGAATGACGGCAGCATGGCTGCGGCTGACATGCAGCCGGACGACCATCCATCAGTGAGATTAACGGAGGGGAGTGCAGGTCCGCGTTGAGGCTGCCCATAATGGGCATTGATCCAGCGAAGGCCAGCAGACTGACAGATGAACGCATCTGCAGATTGTCTCTTGAGATGCATGTGTGTGATGCACACACAGGGGCCAAGAGTCGTCAGTCATAATTTGCATGCAGAGTGCATGTTTTTGTTGTGTGTGTGTGTGCATGTGTGTGTGTGCGTGCTTGTGTGTGTCTGTGTGTGTGTGTGTGTGTCTCTCTATGTGGGTGGGTGGGCGGGATGCATTCATTTCTCTCCCTCCGTCTTCCGCTCTTTCTCTGGGTATGTGTGACTCAGTGTGTAGCCACCATTGGAACAATCTTCATTAGCATGCTGGTTGCATGCCATCCTACGTGTATGTGCAACAATGTATGTATGTGTGTGTGTGTGTGTGTGTGTGTGTTTAATTGTGTGTGCTGCTGTGCGTCCATTTGAGTGTTTGTGCCTGGGAGACAATTGCTTTCGTTAGTATGATGGGAGCCCTGTGTATGAGTGGTGCCTGGTGGTGCCTCTTATCTCTGACTAACAGGTGGGGGATGGGGGTGAGGGTGGGGGATGGGGCGGGTGCAGGAGTCGGTGCGTAGGCGGATGCCTCTCGCCTCTCCAGAGCCCCATATTCTCTCACCTCCAGCCATCAGGACAACCAATCCCTGAGGCAAAGACTTGAAAGAGACATGGCCCCTTCATTTCAATGCCTGCCCTTTTCCCTGCTGTAAGTGGGCAGTATGTGTTTGTGTGTGTGTGTGTGTGTGTGTGTGTGTGTGTGTGTGTGTGTGTGTGTGTGTGTGTGTGTGTGTGTGTGAATGAGTGCGAATGACTGAGTGTTGCGCACACAGAGATGCATCCATCACTTTGATGGAGGACGGGCAGAGTTGTGAATTGTGCGCTCAGAGAGAGCCTTAATTTGCAACCAAAGGCCTCCTGCTGAATGTGGTCCAGCTTTGATTCACATTTCTCTCCTGCCCGCTGGCGATAGGGTGGAAGGGGACGCATCTCCCTGCACTCCGTGTCCCCCCCCCCCCCTTCTCTTAATTAGTCACCCACTGAATTGGCTTTCTTTGAAATGCGAAAAAAAAAAGTTGAGCACGGAGTTGAGGACCCAGCAGTACTGTGACCTGTCTCTGCCCTGGTCCTGATCAAGACTTCGCCAGACAAGCACAAACATGTTTACAGAAGTCAGATGATATTATTTATTTTTTCTTTCTTTGCTTGTACATTATTTATCATGGTGTTGCATAGAAATGAATTCAGTCATGTGAAGTTCTTCCTTCTCAGCTAGTCATTTGTGTATTTGTATGATAAAGCTTCATTTTTTTCCTGCAAATATACATGCAGACGAAGACACATAAAGACACACACACACACACACACACACTCAGAGAGACTCTAACATACTCTGATGCATCATGCTGGCTGCACACACAGTCAATCTTCTCATGCTGGGGAAGCCTCAGTGGGGGTCCTGGGTCTCTGTGGAGCTCCGTTGTGCTCCGCGTCGCCCTTCATTTCCTCTCTCCCATCAGGCACACGGTGTCACCCCTCTCCTCTCCAGGAACGACACGACGGTAGTGTTACCATGCAGTAGCCCGACTACCCGACGACTCCAGCCCACCACTGAGCCAGTGTTATGCAGCAGTCAGGTACTTCGCATGCCAAAGCAAAATCAACTCCACAGGACACGGATCTGTTTATTCACCAGACTGTCCCAACTGAATAGCTATAACACTTTTAGATATTAACTTTGTTTAAAGAGCACTTAGAAAACAGAACCACTTATGACTAAAATGCTGTTCAATCCAAATTTTACTGCCTGATTGATAAAACAGTTAAAACACTGTTTGCGAAACATTAATTCTAAGACCAGGGCCTGAGTGTGTAACTGATGCACCCTCCTCATTTCCCCCCAAAATAAGACTGGTCTACAGCCAGTTCTTATGATTATTGTGGAAGTTAATTGTTGCAGCACACAGTATGATCGCACCGCTTCAGTAACACACCCAATGTAGCCTCTCCATAACACAGCCAACAATCCAAACACACAAGAGTAGAACAATAAAAAAGTTCAAGTAAAAGTGATAAAACGTGTAATAAGAATAATAAAAATGCTACAATAAATAATAAAAGAAAATAAAAAAAAAACCCTCATGCTGAGTTGAAAGGCATGGAATAATAATGTGTTTTACCAACTCTATGCTGCAGCAAAGTTTAGGGGTAATTACAGCAAAGGCTATGCCCTGCTCTGCATCCTTGACAGAGTTAAGTGGAATTGGTCAACAGGCCTAACTGCCCTGGATTCAGTTTGTGGTTTTAAAAGATCTGATAAAGAAGAACAAGTAAGCCCATTTAAGGATTTAAAAACAAATAAAAGAGGTAATTAATTCCAAAATGTAGTGGAGCAATGAAGTGCCAATGAGGGGTGGCAAACACAGGGGCAATGTGCTTTAGCTTCTGTGTTCTTGTTTAAAAGGAGGACTGCAGCATCTTGGGCTAATTGAAGACAGCTGAGGGAGGACTGGCTAATTACAACAAAGAGGACATTTTAGTTATGAAATGAAATGAATGCCAGTGTAACCTTTTCAGAATAATTATTTGATAAAGAGAGTTTGACCTTTGATAAGAACCTTAATTCTAACAAGCTGAGTTTATTCAAAAGCTGAATCAAGAAATATACCAACAGTGGAACATGCAGTATGTTTCACAGAACCAGTCCAGACCAGGGAGCACTCAATCATTTCAGATCAAATGGTCTGATTGGAATTAATAGGTTCCTTTTATATAGCATTTGCGTGCATGTGCGTGTGTGCTGCACTCTGCCTTGCTTCTGAACACTGAAACACATCACCAACCTGTTTCTACTGCTTCTCACAGTTATTTACTTCAAACATGCACAAACATTTACCTTCATCTTAAACAAGACAACCAGAAGACCTTGGTCTTCTACTGCACTTGAGTTAGACCTACAGTAAAAGCCAAGGTCTACATGACTACATGATGCTGATTCGAGAATTCAGTGTGACTCATTCCCTTATTGCCAATGCCCATCTGAGAGCTACATTTGAATATTAATCTGCAGGTTTGATCTGCCAACAAGCTCCGCTCGGTTACATTTAGCGAAGGCTTTCATCTGAAGTTACTTACAGATCAGAGACTTCACACATCCTCGCAGTACGGCTGCTCCCTTTGGGAGTGACATGTCTGATTTAGCCTCGAGCTGTGTGGTAAATAAGCAGCAGTACTGAGCATGTGTATGTTACAGACTAGCTTTCACAGAATTATCAGTTTCGCATTGGCCACCTAATGATCAAGAGGTGTTTCATAGGCAGGGAATCATTGAATTTTAATTACCGAATATAAACAGTGTCGTTACATACAGAATAAAGTATATTAGGCCTATGTGTGGTTCTTGAAAGTAAATATTCAGCAGAATTTAAATCAAATACATTTCACCCTAACCTTGACCTTGAGGTCAAATGGCTACCATTAATTAAATCACCCAAGCATTTTAAATGTCTCCAGGGCTTGGGTGGACCTTGGGTCTGATTTGCTGGCTCAACGGAATGTGATTCATGCTGTGCGTTTCAAATTGAGTTCTTTTTGATGTACTGTATTGGAATGCCATTATTTATCAGACTGCACAGCAGACAAAAAGATGTAAAGATCTGTGCTGTTCCACCATTCTCCACTCACTAATATCTGTCCATTTGTCAACTCTTACATTCATCTATCCATCCATCCATCTATTCATCCATCTATCTTTCTCTCTCCCTCACCCCCTGTTTGTCCCCCTCCAGCATCCTCCTATCTCCATGCGTGTGGCAGTTTCCCCCTAATGAGGGCTTGTTAGCAGGTCTCCCATGGTAGCGTCAGGCTAATGATTTCAGCTCCCTCACTGAGTTGTCACTCTGGTTGACTGACCCACAGTGGGCTTTCTTGAGCAGAAGGCTCTGGAACACCGTGACTCACGCTTGGCTCTGCGCTGAGATATACATGCTCAACAACAAGGGAGGGACAATTCCCAAACAGGAGGTGTCAACACTGAGAGAGAAGAGAAGACAAAGAAGGAGGACGAAGAAGAAGAAGGAGACTGAAATTTAGCATGTGTTTATTTGTACTTCCAGCACTGGATCCACATCTTTGATTCCAGATGAGATTGACGTGCTAAAATGCAGGGATATAATAATTTCACCTGGGGGGTTTTCCAAGTAGGAGGTCCAGTGGTAAACCAGGGTAAATTAAGTCAGAGGTTGTGATAAAGTTAGAAGTAGAAGAGCCTGAAGTCCTCATTCTCTTTACTAAACAAAGCCAGCAGGCTAACTCTTTAGCACTTTCCACTTCCTCAAGTTTATGCCAGCATTATCACTTAACCACCTAATAACCCCCTGCACATACAAATATTTGTTTACATTTACTTTCATGTCATTTTACTGGCACCCTGTTGTATGTTTGATTCAACAAACAGTTAATATACAGTTGATTTAATAATTACAGCCTATAATTCTTGTGTATAAGCACATCTGTAATGACCTGCATATAGCCTACATGAATGTTTGTCTCCGTGCTGTGTTCATGTAAATGCAATGCTATTTAAACTATAAAATCATCCATATAAAACAACAACAAAAACAAACAAACAAACAAACAAGCAAACAAACAAATTTATGGAGGAAGGAAGAGTTCTTTTTTCCCCCACTCTCTCCCCACATGACATTAAACATGTTTTAATTAACGGCAAGCAAACAGCTCCAAAGCAGAGTCATGTATCAGGAGCCTACAGGCTGGGACTGTGAGGAGTAATTACTTGCATGGGCCAGTAGTCATTTAAAGGGTCCGCTACAAAGCAGATATTTCCCCTATGAGGCCACTGTGAATTTTTCATGGGCTTTTTCTAGACCACATCTCAGCTTTCTTAAAAACAACCACCAATAGATAAAATATTGAAGGGGAAGGGAGGGTTTTTTTCTCTGAAGTTCAAATATCTTCACAGAACTTTCTTAGCGCTTCAGAATGTGTTCCCATGCTTCAACCTTTGCTTTGAGGAAAAGCTGACCACAATCCCAGTGCATCTGCTCTTCAAAAGGAAAATATGACATTCATTGAAAAAGTACAATGCAAAAAAACGTCTAGCTTTAATGATGATGGCTGACATCTCTGTTTTCTTTTTCTGTGTTACTACACTAATGAAATACCCACACTGCCAGTCGTACGGCTATTGCAGCGCAGCAAGTCTTTTAAGACATGCAAATAAGAGCAAAGGGAGGAAGAAGCTCGAGAGGCAGAAGGCTTCCTAATCTGGGAGGGAATCAAATTTCAGACTCATTTTAAACAAGTGACAATGTGTACCTTTAGGCCTATGTATTAGGCTTTTAATCCATGAAGGTCATATCCATTTATAAGTACTAAAGACACATTATGCACACGATATCTTGTGTATACTCAGGTCCTAACAAAAATCTTTAGGTCCTAAATAAACACTAAATCTTGAGTCTAAAATGACCCCTAGCTAATAAAATTATTCAGTTTCCTTATACCTTTACCGCCTCAGTCAACTCACTAAATCTGATGCTTGGTTTCCTTTTCAGTGGACTAATCATTTTCACCCCTGTTGCACTGCAATAAAAAGCAAACTAATGGAAGGTTAGAGGGGTGAAATGGAAAAGGAAGAAGCAGGCAATAAAGGCAATAAAGCTTGCTGGCTTGTTTCAGTATTGTCCCAAAGAGGAAAATAGTTTGGAGAGCTTTCTGAAGCTGCAATATTATGTAAATGTCAACAATGGAATGCACTTTATTATTCATGTTGAATTGTATTATTATCATCAACAATCTGTATATGTTTGTTTTTTTTGGTGCACTAGTAGCTTTTAGAAATAGTCTATTGAAATAGTAGGTGCAAAAGTATTTCCATTGTTTCTGAAGATACAACAAATGTGTGAAAAAGTCAGATGAGCAGTCAGATGTATAGGCTACTGTAGGTACAGTGCATCTTGTCTGAGCAACTCTTGAACCTCAGCCCTCCCCTACAGTGTGATACAACACCCGGAACATTCTTAGAAAGGAGCGAGGATCACATCAGCTCACAAGTCACCTACCTCTGCATTAACAATATATGAGCAACTCACACTGTAGCCTTGGCATCTGTTTACACCCCTGAGATGGAACACACTGTATTGTGTGTGTACTTGCTCGCTTGTGTGTGTGAGTAAGTGTGTGCAAACGAGTGTTCGTAATCTCCTGAACCCTGCCAAGGGCACTCCAGTGCGTCCACGCTCTTTTACCCATGATGCAATATTTATTATCACTGCCCCACCTAATGCATGTCATGGAGAAAAGTCAAAGGACTATCTCTCACAACACCCACAACAGTGGGTTTCTTTGAACCGGGCAGTGGCTATTGACATTCATTTTTAAGTGTCCATTTGAAACTGGCCTTTGGGGAGTTAGTTTGATGTTAGTAGGCTACTTGGTGAGTCATGGCAGAGATTGATTACCTGTCTTTGAAGCAAAATCAATATTGTGTTCACATGGCCAGGTTAACTGAGGTAGCAAAGCACATGAAGTCTCACTGATTTCTACCCATTACAAGTTGAAATAGATACCTGTGTTTGTATTTTTGTATTTTAATTTAATTTGAGAATGTCGTATTTAGAAATTTATTATTGAAGCACTGGGCTGTGTAATCACCATCTGTCCCCATGAAAAAGGCCTTAAATCATGTCCAATTAGTATGCACATGTGCACAAAAAACACACACATGCATGCACACACATATACACACACACACACACACACACACTCACATTCGCACTTACACCCCTCATCACATTTAATACTATGCGGCATGCACACAGTGGCAATAACAACCGTGGTTCATGCTCTCACATCTCTGATTGCCATTGTCATATTATGTAGATCATTTGGGAGAAAAGGAGCACAGACATCTATTTGGTCATTCCATAAAAACATCCTATTTACATCTTGATATAATGATATATTTGACACACTAGCAGAGTGGAATGATTCTCTCACCTGTTTCATGTCAGTTGTTAATTAGGCTATATGTTGATGTGCATTAGGCTACATGCTGTAAAAGGTTGCTGTTATTGACAGTGCATATTTGGTGTTTCTTTGTTGTTGTTGTTGTTATTGTAAACTTTGAAGGAAAAGTTTGAATGCAAAATAAGGAAATGAAATAAATCAGGACAAGCAAGTCCTTATCACTAAGGATACTGATAGCATACTGAGTTGGCACTAACTGTCCTCCACTGCTTCTTCATGACTTGCAGATGTGTTATTTCGCTGAAGCGTGACAAAACGAGAAAATATCATACCGAGGAGAAACACACATGCCACAGGGGATCTTTCATTACACGAATGTATTTCGACCAGGACATTAACTTTGGGTCTTTTGCACTTTTCTCATTTAACATTTTAAAATATGGAATGTTGTGCCTTGGTTAATGTCACACCCTGAAGGAGCAGAGATAGCTGTCGCTGTCTGCGGTGCGATTTTTTTTTTTTGCTTTCTTTGGCCAGTTCTGTGGAAAAAAAATACTACTTCATATAAATGAAAATTTCCAAGGCTCCAATGCCCCGAGGACGTTGAAGACCTTCCACTTTTGTATGCTTAGAGAGAGGGTGGTGATGCTTACCGTAACAGGGCATGCATACACTAACATCCACACATATAAGCTAACCCTCTTTAAAGCAGCCGGGCTGCGTGTGGGTGTAACTTACAGGCAGGCAACTCCTCTCAGACTCAAAAACACATGCAGTACAAATACTGTATACTTTATATAAACAATGACATGTAGCCTATCATACTATACATAGGCTATTGTTCTGTTACCATAATCAAATGCTAATGGAATAAGATACTGTATGGAAATATATCATATACCACCGTTTAGTGAGGAAAGACATCCATAACTAATAAATGATCATCTAAAACATTGCAATGTTGGAATGTGAACAAAACATACCAAAGAGTCAAATTTATTCAGGTCTTTACAGTAAGTGATTTGTCATAGTCTTGTCAAGGGGTTATTGCTTCTTTCACAGATGTCGCCCTCAGGGCGAATCTCAAGTGGATTCATTTTTTATGCCTCCTCTGTCATATATCCTTTTAGGGCTGAAGAAATGGAACGAAAGCACATCCAGGCTGGATGGGAACACTCATGTTGTCTAATCTCTCCAACACCTCTGCATTGTATTTAAAACATGAGTTTAGTAGGAGTTTCACTTCCTATTTGAAAGTGTCATGGAGATTTGCTAAGTCTTTGGTAAATAAGAAGGAAAACAGGAATAATTTTAACTAGAATGCATTTCCCGAGAAAATGCCAAAGTGTGCTTGCTCCCCGGCAGCGCGCCCTGGTGTCACGGCGCGAGCTGACAAGCCAAAGTTCGGGCAACAAACAAGCCCGCTTCCCATTTGGCGGCGTTGCCTTCGATTGCCGAATTCTCACACCGACG
>JASCQY010000036.1:14303289-14320487 GCA_030264315.1 Sardinella tawilis
AGAAAAACATGAATTGTGGGAAAACGACAAGGTCTATCAAAAAGCTGTATACAAGCCATGGTCCCCTTATCAGGCCGCACATGTGAGAGGTGGAACGGTGTCATTAGCTCCAAATCCCTAGGACGAGTTAGGGAGACAAAAGTTGGCGATAAGAAAAATAATAAACGGAGGAAGAACAATAAGTGTGCTTTGCAAGCACACTTAATAATAAACGCACGAAGAACAATAAGTGTGCTCGCAGAGCAAGCACACTTAATTAAACACTATTGCTAGGTAACACTATTTTTGTTGGCGTAAAACTAGAGAACCAGTGACCTAAAAAAACTTTTCCTGGCATTGCCAGAAGATGTTAATTGGAGTTTAATGGCAATGCTATACTGTAACTTTCCTAGAACTGTGCATGTCCTGGAGGGTTGGTGGGAATAACACTTGTGATTATCCACCCTTCATATGACTCAATGACATGTTAAAAATGATACAATAGGATACTAATTGTGGTGGAAATTTGCATATTGTTTCTTTAACAAATCACTCTGGGATCAACTCTGTCAGTGTGATACTTAAAGGTGAACTATGAGATATCGAAAGATGTCATTTCTGTTGACGTTCCACACTACTCTCAAATTTACGCTCCTGAATCAACTTTGCTCACTGCCCCCCACCCATATGTGCATGCTCACTAACCCCTATCTCCACTAACCATCTTGTTGGTGTTTGGCTGAAATGTGGTTTGTTATGTCTTGGTGCACAGCCTGTGCCCCTAATGTTCGTTTGACGTTTACAGACCAGACTTTTTTTTTTTTTACAATGTATTCAGGAGGCAGGTCGCAAGGGGAAATGGCAACGATTTGAGAGAAAAATGAAATTGCGCTAAAAACCATGCAAGATCTCATAGTGCACCTTTAAGGTTTTTGAAATAGTTTAAAAATCAGGACAGTTACATGACTTGCCATTTGTCATGTGGCATGGAGATGAGAGATATGAGTCACTTTCCCCTAAGTGTTTTTTTCCATGCCCTCTCAGGCCACAATTGTAAGCTTAACTGAGGCACAGGAGATCATGATCACAGGGCTTGATCAAAGGAGCCAATCAGAGCAAGCCGATCAAGCATAGGGCCGTGTAATCACCATCTGCCCCATGAAAAAGTCTTTGAATCATACTGTTACTTCGACATGCACATAACACACACACACACACACACACACACACACACACACACACACACAAATTCTAGACACACACAATGGCAGTGGCAATCACAGATCATGCTCTTAGGTCACCTTTCTGATTGCCATTGTCAGGATGTGTTGTACAGTCAGGAGGAAAAGGGATCATTTACATGGACGGTGATGCCATGTGGCATAAATTACTTCCCCTATGGTTTCTTATAACTCCTTTAGAGTTGTTGTCTCCGTCTGTCAACATTGCCATTGCTCCATGAATAATGAGATGATTTTGTTTGTTTTCAACTGCACACAAAAGCTAATCTTACAGGGTCAAAGAGGTCTTTCACTAACTGTGAGGCCCCTGGTAAGGTGACTCTTGTTGGGCTCAAGCTGACAAATCCACACACACACACACACACACACACATATGAACACACACACACACAATTACACTAAAGAGGGTCAGTGTGTTAGTAGGTTTGGACAAGAGTCACGTTACAGACACAAGACCCAAGTCCAAAGTCTCGTCCTTGAGAAGATACAGTCAGCTTGATGTGTGTTTGTGTAGCTTTAGCGCTGCAATGTATATTATCATTTTCAACAAAATACCACATTTATTTTTCTGGTAAAAAGATTGAGGATAATCTCTCAAATGTAATAAAAAATACATTCACAGAGATGAAGTTATGGAATTTACTTTTAAATTTTGGTTTCTAAACTCATTATAGCATTCCACCAAAAAAATATTTGAAAGAAGCCTCGAAAACAAAGTTTATAAAAAATTCATCAGTCCCTCTGTGATAACTTTCTTCATTTAAAACATAAACGCCCCGAACTTTGCCATAAATGGCCAAAGTTAAAATAGACTACCGTCTCCTGAGGCTGCCCATCAGCTGTAAAACACTCTCGTCTGCAACCTATCTGTGGTGCGCTGGCTGTGACTGCAGCGTGGAGTGAGGGAGGAGGTGTGGGGGAAATGATGATGATGATGATGATGATGATGATGATGATGATGAGCGGTGTGAGGCTCAGGTGGTGGGTTGTACACAGGCGGATCAAACTGCAACACAACAGTGAGCGCATCTCTGAGCGTAGCCAAAAAAAAAAAAATCAACGAGACGAGAGTGGAAGTAAGCCAGTGTTCTACCGCACAGAGACTCTTAATGGGGTGATGAACCTTATCTTCTGAGGCGATCACTTTGCTATTAGGAACTCCTCGTTCACTCCTGGCTCACGTTAAGCATCTATAAATCAAAGGATGGAGGGAACAGCAAGAGAGACCTGGAGGTTGCTCAGTACTAAATTGGCTGTGACATAACATGGCTTCCGAGCATTTTCTCCAAATGGATCACACAGTGCAGAACACAGTGTATAATGAGGAGCCTCGGATACTTGGCGTCGGATTGAAACAGCCTGCTACCCTCCCTCCCTTTCAGAGCCTGTGGTTTTCATAATGGCGTAAACTGGAGCAGAATTAACAATGTCATTTTCGGCGCAATCTGAGGCCCTGATTTATTGAAATCACATTGTTTCCCCAGATGTACTGTGGGCCAGGCTGTAGCACAGAGAAAAAAACAAAACAGACACAGAAAAAAACAGAAGCACAGTTACATGAAGAACAACACAACATTATTCAAATCATGAGGTGGAAAAGAATTATGAAAATGTCATCTGCTGTGGACCAATATGTGCTGGGTGCAGTTAATGTGGTAGAACAATAAAACGCCTCCAAGACCAACAAAATAAAAAAAAAAAATAAAAGATAAGTAATGTCTTCTGCTATCCCTGGGAATTGTCTGCACCTTGTTATTTGATGTTATCTATTAAGGAATAATGCTTAAGGCAATTAGTGATTAGGAAAGGAATTAGGAAAAAACAATCACTGTTTCCACAATATCATATCATTTTATATTTGAAACCTCAAAAGGCACAACCGCATCACTGATGAAGATAACTTTCTCAAGCTCTCTGCAGAAAACTTTGTTACACAATCTGTTCATTTCCAGCACACTGCAGTTGGAGAGGCAGTGAATTACAGGGAACATGCATCTTCAAAGTTGCACACCATCTAATAAATGTGTGCATTGTTCTCCAGCCTGCAGGTCTGGCTAATTATTATCATCATCCCCGCCACACATCACCCTCCTGAGCACACAGAGATTACACTCTCCCTGCTCTTGGCTCGCCCCGTTCCTCATTCACCGCCTCGAATTCTCCCCCACCATCAACATCTCCTCCACAATGCAGCATTCAAGGTTGAGGCCTGTCTCATTGCAAGATTAATGAAGTTTAATAACACTCTAAATAAGTGTTTAACCCAATTTGGCCCCCTAACATTATTTCGACGGCATGGATTTGTGGATGCAGGTCATGCATATCCATGAGTGGTGTACGCAGTAATGAGATTTCGGCTAGCAGATGATGCCTGCCGATGATTCACGGCCGAGATTGCAAGCGAGGCGACAGGTACTGGAGTCCAAGATGCATCTCACCAACCAGGAGTTGGAGAGGATGGATTTGAGTCATCTTGGCACGATCCTGGCACGGCGGTGGCTGCGGTGGTGGAGGTTGTATGCAAAGAGATGATGAGCTGGGTCGTTCGTCAAGGTCGGAGCGGTTTGCGGAGCCGGTCTCCTGTTTGCAGCCTCCTTGGGAGGAGATTTAAAGTGGAGGATTTAGTTCATTAGGGGCTTTAGGGACTTCAGGCACTTCAGGGACCAATTTCTCAAATCAAATTTTCGCCCACAACAACAACAACAACGCCAGAGAGTGAGAGAGGTCGATTTGAAACCCAATTTAAGGTGTACATAAACTTTGCGGTTGCTGTGATTAATGCAGTGGCCATGCCTAGAATGCTCTAGGAGAATGTGCATTGAGACAGAGTGTAAGTGAGAGTGTATGTGTGAGTGTGTGTGTATGAGAGGGAGAGAGAGCGTGCTCCATGGCAAAGTAACACACTTGGGGAATGATGCCACTGCCATCTGACTCGCCCCATACGATCATCTCATTAATTCATGGGGTGTCTATGAATAAATAAGTGATGGAGAGGAGAGAGAGAGAGAGGAGGTGGGAAACAGTTGGGGGAGCATCTGCCTGGGAGGTTAGAAGCGAACACGCCAATCGGCCTGTCGCCTGCGCCTAATATTAATTGAGGGCACCATTGTAATTACTATCAGTCTGACTGTCACTGACTGTGGCTTTACAGAGACTCCTCTCTTGTGGGCATCTGAGCTGAGAGGAGTCATGTCACGTTCAACTCAAAGTTCATGTGGCAAAACCTATCCAACATTGGGTTGAATGCAATAATTTTTCTATGTTCCCAGGAGTTGCAAGTGCAATGGATCCCAGCTAGCCTAGCTGTGCTAGTGGAACGTTGGTAAACCTCTCACCCGAAAGCCACCCAGTCGCGCTAGTGCCTGAATCTGGGACCCTATGGTTTTAACTCACTCGCTAGCGCACTGAACTCCCAGTCCGCGGTGTTGCTGAGTCGCAGGTTCGAGCCCGGGTTGGACCGTGCAGGACAACGCAGGTTACACTGGTGTCATGACCCGGATGGGAGTGAGGTTTAGGGGGGTGAGTGTAACGGAAGCCAGCTAGCCTAACTGTGCGAGTAGAGCGTTGGTAAACCTCCCTCCCAAAAGCCACCCAGTCGCGCTAGTGCGTAAATTTGAGACCCTATGCTTTAGGGTTTTAGTTGCAGGTTCGAGCCGGGGCTGGACTGTGCAGGACAACGCAGGTTACACTAGGTATATAATCCTCTTTTGGAACAGTATATTTTAACAGATGTTATTCAATATGACTTTGTATGTAAGTAATGTGCTATGAGAGAATGTGGGGTTGTCCACAGCTATAGCTCAGCCAAAGGCACCTGACAACAGTTCTGCTGACTAACTCAGTTCTGCTTACTGCTCTGTTCAATGAATCAAGTTTTAAGACATCAAGTTGAGTTTCAGAAGAGCGGGGAGGGTCTTCTGCTTGTGCTCTCTCTGTTTTTGTCACTTCCACTTTGTCCTTAGTTCTCTCTCTCTCTCTCTCTCTCTCTCTCTCTCTCTCTCTCTCTCTCTCTCTCTCATACTGTATGTCACAGGCAGATATTTCAGATACACACTCAGTGAATCGGGGTGGGTTTTACAGACCTGGTGGGAGTTCTCCAGCCTACAACAAATCTGTTCTCCTTATCCCAGTGGTACCTTGTCGTCTGACAGCCGTCACAACCGCAAAGCGGAGCTGTCAGGCGACGTACAGTACGCCAATTAAGGGTGAGCCCCTTGGTAGCACAAACGGTGGATTTCGCCCACTGAGACTCTGGCTACTGTCGCAGAAACAAATCTCCAGGTGCATTAAACGACTTTGATGTTTCCATGAGATCCCTCCCCCACCTGTCAGTCAATTCAACAGGAACTTGAGCGAGGAACGCCACAAGGGCCTGTGGCAAGGGAACCGCTTCTCGGAAATATTCCTAGATTTTCAAAGAGAAGCAGCCACGTACAGTACATGAGTCACAGACAGCCGCACACCTTGCTTATGTGGTCCTTTTTCTGTGACTGATGAACCTCAAGATATTTGAGATACGATGCATAATCTTAGGTAAAGTTCACCTGACATTACCGCATGTGTCACAGCAAGAATTTAATCTTTCAGGGCATTGCTTGGATCCTGACCTCATCAACCCCCGGAGCCCGGCAAAGCCTTGGAATAAATAGAGTTGCCCTCGAGTGACAGAGTTAGACTCTACCTGTCTGCTCCTCTGAGCCCCTCATGGGGCTCTCTCTCAAACAGGAAATAACAGAGATATTTTTCCCTCACTAACTGCAGTGATTCACATGGAAACACACACACACACACACACACACACACACACACACAGAGGAAACAAGTGAATTCGCGAGTGTGTCCCTGCTGTGCTCTTGTTCCGTAGATGGCAGAAACTATATCGAAAACCACAGGCAGTCTTGGGTGAGGTTCGAAAAGAAAGCGCAAGAGCTGAATGTGGACAGCTGACTGTGACATTGTGCTGTGACCTTTTGCAGGGTTCACCTCGTCTGTCCCGCTCGGCTTGAATTATCGCCTTCATTGATCTCACCCTTTTCTTTCGTTTCTCCCTTCCACTCTCTCCTTTTTCTCGCTCTTTCTCTCTCTCTCTCTCTCTCTCTCTCTCTCTTTCTTTCAGGTCTTTCTCTTTCATTTGCTCTCCCCACCAGTCCTCAGGTACACTAGTCTTTGGCGCACTGCTGAGCTGAAAATGACAGTGACAAATCTTTTGAAAGCAGCAGAGAAAAACTACATAAAAAGATTCAGTGGTGGTGAGTGGTCGAGGGGACCATTTTATGCACCACCCTATATTTATAGAGAGCTATGACATCAATAATGCATGAGGTCTAAAATAGGTGACAGCAGGCGATGTGGTTTCTGTCTTTATAGTCAACCATGAAGTGAATTCTGACAGAGTGAAAGTTGCCTTGTCATACCAGCCAACATTCATAAGCCTTACAAATTTGTCCTTCACATTACATTATTATATTCAATTCCGATTATAAATATCTAGAAACTTTGAAGTAGCACTGAATATTTATGTGCTTTAGTCAGAGTAATAGAAAATGTATCAGATAAAAAATGGAAAGTCAAAAAGATTGTATCGTCATGTTAAAAAAAACACCTTATTTATGATGGGACCGAGAAAAAGATATTGATGAATGTTTTATGGCAAGGTAGGAGACTGCAGTCAGACTGCCTCTGTGACAGGTGTATTGGAAGCTTATAGTGGCACAGTTTGGTCTTCCACATCGTTAATTTTTTAAACCATCAACCTGCCTGGACTGTAGATCCATCAAGAAAGTTTCACTCAGTAACTCACTTCCACTCACAAACAGAGTGTGACTTTGACCTTTCCGAGGCATTTTTGAGTGGAGGTAAAGTGGATGCCGGCAGCATGGGTCTTTGTGCTGGGCCCAGCAGGAAACATAGGCTCTTAATGGAATCCCACAGATAGCATCTCTCTTCGGTGTCACGCATCCCCCAGCAATACATCAGTCTCCAAAGGATGCTGCGCCGCATCCCCGACCCAGGAGGCAATTTCCTAAACCCGTTACGGAGTGTGCGTCACTCGGGGAGGCAACCTTTTCCCAGGCCCCTGGCTGCACACCTTGGAGGGAACAAATGGCCCCGGCTTTATCTGCTGCAGTGGATACAGATGGGTAATTAAGACCTTATCGAGCTCCCCAGGAGCGCTGAGCACAATGGCAGGGAAAGAGCGCAGTCAATCGCCCACTGCCATCAGGGATAGAACAGGAAACAAGAGAGAGAGTGTGTGTGTGTGTTTGTCAGTAGGGGAGGGGGGTAGAGAGGTCTGATATGGGTAGGTGGGTGGGTGACTCAACAGAATATCAAACATCCAAGATTGAGTTTCACCAGTGAAAAGGAACAGGAGTGCCAAGCTTAGCATGATTCACATTTACAGACATACTTATTTATTGGGATCACAAAATGACTTTCTTTTCCTAATTAAAGAGCAGGTATTGGAGAAGCTTTGATGAAAATGAAGAATTGCTGTGAAAATAAAGCTGACATGCAATTTGCAGCCTTGTACAGAGCACCTTTGATGTGTATTAAAATTGTCACTTTTAGTTATCAAAGTTCCTTAGACATTAATGAATTGAAACAAACAATATTTATAATAACAATATACAGTAGTCTTGCCTGTCCAGAAACATTGCATTCATTATGTAGTTCCTGTCATTATTTTTGTTCAGGAATGAAATGTAACTTGACTGGCAAGCCAACAAGTCAACAGTTGATATGCCTTGCAAATGCCTGAGAAATTACCGTGAGTGAAAACTTTGATAATATTTCATACAAGTCAAGCTATAGCTTTTAGATTTTTGAGGTGATGCCCCTCTTGTGACATGTACCCACCTGGCCATTAATGAGGATTGATTTCTAGCTACAATATTCGCACCAAGAAAACACCTCTTAAGAAGTTTCTTTACCCAGTAGGGTGCTCATAAGTTCCAGCTGGAGCGGCTGTCACGTTGTAGCATCAAGCTGGCACCAAGTATCTAGTTTTGTAATGCCTGATACTGACAGTCGTTCCCTTATGGTGGCAAGCTTTTGGTGAATTTGCATTCCTTTTTTTCAGCCAAGTGTTTTACACTGCATTATAATAAAGGACTCATTCAAATCTTACATGGAGGTGGAGGACTTATTCGACAGAGGGTTTGCTATCTGTTGACATAATCCGCAATGACAGTATTGCATACTGCTTGTACTGTAAGTAACCCAGTTAGTTAACCCAGGCAGTTTATGTTTATGCATGTGCTGGCTTTGGGGGTATTCGAGGTGTTTGGGTCATGCTATAGCCTATAGATTTCTCAGCAGCGTACTCCTTGATGAATAAGCTGAGGGCCACACTCTTATCCTAAGCATCGTAAGGTCGAAAGGAATCTTTTAGATCATGTTACATGTGTTCTGTGGCAATGGAACACTCTGACCTTGAAGTTGGCGATACGTGCAGGAAGGCATTTCCTATAGAAATACAGCATGGCTATTGCGGTGCGAGGATCGCATCAAGTTGATGGGGTCAATGGGTATGACTGACACATAATGTGCTTGACATTAGCAGCCCAGGCTTAATGTAGGACCTCGGTCCAGAGGCTAGCAATAAATGAATGAAGAAGAGGATCTGAATTATTCACACCCACCTACCACCTTTTCATTAATCTCAGGTTTCTCCGAAGGCCCTCCTCACCTCTGCTGGCTCAGTTATTAATAACTTTCTCATATCGGAGGGCAGGGATGCTGGAGCGAGAGCTAAAGGCCCTTACACATGATACACTATCTTTTAACCTGGGGCACTGTCACTCGGATTTGTTCAAGAACAGTTGTCACTGGTCCCACGCTTGTTTTGTTGTACTACAGGACAGGTATTTTCCATGCACAACATAGCAAAGTGAACAGACAGTGCAGCACACTGGTTGATGGTTTCTGTGTAACGTTTCTTATTAATTCGATCTACTGTACCTCTGTCTTGAATATACTGTAAATCCCCAAGCAATTATTAGTTGGGTATCAGCAGGGCCAGATATAACTTGCTTATTTATGGCGTTCTGTGCTGATGGAACATATGTATATTTCCTGGACCATCACATCACCATATAGTGGAATATGTGTCTTTGACCATATGGATCTCAAAGGTTGTACTACACAGAGGACATCTTGCTGCATGTGTCACTGAAAAGATATGTAAGCAGTCACAGGCACTGGATGTTGGCTTTTTTTTTTTTAATCTTAGTGCTGCTACCGAGCTGGGTGATAGTTAGGTGATTAGTGTTACAATGTCTGCCACCTGACAGAGTGTAGGCATCTGCTGTTGCTCTAACCCAAAGTGACAGGGACTCTGATGACAGATGGTGAGAGTGGAGTTGAGTGTAGCGCACAATGACAAAGGTGTCATCATGGAAGGCATTTGTGAACTCACTGTACAGTCATAAATAATGCTAGAGAGACGCTTTCTTTGCAGCATGCCATAGGCTCCAAAAGATGACATTTTCCTGGAGGCACATAGATTTGGCAGGGGACTGGAAGGCGGGAGGTATTAAAAATGTATTGAATCTGTTCTCCTTGAAGACATTTGTCTACTTTTGTTGCATGTCTGAGAGGTTGGGATAAAGACCATGTTAATATTTTACCCTAGCCCGAAGGAGAACTCAAAGGACAGCACTGAAGAAGGAGACAAAGATGGAGTGGAAATACGGGGGCAAACAGTGGTGTTTGCTGTGTTGATAAACCAGTGCTGTGAACCTGTCAAGTTGCTCCAGTCAGCCACTGCAGAGCAGAAGATGAATTTTGTGCTATTTAAGGCCGTAAAATCATGGCACATGAGTTATTCTTGAGACTTGGGACACATCCACATCTCCACATACATGCTGTAAATATGTAACATTTATGAATTTTAATAACATACGCAGATGAAATAATATACGCAGATGGAATTTGCTTCGAATAACTAAATAAAAATGTGGAAGGTATCCATGTAATGAGTGTACAAGGGTAAGCCTATGTTTAACAGTACATGAAGTGTAATTTGTCGCTGAGGTATCGAAAATTCGAATGTGATTTTTCAAACACAGTGCCGTGCACCTTGGAATAACCTCACCTCAACCCCACCTCACTCTCTACGGTCTTTCCAATACAGGGTCCACCCAGCCTACATGAGTAAGTTCTCACAGCAGGCAATCTATTGAAGCGCTCCCATTAGAGCGATTAAGGCTTTCATCTCTGCTCCATGGCCAATTGACTGCCACAGGCACCCAAAGGCAAGGACACAATCAGAAGTGGGCAGTTGGATATGCTCTGCTTCAAACTAAACCTCTGGTCAATATCACTATCAATATCTAATATAGGCTAGACAACCTAAGAAAAATCAAGCTCTTAGTCAGTGAGATAAGTGATCCCATCTGGATGAACGCCCAGGGCAGCTCAAATTAAAGGTACACTATGCAATGTATGTAGGTTAATATATCAGCATTGTAGTCACTTTGGTGGTTAAATAGTTCATTATCTTCCTACCGGCTTTACCGCATATGCAATGTGAAATGACTCACCCCACGCCCATAGGGAAAAGCGAAACTAAAACAAAAGTGAAGCTGAAATCGTGTTTATTACTCTAATAGTCAACGTAACAACGTAACGTAACAATCTTGTTGCTATATTTTAAATAAATCGCCGCCTGTAGGGGGGAGGCTTGCATAGTGTGCCTTTAAGATCTAAGTCCTTAAATAGCAGAGCATACTGTATGACATTGAACTTTTATATCTACAGCATATATGATCTAAGATATCCCTACACAGGGGTCAATTGAATTGCAGGTCCTTCATGATTGGTAGTAATCCTCATTGCTTGAGAAAAAACTCAAAGAGGATGACCCAAAAGGTTGTCAGAATTTTTCATTCTTTTTTTTATTGCTATTCATTGTTTGAAAATAATTTTCAACCACACTGGACAACCTGGGACTAGACAGTTCTTTGTGAGGTCAAAACTATTTGTGCAAACATGTTGTTGGAAAATCTGCCATTTACCCAGGAGGGGCAATTAAAAGGAAAAGAGAGGGATGCACTCTTTTCATCTTGTAGAGAGGTGAAGGTGGTGAGAAGGTTGACTGTGGCCAGAGGTTTCAGGCTGCATTAGGATTCCTGAAGACAGTGGCTTGTTCAGCACATAGTCAAATACCGCAGCAACACTATCGACACAGAGTGCATTCACTTCGATTGTAAAAAAACAGATACCAATGCCTGCTATCATCTAAAAAAAGCAGTGCAGAATTGACACTGAAGTATGGAATAATAATTGTATATTAATTATTGAAGATTTACAAATTTATGATATCAAAACTTGCTTTTCCATATAATATTTGAGAACAATGTAATTAGATAAGGTTGTGACAGTTCCTTACAGCATTTCATTTTATTTCTACAATCCAAGATTTATAATGTCTGGTCCCCATACCCACAGAAACAAACACATGAAAGTAAGCAGAGTATCTAGATAATTAGAAAATTTGGATGCCATGATAAGTAGTCACAGGAAAGGACATATGACTTAAGATTGAAATGGGTTAAAGTAGTTAATTTCTGAGGTTTTGAAGTTTTATGTATTCTATTTATATACTGTAATCTACCAAACACTAAATGTGTTACATGGCTTGGTCTGAACTCTTGTTCTCTTAACTTTAGCACTGAATACTCTGTCTAGAAAAACGAAAGGGACCCTCTTGGCATCACAGTAGAAGCTGGAGGTTGAGGTTGCCAGGACAACGCCATTTAGTCCAGTCTGCAGCCCTATTAGTGCCATTATTCTCCAACTGTTGGAAAGAGAGAGAGAGAGAGAGAGAGAGAGAGAGAGAGACTTCACAGGCCTGAGGACAACACATGAAAAATAACTCTTTTCAACAAGTTATTTTGACAAAGGAAGTTACATCTACCTTTTGTACAGCCAAAGCCTTGCATTATGCATAAAATCCGTCATTTGAACCACTAATAGGATTATATACCTAAACAAGTAAAAAAGAGAATTGTGCACTATACACATAAGCATTTTTGGGAGTGGATCAAATTGAAAGGAGACATGAGACATTTTATTCAGCCGAGAATTTAATGTGAAACATCCTCTTAAAAAAAAGCTAAAAGGCAAAAAAAAAAGCCTTTTCACGTAATGGATTATGAGGCAAAGTTTTTTTTTTTTTTTTAATCAGTATGTCTTCGTGAAGGTAAAAGGGCTTACCACAATTTCCAACTGTCATGGTGCTGAAAAACAATGTCAAATTGCAGGCAACTTGCTCATCATCTGAAAACGAAATGGAGGATTCTGTAAAAGCACTTCATGCTGCTTACCAGATCTGTAGGTTGGACAGGCACAGTGGGCAATTCAACCACTTCTGCAATCTTTTCTGACTCAATATAGAGATGTATTTTTCCACTCTTGTTCTGCACTGGCTTATAACGGTAGTGATTTCTTGTATGATGGTACTCTTCTTCACAACATGTTCTGAATGAGAGATTCATAAAAAAGTATAGAATAAAATAGAGTGGAACTTGTTTGATTCTTTCAACTATAAATTTGCTCAGCCCATACACAGCAACTGGAAACATCAGATATACTCACAAAAACAAAACAACAAACATGAAATCACACAACAGAAGCTAACTAAACTGAGCTTGCCTGTGTGGATAGAGGGACATATATCTAAACTAGATCTTTCAAAGGATGCTCCTTGGGGTGTTAAAAAAAAACACTGATTGAGTCTGGATCTTAGGACAAAAAAGAGAGCTGTGCAACACTCTCATGAATAGTCTACATGTCTTTGAACCTCCCTGGTAGTGCTATTTCACAACGCATCCCTTTACATGGGCCGCAACTGAGAACCTTGACAGGAACACGCCTGATGTTGTCCTCCAAGACTGGTTGATGTGTGATCCGTACAAGGAGCATCAAAAGCAGGCCTCTTTTCTCACCACTGTGATGTGTGTTTACCTCATTACAGGATTACTCTACACACATACACACACAGACACAACATACACACACACACACACATGCACAGAAGCAAGATACAGATGCAACACACACACACACACACACACACACACACACACAGACACACACATGCACAGAAGCAAGATACAGATGCAACAAACACACACACACACATACGCACACACACACTCCAAAAAACTCTTTTGTTCTCTCCTCTCTGGGTTAATCTGGGGAGTCCATTGACATGTGCGAGGGATTCTTCCATGCTGTGCTTCTTGGTGTGGGAGAGAGAGGTTGCGCCTGGCAAGGACGTGATAACTCTAAAGGGATTAGCTGCAGTGAGAGCCAAGCGAGGAGCACTAGTGTCTTGCAAGTCCCAGTCCTCTGGCCCCGAAGGCACAAGCATGGCACACGTCAAGGACAGAGTCTACTGCCCAGCGTGTACAGTTTCGTTTATCTCAAAGGACATGAAAACAACTCCTTCTCTTAGTATGGAAATGTGTTCTCACTTCCTTATTGGAAGCAACAACATCAGACTGTTTACAGCTATAGGCCTATGCTTCGATGCAGAACACAGAGTGGATGGGATGTTTTGAGAATGTCTGAAACCATGCCTTGGGGTTTTTATCAGGACATTGAACATTCAGTCCATTCAAAATGTAACAATGAGCCAAGGTATGTTTGAATTCACAAAGTACATGTTGCACATCACAAAACTGCCAATGTTCGTGTGGTGGAGAAAATAACAGGACACTAAAGGAAAGATTTGTCGAGAACATGCTCGTGCGTCTAAGGAAAGACTTGGAACAGAAAGTCTGAGGAAGAGCTCAGAGCTAAAAACATGACACTGAAAGTAGTCATTAAATGTTTGGGGGCATTGCCATAGCATATTTGTGCCTAAGTGGGAAAACAGGAACCATTCACTGCTATTGTTTTCGAGACATCTAATTTATCTGACTCAAGGCTAATCCCAAACAGAGGCATCAATTTTGGAAAGCTTTCAGCTACATAATTAATGATTTGTCTGATACATTTAATTCACAGACTTTAATTGAGATGAATTATGCATATTATGCCCTGAATGAATGGACAGATTAGAATAATTCAAATCAGGCTTACAGGTGCAGCGATAATGAGTTGGATATGTGAAGTAATTTAAAATGGTATCTTACTGAGAATCAGCAATGTTTATATACTGCTGTTGACTAAGTTGTGCACTTACTGTACAACTGTAATGTGTATTTTAATAATGAGTGGATGTATGCAAAAATGTTTCTGAAAGGGGTTTTCTCATGTTGAGACCCACACAGCACAAAGGCGGTGAGCCTTCCTCTGTCATACATTCATTTACATGCATTTGAATAAATCTCAATAAGCTCATTATGAATTACCCACACAAGAGAAATGTTTATGCTATTCAAGACCGTTGATCATATTGGTTCAACAAAATTGAATCGAAATAGTCTGTTCTACTTTAGTCAGTGATATCAATAGGTTAGGTTCAGAAGCTTTAAAAAAAGTTTGAGGCTCTGTCATTATTTTTGGCCAGGTTCTTTACAGCATCGTAAACCCACAATATACATTTGTATACGTCAAAGTACAGGGCCCTGGCGTGGTGCAAGTGTAAGTCATGACAACCACTTTATAATGGTTTTAATGGCACACTGCTGTTATGGACCAGACCACTGCGCTCATTGGTGTTGTTGGTGACACACATTTCTTAAAGGGGCCATAAATGTCTTGAGCAATGTAAGCTGACCATGGCACCTCTGATAAACAGAAAAGACTGTCTAATGTTAGCTATGACAATGGCCTGTAAATGTTTACATGGTTTCCTGTGGTATGTCATTACATGAAAGCGTGACTAAATGGGCTGCCAGACCTGTATCATGACCTGAAGGTTTTTTGTTAGGGGAGGGGGTAATAAAAACAATAAAAAAATCTCTATTTTTCTTCTCTCATTACCTTTTCTTCTTCTTATAATGTAGTATGATTTTCCAATGTTCCACTGATTTTGTTTGAGCTCATTTGACGTCATCACTTTCCTAATTTTAGAACTTGGTTGGTACGTCGTTGCCTGGTTACCAACCAGTATGTTGAAGCCCCCTGTCGCCTCAAGACAGCTAAGGCACCAATGGTGAAAAACAAAAATTGCAAGCACATTCAGCAGAGTGACAAGTAAAGAAGGCAGTGGATGAGGAGCTTGACATGTGACATCATTGTCTCCATCACATGCAAATAAACCGAATCCATTAACCATGCATCCACCCCCTCCAATCACACTCACAAACTCATTCACACACACACACACACACAGACACACACACACATACACACTGACTGAGACAGACACTGGCCCACACACACACACACACACACACACACACACACACACACACATACAGTACCCACAGGCACACACACAATGTCAAAGAGTAGTGTATAATCACCATCAACTAATAATGGCCCACCATCAACTCTAATAATGGCCCATAACCGCAAACAGGAAGCACAGGGACATGCAATTATACAAGCTATTAACTGCCTCTTCTGAATATGATGAAGCAGGAGGCCAAAAACAATGTCATACTCTGCACTGCTCCACTGGGAGGACAAGCGCATGATCGCCAAAGAATAACAGTCTAATCTTTTGACTTAAAAGGCCTTAGCAGAGCAGATGTCTCAGCCCTGCTAGAGAGCAGAACAAAACAGCCGAGCACAGTAAGACATCTGCCAGTCAGGATAGCACGAAAACCCCACAAAGCTGGCGCCACCATCCGCATAAGATGTGCATGCTCCCCTGCAGAAGTGGTGGAGGCTGGCAACTCAGGTCCACAATCGCCCCAGCAAGGAAGGGATAATTACCATCATCATCCCTCCGCCGTCGCTGGTGGGGGGGGGGAGAAGAAGAAAAGAAACACAGATTACATAAGCACTGCAGTCGCCACCACCGCACGCCAACTGTGTGTGTTCGCGGCGGAAGACAATGCGGCTCGCCACGCGCACACAGACGGAGACAGATTCTAAGTTCTATAAATTCTCTCCTGAGGTCACTGCCGGTCACGTCAGAATGTCGTCTAGTTTCCCACCCGTTTGCTTGACTGGGTGAGAGGAAGAGTGAGCAATTCAGAGCTGCCAATCACTCCAAACTTGTGCATCCAAAGTAGCATAATTAATATCTCTCATTCCTTTGACATTTAGGGGGCTGGTAATATGGTTAAATTGCATGTCTTCAAGTCTCTGAAGTACCTGACATATTCACCAGGAAGTGAGGCTGAATTTGGATATTTTGAAGAACTTTGTAAAAGGAGTTTCAATAGAGAGAGAGGTGCTTAGGTTCAAAGAAACTACAAAAAGAATAAGGGCTGCGTGTGCAGCAGTTTTAGGAGGCATCAGCCCATCTCAGGGAATTTGATGGAGACTTAGACAGAAAGGCTTACAGAGTATTCTCAGTTACTGTGTAAGAAGACAAGCCTCAGGGAACGTCCACTTCAAATCCAAACTTTTTGAAATTCAGTAACCTCACAGACTTTTCAAGTGTATGTGTATATCTGTGAGTGTGTGTGTGTGTGTGTGTGTGTGTGTGTGTGTGTGTGTGTGTGTGTCTATGTATTTGGTGGTGGTGTGAGATAGGGGTGGGTTTGGGGGTTGTACTGTATCTGTGCTTGGTTCAAGGTCCATGTGCAAAACAAGCACCTGCATCCAAAACATCGCCTTCCATTTGAATTCCAGTAACCACATAGATTTCCCAAGTAAGACAACTGTGTATCTGTGTATGTGTCTGTGGGGGGCTGGGGTGGCTTGGTTCAGGGTCCATATGCAGAACAGAAACTCCTGCATCCACCTGATGGCCCTCCATTTGAATTTCAGCAACCACATAGACTTCCCAACATCTGTGTGTGTGTATGTATACACTGTACAGTATACATAATATATGTGTGTGTGTGTGTGTGTGTGTGTGTGTGTGTGTGTGTGTGTGTGTGTGTGTGTGTGTGTGTGTGTGTG
>JASCQY010000036.1:14324829-14342711 GCA_030264315.1 Sardinella tawilis
GGCAGCTAAGCAACAACCCATTGTTGAAGAAAACGCGACCTCAAAAGTTGAAGAATTTTTAACTTTGAGCGCCTCGCTTTTTTATGCGCCTCGCTTCTTTTTCACCCTGCGCCTTGCTCATAATCAACGCGAGGTGCGTTGCAACGGTCGTGTCGCATCGTTCCATAGGGAAACAATTGAATTCGAACGCCTGAGGTGAAAAAAGCGTGTCAGTCTGAATGGCCCCTAACAGTGTCTCCACAGACCCAGTGTATTTCTGCGAGTTCTTTTATCTTTTATCCTTCCTCAAAGACACATTTCAGATGGAGTTGCTCATGTCGTTCTGGGATGCCACATACAAACAAAAGATAAAAAAAAACTAAATCACTGATGGCCAATCCATGCAACATGAAAGTCCCATGCTTGTGTGACAAGCCCTCAGGCCAGGACCAAGACACACACATAGCTACTGAATTATTAATATGTCACAGCCGTGACCAGAATGTGGGTCTGAACTCCAAGACAAGATTGAACTGTCAACTTCTCACATGCACTTACAATGCTTCACAGCCTCGGACAACAGTCCGAGCTGGGCACGATGTCTTAAATCTATTTCCAAACTGCATGTAAACACCGTCTGAAGGCCTATAATTCACTGCACAGCAATGTGTATTGGGAAACTCCACTGAGTGGTATACATCAGTCCTATTCCATTATGCATGTAAAATGATATGCTATTCATTGACTAGGAGGAACACACTCTCTTTCTTCAGACTACTGCATCATGGCACCATACAGTTTGCATGACCATGCATTAGTCAGACTCTTACTTTGAAATAACGAATGTAGTCTTGCTTCTGAAAAGACAGCAAATAAAAAAGTACAATATGGTCCATCTGAGCAGGCAATCTCTCCTTCTAATAGGCTTTTCAGTTCATTGATCTTCATTCTTTTTATAGCCTGTATGCAGACAAATGGTGCATTTCATGTCTTATTTTCCACCTCACACTAAAGCGCACATCAGTGACCTATAAAAGCTGCCGTGGCTATAGATTTCTCATAAACACACATGCCCTCAGCTGCACCTTCATGATGGTTGGGCTACAACCTAGGGAACGTGACAAAATACAGTACAGAGAGGTCACCCAGCAAAGGCGGCTGAGCAAAGGCTCTGTCTATGTAATAGAGCTCTAGAGGAATTAGTCTCAGCCAGCTGACAACAAAACAACTGTCTCACTACAGAATAACTAGGCTACAATGCAACAGATATCTGATATCTGATACATTTATGTTTGGGCCTGTGTGTGTGTGTGTGTGTCCAGCTGTGGCACCTTAGTGTGTTGCAGTTGTTACTATGTGATACTATTTGGGCTTGTGTATATGCCCATGGTCTTGTGTGTCAGTTTGTGTTTGTGTGTTGGTAAGTTCCTGTGTGTGTGTGTGTATGTCTGTGTATGTGTGTGTGTGTGTGTCTGTCTCTGTCTGTGCGCTTGTTGCTTGATCGACTCTGGAAAATAGAAGTTAACTTCAATATAAACTGAAACCATCTGAAAATTGTATGCTTCAGGATGTAGACTATTACCTTTATGGACATACATTAAGCTCTACTCCATCTTCATGGTGCTCACAGTCCAGACATATTAGAGGATACTGCCATCTAGTGAACTAAAGAAAAAGCACGTCTTCTAATTTAAAAAATAAACTAGATAGTCTACATCAAACAAGCTCCCTACACAGAGCCAAAATATGGCCCACCATCCTACACCTTAAGAACTATTCAAATCGGATCCGAATATGTGTAAATTAAACAAATTGAATCTGCAGCTAACTATAGGCCTATACATAAATAAAATATTATTCTAAGGGTATTTTATAGGCAACTTATTTTTGGATGAAATCGGAGCGCATGAAGCAAATTTAGGTCTGTTTAATTGGTACAAACAAGAAGTTATCATATAACTCTCATTTTGTACCATGAATCCTATACAATGTCTTCCCAAGAAACTTTCACTTGACAAAAGCCAGACAGGGCCTTTGAGTCCAGCGGATGTGTCACCTCCCGTAAATCAACAATGGGTTGTGGGTACCGCAGCATTTCCCGGCGGTTTCTAAGGGAGACCGAGCCCACAAACAACAGTGAACTGAGCGCTGTGTGGCCCGCCCGCGAGCGCCAGAGGCGCTTGTGTAGTGATTAGTACGTGTCACCCTTCACCCGTGGGAATGTCGCCTAGCGTGTCGCAGGGCTTGCGTACCACAAATTGAAGGGCATCTGCAAATGTTTATTAGAGAAAGGGCGATGGATTTAACTAAATTAAAACATTTGTGATAGTTTCACTGAAGATGGATAGAAAAGGCAACTTAAGGCGTGCAACTTCAGCTGGATACCGCTTAGTGGAGCGACCAAGTGTTGCTTTAACATCACAGTCCTCTGTGTCTATATACAGGCACCCACCGGATAGGACACGAAACACCGGAGGCGTTGAGATACCGGCACAGGACTCTGACACTCGAGACCCGGTCAAACAGGATCAAATATGGAGAGAATATGTACGCGCGGAGAGGATGGGGGTGAAAGAGTGGTAATGAGATTATTCGTTACTTTTATATCACTTTCGCTTGTACAACTGCTTAAAATAGACTTAAGTGTCCTTGCTTTCTCCTGCGCGTGAATGCCAGTTAAACGATCCGTTGTCCAACAGATATTTGATAGGAGTGGATTGCATTTGACCGAATGCCCCCCGGATGGTATAGTTTACTGTAGGGTTCTGTAGTTTCATTGACATGGATGAAGTCACCTATTCTTTCAGATAGCCGTGGATACTGTACACAAACTCTCTCCCATTCATCCATTAATCCTTTTCACATTATGAGATTAACATGCATTTTGAATGGGCTATAGCAGGACTGAGGTTAATTAAGTTGTTTTATAGGCCTAACCTTTCACATCCATGGTTAAGATTCATATAATGGCTAACCAAATATCTTTCTTTAGGGAAACCAACTGGGGCTTTCTCAAGAACTTTGACCAGCTGGTAAGGCAGTTAATATTCAAAGTTAAACACAAATTGCTTAAGAATTATTGGTAGGCCTACAGTAGCCTACTAGATTTCAATCGTTTTCAGAATGTACCTGTTGGTTTGCCAACATAGAAGCTTGCTGACTGTGCTCAAATGACGGTCAAACGACCTAAGCTCTTTTTATTTTATGAATGCATTCCTGTCAAAAACTGATCAACACCTAATCCATGTTTGCAGGGTCGCCCGAGGATACAGTCTACCCTCCCCAGCTATGTGCCTGTGTACTCTGACTGTCTGCCCAACACCGCAAACCAGATGTTTGGGAGCCGATTGTGCACGGAGCTAGGCAAGGAACTCATTCGGATGGACAAACTGTTACTATTGACTGGCAGTCATGGCAAAACGAAACAGGGTCCAGAAATGCAGCCCTGCTAAGACATTTCACTCACCCATTAGTTTACACGTTTAACGTGCAGATGTTGATGTTCCTGAATTACGCATTACGCATTCTCGAGATGGCTTTTGTGCGCCGTATTTACGCGGGCTGCAGAAATTAGGTGGCTGAAACTGATGTCACATGCATGCCAGATTTCATGTAGGACTAGGCTGTATGTTTTATATTTTTCGCAGTTTAATTGAATATAAATCCAACTCATCCAGGGCAATAATACGAATAATTATGTCAGCCATTCAATTATTTTGTTTAGATTTCGGCTACTCATTTGAATGGGCTGTAGGTGCTCAAAAGGGTTAAAACATGGCATATTGCCAAAGCAAAACTTGTTTTGTTTATGCTCTGTATTAATAAAGTTATTGTGATTATTTCCAGATGTAGTCTTTATGTAGTGTTATATTTTTTTTAGCACACAGCATAAATTAAGTGTGTGAAATATCTATCCATCTAATCATAATTTGGATTGTATGACGCGCACTGCATTACTTTAAGTAAATAGATGGGATTTGTATGTAGTTAATCACCCAGGCAGCAAGCTTCTGCAAGGCTGCAGCAGTACATTTCAAAAAAGAAACAACTACGGAAGCCACGCAGGGTCAAACAGTGTTAGAACGGATGATGTGTGCGGAAGTGTACTGTTCTCCAAATTTTGAACGGAGAGTCTCATCATTACCAAGATCGTTGTCGGGTTTACTAACAGGTCCAAGCATCACCGGGTTATACAATGAAAGACGATATGCTATTGCATTTTGCGAACTTTAGCACACTTGTCGTGTGCATGGTTCTGAAGTTTCCACAAATATTTGTGCTGATGAGAGCGAAGTCAACCACGGGTGTGAGCTTGAACAGTTTGCTCTTGGAACTTACGGGGTAAGAAGAATCTACAATGTAATCTTGTCACGAAAAGCTACATAATAAAAATATGACTAGGCTACTATGTTAAGGTCTGACCCATGAATGATACATTGAATCCAGTCAGCGTCATTAAGGGGAGGCAGGCAGACCAGAGGCATCTCACTGATTTTGATTGGAAATGGCAGTCATTTTGTTGCAAACCAACACAAAAACGCAAACCAAAAACTATAAATCTGAGACATCTCACCATAAATGCACCAACTTTCTGTTTATGATGTACTCTAAGACGCGCAGGTTGTACTGGACTGTGGATGTGATGGGGGCGTAGGGCGAATGTCACTTATCACTAGTAGGTTGGTAGGATTATGATGTTAACGTTAACGTTACAGCAGCGACAATGTCGTTGCCACTGGACGCAAGTTATGTAGGAGTGCAGATGACAGCATTCCTACAATGACACCTTAGTTTCATGCAGATCAATTGATGCTCTCGGACTCTTACACATGATTTGGGCTGGAATGTAGACTGTTGTAGTTACTTAGTTGACTTAGTTGTAATGATGGCTGACTGCAACCATGAGTTAATGTTTTAGTTTGCAGCTGCAGTCCCTCATGGTTAAGATGTTGAAGCTGTTTGTATTCTCCCTGAATAGACACTGGCGCACTCTGGCACACTGGCCACTGACCAAGCTGTGATGAGCTCTGAAAGACAGAAAGGCATAGTTGTTTTCGCTATCCTCAGGACTACTTGTTGAAATTTAACAGTTCTCTCCATTTCAATCCTTTGATTACCAAAGCGAGTTTCTTTTATAGTACAGGATGGATGCGATGTGTTACGCTGCCTTCTTGCTTGACAGTGATAATTGTTCATTGTTCACAGGCTATCCTCTTTTCTGTCAGTTGTGAAGCTGGACACACCTCCCTACGCAAACAGTCCACAGAATCTAAGCAACACTTCAGCTATGCTAGACTGAACTTGTTTTGTTTATACATGGCATTTTTCATTGTTTTTACAGGTTCATTGTGTTTGTCCGTTACCAAATGTACTATGACTACCCACCTCCTACCTACCTGGAATACCCTATTCTAATTGCCCAAGGTGAGTTCAGTAGAATACCCTTTGTCATATATAGGACAATAGGCTATCAATAATCAACTAATATTTGATACATGCACTCAACACATGACTTAACTAAGCAGTTTTCATTCATCAGTACAGTTAATTAGAAACTACTAATACAATGATGAACTAGTATGGAAGTGGACAGTAAGGCAGTTGGTAATTTCTCTACCATGACTTTCCTGTGTCCCACTTTCATATTTTTACTTCTCTCTCCTTCCTAAGATGTTATGCTGTTGCTGCTGATTCTCCATTACAATGGTAACCTCAAGCAGGGACTGCTGTATGCAGTTGTGTATCCTTTACCTAGTGACTTCTTTGATCTACACAGATTGCATAATGATCCCCACTCACATACTGCTAGAAAAGATACAGTATCTCTGAGCACAGAGTGTTGCTTATCTCAAGGTGCCTTACCTTGGAGCCTTGACAATATTTTGATAAGGAGAGGCAACAGGGGTAGAGAATTTTGTGGTAACTGAACATTTTACAGTATTATCTTATGATGGATGAAATAATTCTGTAAGCAGTATTAAGGTAAAGTTTATAATACTGATTGATCACAAAGTTACAGTAGAGACCGCACAGCAACTCCATGTTGTTTTGTTGTTGTTGATCTTGTTGCTGTGCTGCTCCTTGACTTGAGTTCAACAGGTTTGTTGGTGGCTGGCACCTTCTCATTGTAGAGAAGTGGGTTATTGACCTTGCAATGGTGAGTACATGTAGTTCTTAAAGATAATCATTTCACACTGTCAGCATGTGGGTCTGAGTTTATCGTAGAAACTGAAAGAAAAAAATCTGCATTGTGTTCACCTTATGAGTGGATGAAATGTATTTTAGCCACTAAAATCATGTATATATGAATAATAACGTCAAACTTGCCTGTAGAAAGTGTTAACTGTACGAGTGTTAGTAGTAGAGTTCAGTCTGTAGTGAATTTCATAAAAGGAGGAGCCTACTAGAATTGCTTAGTGGTGAGCGGTGTCAGACGTCAGCTATGAAGTAAAACTGTTTTCAGAGACAAAAAAATGCTTCATGTTGCTTTTGCCTTTTGTACTGAGTCTCATGTCTCTAAAGTATGTTTAATTCATCAACTGTCTTGACAACAATAATGATATTGCTGGAGGCTATAATCTGTTTGGATGGCCTGCAGCACTTCTAATGAATGAGGACTGTTACTATCCAGTTTTACTACACCTTTTACAGCCTAGTGATTGCTGATGCGTAGCTTACCCTCACCCTCTGCTGGGTCAGACCATACTTAATATCTTGTCCTTTGTGTCTGTGTCCTCTCGTCATCAGAGCCTGTGCACTTTTATCAGTGCTGGCAGCAAGTTCGCCCAGCTCCAGTGTCTGTGGGCATCCAAAGACTCCGGTCAAGTCAGCACCCTCACCTGGGGCATGGCAACCTACACCTGCATGGGTAAGACTATCCTGAGGGCTTGCCAGCTTTCTCTCTCTCTCTCTCTCTTGCTCTCTGTCTCTCTCTTTCACACACACACACACACACACACACACACACTCACACCAGTTTGTGTCATATAACAATTATTTACCTTGAAGTTGATCTGTACTAAAAGATTTATGCAGTTCACCGTACAGCAAGTAAATGTATGTGGAATCGTGGCCATTGAGATAAGAGTGATTGGCAAGTGATACTAAACATGTAATGTAATATAATAAAGTGGTAATATGTTCTGTTGTTATGGTTAACATTTTTTTTTTTGTTCCATGTCTTTCAGCAAGGATTTTCACCACACTTGTGACAACTGGCGATACTCAGGGTGAGTATGGACCAACCTCATTTTTTCGATAAATAATAATAATGAAATATAAATCTGGAATTATTAATTACAATGGCATAAGCCCTTGTCCTTTAAAGTAAATCAATTCTGTTTATTTTATTTTTGGAGTGTCCTCTTTTGGCTCTTCTCATGGCTTGCACATTCCTGAGGTCGTTTGAACATTTCTCTCCCTTCCTGCCAAAAGTTCTCATCAGGTTTATCGTGATGACGCTTCTGAACATGTGGGTGACGGCTACAGTCATGTACTACAGGCCCAAGAGCTCCAAGAAACAAGACTGAGGTGCCGTAAAGTTTACAGTAGCCTACATATCAGCGGAGAGGAGACGGCCTCACTGCCTTAGACCCAGACCTCTTTTTAGGTCATCATGTCAAATACTCCCTTTTCTTACAGCGAAAGGTCAGGAATTTACACACTGGAGCTAAAAATAATCAGAAGCTGTTCTATTTAACCCAGTAGCTAATGGCACAACCAATAATGACATGACTGGAGTTTCTTATAATTTTAGCTCAGCATTCTTGTATCATCATTAAACTGTTAATTAAAATTCTATTTAATTTACCAGTTAAATAGTTTTGAACGATTGACCAAAGTTTTATAAGTGCAATAACTATGCAACGATATTTTCCTGTTAAAAGTTGCAATTTTTTCAAAACGATGTTTGATAACTTGGTACAGTATTTGTAGGAAGTTGAAACGGTTACATATCAAATATTGTATGAACTGAATGACCACAAACCTTTTTCAAACATTCCCTTGTTGATATCGAACTTTGACTTGTAGCAGTATTGTTAGAGTAATGGTTTACTCTTGTAGGTCATTTTCCGTAGACCAGATGAGCACACACTTCCAACACATTCCTGAGGTTTACAAAAGATTTTATCAAACTGTGAAATGAAAAATATGTCGTATTTCTTCTTTCCTGTTTCTATTTCTGTTACCAGCCCACAAAATATTTCAGGTACCTTAGTAAGCTGGTATATCTGTCGTGTTGGGACTGAATTAACTTTGTGGTTAGTTTGTCTCTTCATGGAGAGCATTGTACATCAGACTCAATAAAATACCTCAAAAAAGCACCTACAGTCCAATAGTAATCCTTCTTTATGCTCATAAGAACATTTTATTTTATATCGGACTTACGTAAAGCAAGAAAGACAAAATCATCCGTAAATCACAGACAAGAGGAATTAAAGACAGTTTTCTTTTATTGTCAAACTGGTTATCGTTTGGTTCAACGTAGCAATATAAAACATGCAATCTGGACGTAGCGCTTTAAAATACAAAGTGCACAGGCCAGTATAAATACAAGGTGTTCTGTATGATGTCATGTTAAAATATACTATGTATATTTGTATAGAACATGCTTCATCCAAACTCAATAGGGACTTGAGGGGAAAAAGTTCACAGCACATCAGTACAGTACTCCCAACAAACTGGAAGGTAGTCACACCATCAGCTGACATGGAATAACATAAAAACAAATTAGCCTTCTCTCAAATCTGCAGTGAAATATTCTTAAGCAATTTGGGTTACATACAAACGATTTGTATATCTTCTCCCTGTAAAAAATAAAAATATGTAAATATATATAATTTGAAAAAACTTCATACTTTTGATCTCTCTCTGTCCCTCTCTTTAAGAATAATATAAGAGCACATTCATATAATGGGAGTGAGCTACCCCAAATACAAAGCCGCATTAGTTTCCTTCAGCCCACACCATCAAATTGCAAACATGCTAGCTTACATAGAGGAGTTTCCAACCAATAGCAACTCGAGAGGAGTCGTAATGGGAGTTGTTCTTCATGTACTGTGACACGTACAGCATTTCCATTTGTTTTTTTTCTGTTTGTTTTTTTTTTCTTATACAACACACATCTGTCCTTCCTCTCAGGTATACATTCAACAAAAATAACACAGCGGCGGAAAATGCTGTGGTGCACTGACTGTGTTTGAAACATCTGCCGTAAACATTGCCCTTCCGGAATGATCTGTGATGCATACATTTAAGGCATTACTATAGGGGTGAGCATGAGGTCAATACTGGCACTCCACAATCCAGACTTAAGAGTTTTACTTTCAGTAACTAGTGTCTATAGTGAACTACCAAAGCCCTGAATGACATATATATTAAAAAAAAAAAAAAACGAAACAAAACAATCTGTGTTAAGTACAACGATGAACCAACAAGGTGACCTTGCATCCACATCATGTGTATCTGTAGTGCTGTGGTGGTGTAGTGTTAGGTACCAATAATGTTCTTAAGAAAACCACACTTCCTTGAGCAGAGCTTTCATGTGACTTAGTCATTGAGGGCCATTTCCAAGTCCCTGATGCTTATGGTCCCTCTTTGGGTTCCTTTGGTGAGTCCCCCCCCCCCACCTCCTCCCCTCCCCAAGGACATAATCCAGGTTTAAGTGCTTTGGACTTTGAACTCTCTGATCAATCACTGTTGAGTTGGGTGGGAGAAGTGTCCATCGTGGTCCTGCTCTCATCCATGGGGATACAGCCTCTACACCAGTGGATGGGCCTCAGCCTTCAGCAAACCCCTCTGCATCCAAGCTACTAGGCTACTTCTCAGCTCAACTACTTTTTTTTTTAAGCGATGGAAGTGCTGGAAAAGTGGCAGCCTGGAAATAATGATCACTTGTGTGGGCCAACAGGTGCTCAATGAGGAAGCAAAAAAAAAGCTCTGCAAGCCCAACGAGGAGGAGAGGTCCCTCTACGAAAGCTCGTTACAAAAAAAAAAAAAAAAAGCAGTTCTGCAATTTTTTTTCCTGTCTCACTACTGTCATCTTTCATCGTTCATGATGGTGGGGGAAAAAAAAGAGGAAACACCAAATCACCATGTAGATTCACCACAATTCCAAGTGAGGTTAACTACAGCAGGGGGTAAAAAAACAGAGGAAAGAAAAGACGAGAGAAAGATGGGGTTAGTTTCAGTTCCCAACACAGCATTCAACTTCCATCCCAACATATCTATGAAAAAAAGGAGATCAAACTAACACAGCAAGCTCTAGTTGTTAACACACCACCCCCATATGTCATGCACCCAACGGCAGTCAGTCATTGCACTTTCTTGCATGAGTCAAAGCCAAATTTTTATTGAGAAATAAATCAATGCAAAACAACAAAATGGAATATACTGTCACTTTGACATAAAATACTGTGTTGTACTTATTTTTTTGTAAACTGTAAACAAACAAATAGACAAAGAAAATGAACTAAGGCAGTCATAAGTTGTTGGGCTGGCCACTGAAGGAGATCTCTCGCCTCATCTTGGGAGCATCCGCTCTAGGTGGGCTGGGGCGAAAAAGGTCAGTGACGTCAGAGAATGGAAGAAAAGGGCATGTTTGTGTACACTGTGCACTTCAGCCTGACCAATGACTTAAATCTCTCAAAAGGACGGCTTGTCTGTCTCCCAGTCAATCCCATACATTACAGTACTTGATTTGGATATTTCACCATCAAATGACGAACTGACCAAAAGCTTATCTCTCAAAAAGGATGTCTGGACTGTCTTCCAGTCGATTCTTTTCTTCACTTGATTTTGACATTTGACCAATGTAGTGGTCTAACTACTGTACAAGCGATGAAAGTTCCCAATGGTCTAGGCTGTCTGGCGGAAATCAGCCAAAGGAAGAAACAACTCGTCTTTAACAAGAGGACAGTAAATACCACTGCAACAATACAAGGCATTCCAAGACTGAGAAAACAGGGAGCACACAGTCTAGAGATACCACGCAAATTTAGAAAGATCACTGGGATAAAAATAAGTGCAAATAGATGACGACATTCATCAATAATTGGACAGCAACAATAAAATACTCACCAATATGGCGGGGAGTGTCAGTGCTTAAAAGTTCATTTATATTTCCATAGCAATATAATACCATAACATGGAAAGATCTGGTTGAAAAGAGGTAGTTCACTCCAATAAAAAGCCAACCAGCATGCTAAGCAAAACCCACCGCACACAAACGCACACCAACACCATTTGAGAGCTTTCGTTTTTTTTTTGTTTTTTTTTTTACCCCAGGTTACGAGCCTACGGGCTCCTCAGAAATCAAACGCACTGTCAACATATTCATCAACATCCTCCACATCATCCAGAGCCCAGTGCCAGTCCTGCAAACCCTCATCCAGCCATCTGCAAGGGGAGAAGGTAAGGGAGCGGAGACATGACCCTTCATAAAGTGCATGAACCAGTTTACCCATTCAGATAGGCAGCCTAAGGGGCTACTGCAACAAGTTGTTAAGGTGCTGTAGTTGAAGAGTGCAGCCTCTGCCAGTTCTATGGATGTTATTGGAAATTATTGTGATAGATTGATTAATTTGAAATTGGCCGAATTCAGTTGAGTCATTGATTAAATAATCATCGTGATTAAATAACGCCTTGACAGTGACTCAGATCTCATCAAGGTGGTGAGGTAGTTCCTTGGATGCATGGCTGCACCCTTCCAATGACTGTGTTAGTTTCCGCCTCCAAGCTACAAGTCCTTTCGCTCATACTCTGTTGCTGAAGGCCACCAAGGCTATGCAGGGCCCTGTGTTTCAGGCAGAAGTCCGCTCACTTTCTCAGCGGCAAGTATAGATCACAAGCTATGTGATCTATACTTGATTGATATACGGATTGATACTATTTGAGGTAGACACTCTCAAATTAAAAAAAAAAATACACACACACGAAAAAAACATTTTTTTAGCCAGGCTCAGACTGTGATTGGATTCTGCCTGGAGCGCAAGGTTTCAGCACTTCCTCCTTCCTATCCATATGTTCCCTGTGACACTTGATGCTGCAGCGTTGGCACTCCAGGGCTACGGGCGGCTTGAACATGTTCCACAGGGGCTTGGTGCAGGCCTCGCAGTTGGTGGGGAAGTGGTAAAGGGTGGGCAGGAACTCGTGGCCCTTGTGGCGGATGAGACCCGTCTTGTCCCCCTGTGACGGAGGGTCGGCTGGCTCCTTGGTCATGGCCCTGCATGTCACACATACTAGCACTCCAATCCATAGCCTGCTGCAATACAGTCTGCCGTCTCTTTCAAGATGGCTTCAAGCTACCATAGCAGCATGCTAACTTTTTTTGTTCGTTTTTTTTAATCAAACTAGCAGAGAGTCAGACATATCGAGGCAATTCCGTCACTGAAAAGCAATGGGGCAATAGGTGGCTACTATCTGGTTGGCCCTAGTCATCATTTATTCTAAAAAGCCTTCAAATAAAATGCAGTGGTTAGCATTGGTCACTGGGTACAGTAGCTGGGGGATGGTTAGCACTGGTCAGTGTGGAGTGGACTCATTGCTCACCTGGGCTTGCTGGGGGGCAGCTGTCGACTGGGTCTCCTCATCGACTGGCTGGCCAGCACTTTGGCAGGGGCCCGGGGCGAGGAGCGGTGGGCCGGGTCCGCCGCCAGGGGCTTCTTGGGGATCTTTTTGACCAGCCGGCTCACCCATTTCTGCTGCTCCTCCTGTGAGGCGGCCAGTAGTAGCAGGTTCTTTGCCGTGGACACGTCGTAGTTCACTGGACGTGGAGAAGATGCAAATTTTAGCTCACATACTCATCAAAAAAAAAAATACATATAACATCAGATACACTACAATTTACACACTCTTACAGTTCTACCATTTGACTTGAAGACTTTAATGGCCAAATTCACTTAGGTCAGCTCATTACACATGGGTGCAATTTCCATTGAGGAATTCTATGTTTAGACACAATACTTATGGACTTTTAATACCTCTTAGCTTAGCTTCTTTTGCATAGCATCGCTCCTTTCGCATCATCAATACATCCTCCCAGCGTCCGTCCCCCTCCCCCCCAAAACAAAACCGTACCTCGGCAAGGCGCGATGACCTCCTCCTTCTTGTCCATGTGGTCCTTGTGGCACTTGATGTGGCAGCGCCGGCACTCGAGGGCGGGCGGCGGCTTGAACATGTTCCACAGGGGCTTGGTGCAGGCCTCGCAGTTGGTGGGGAAGTGGTAGAGCGTGGGGATGAACTCGTGGCCCTTGTGGCAGATGTAGCTGGACTTCTCGCCTATGGGCAGCGCCTCTAGCTCCTGCTCCCTCTTGCTCTCTCCTTCATTGGCATACAGGACCTGAGAAGGAAGGGAAGGGAAGAGATGGTGGTGATGGTGGTGGTGGTGGTCATGATCATGATCAAAGGCAGATCAGTCTTCACCCCCTCGGTCAATAATTTATTTATTTTTGTAGTTGTTTTGTTGTCGTTTCAGGTTGATGAGTGAGATTATGTTTGGGGGGGATTAGAAGGGGTTTTATAGCTCTCTACCACCACTGCTTTTTACAACTGCGACCTGGATATCAGAGAGGGGGGATAACAGATTGCGTAATAGCCACAGTGTTTGTTTTGGGATGATAATAAATCCCTCCAACATGGTCCTCTCTTGATTTGATTTGATCTTGTTATGTCTGCCTACAAACCTGGAATATCCTGGGGATTTCTTTGGCGTCAGCACGGTACACATCCGTTTGGGTGACAGACCGCACATGGAAGAGTTTACTGGAAAGACACATAATAAACCATCACCTTTTGCCACTTGTAAAGTAAAACTGCAACATCTGAAAATGACTGAGACAAAACAGATGTCATGCATACTGTACATGGCTGAGTGTGTGTGTGTGTGTGTGTACGGACACACACAAGTTTTCCTCCTCTCAACTTACTCAATATCTAGCACCATGTAAGGGTTGGACTGTTCTTTGTCCTGTTCACTGTTGTAGAAAAGAATCTTCTTGCTGCTAACCACCACATACTGCAGAGAGCCACAATCAGACGAACCAGTCAGGGTGTGAAATTAATCTTGCATTAGCAAACAAGTCAAAAAGGCTGTATATCCGACAGTATAATACTAATCACATAAAAACCATATAAATATATTTTAAAAGAAACTTTCAAGGTACCTTTTTCTCCCATCCAAAACGCTTGGTGTTGTTTCGCACAGGCATTGAAAGCCACCCTTCAAGCCTCGTTTCTGAAACGGATAGAGAGAGGTTGGGGTTTGATTCCCATGCGAGTACTACCGTGACCTGCAATTACAGCACCTCCCCAGCGGTTGGCAGTAGCTCCCCATTGTTTCCTGGTGTCCGCAATGCTAGCTTTCTGCTGATGGCAGACAAACCCACTTGCGGGCCCGGGACAGTAGAGCAACGGACACGAACCCAGGAAAGAATGGGGTCTTCAAAAAGCAAAAGCAGTGTCTAGTTCTCCAAACATTGCGAAACCAGAAAGTGCACATAAAAGTCCCCATACCGTACAAACCGGCAATTAACAAAACCCCACCAGCACGCCATGTACGTCCAACACGTAACCACACCAAGTAAACATGATTAGATTCCTCAAAAACAAGGGAGTTTTGCGGAGACAGAGATCACATCTGGTTCAGGACTAAAACGATGTTTACAATGGACACGATCCATTGAAAAACAGCTTTCATTTCACCGCAACTCAAGCTTCTTATTAATCCATTTCCACCAAGTCAAGCCGCGAGCACGGCCGAGGTTAGAGAGAGGCCAAGTCACAGGGGTCAGAGGGATGAAATCGAAACACCAGGCCCATGCAGATCACCTGAAGCCCCAGGCCGAGAGGCAAGGAGAAGAAACCAATCAGAGGCCACAGAGCAGGGGACCAGGAAACCCTAGCCTGGGTAGAGGGAGCGAGTGAGAGATCCAGACCTCCGCTTCAGAGAGTGGAAGAAGGGAGGATGGGGGGGGGGGGGGGCGGAGGAGGCGGAAAGGAGGATGAGTGAACAAGGGAGGCGGGGGGCATGGGGGAAAGGTGTGTGAACCTTTGTCAGAGTTAGTGGAAGAGTGGTTGTTTTCTCTAGAAGGGGGTGCGGTGCGAGGTGCAGTGCGAGCTGAAGAGCGGGTGGACTCCTGGCGTTTTCTAAAAGACTGTCTGCTGGCCTTGACTGAGGGTTTACGCACTGTGAGGAAGAGATGCATGCATTCATTCATTCAAACACTAAAGGTAAAAAAAGTATGTATGAAAAAGAGTGTGATGGATTCTTGTTTCTTAGTCATATGCAAACTACATACTACAAACTCATATGAGAGATGAATACATTCTTTTGAGTAATGACTCAATTGTTGAAGTAACGTCGCTTATGTGGTTCAGTCAAAACATGTCTTGAAATTTAACATCCCTCTGGGAGAAAGTTCTCCATGAAAATACTAGTGAAAAAAAGTGTATTTTTAAAATTGCTTTACGTTTTGGCAAAGTTTAAAAAAAAAAAAAAAAAAAAAAAAGCTGATTAAGGACACATCAATAGTATAGATTTATAGACTGATTAATAGATGATCAGCGTACCTGTGTAGGTGTCGTCTGTGTCAAAGTCGGGTCCGCTGGAGACGCTGGCGGAGTCCAGTGAGTGGACGTTGAGAGAGTTGAGGAGGCCACGCAGCTGCTCAATGTCGCTGTCCTTACTGTCCAGTGCCATCTGAAGATCAATACGGGTCTGGCTCTCGTCCGACAATTGCTGCAGGCACACACACATACACACACACACACACACACACACACAAAGTAAGTAAGTGAAGCCTGTCATGGTTGTTGAAATCTCTGTCTCTGTCTCTCTTTCCCTCTTAATACACACACACACACGCGTGCGCGCACACATGCACACACACACACACAAACACACACACGCACACACACACACAAACACACAAAGTGAATAACTGAAGCCCTGTCATGGTTGTCGAAATCTCTGTCTCTGTTTCCCTCTCACACATACACACACACACATACTCTCCCACACACACCTCCTTGTGTTTACCATACAAACAAACTCCCACTCTTCTAAAACTTTTCTTTGAGCCAGTGGCCTAAACTTTCTCATGGTGATTTCTCTGTATCTGTGTACATGTTTGTAAACCTCTTCTTTGCTCTCTTTGAAGTTCAATAGTTTGCTCGACTGTCATATTTATAAACCTCTCTTTTGCACTCTCTGAAGTTCAATAGTAGTATGGTCAATAGTAATTACACAATTGTTGTAGGGATGTGTGAGTGTGTGTTGCGGTGATGTTATAAACTTGTACAATCATTGAATGGTTTTGCTCTCCATTTCATTTTGCGTGCAAGCAAGAATATCGATCAGTGAAATCTGATCCTGTGTATTTGTTTATGTTAGTGTGTGTGTTTGTGTTTACTCTCTGCTAAGTGGTACTGTCATGGTTGAAGGATCTGCCAAGTTCATCATTCTACACTTTTACTATGAGCTTGCAAACAATCAGCTGACCAGCAAAGTCTTCTACAACTTCTCATGAGCTTCAACCATTCAAAAAACTCTATATTCTGTTCTCTTCCCAAAGTCCAACAAATTTAAAGGGCCATTATAAGTTTGTCTCAAGTGTTTTCAAATGTTTTATTCCCTCTTTATTGACAATGTATTCACTGTATGTAATAGGTAGATTAGACGCAAAAGGTTTAACGTGTGTTTGAGTCCATTCCATTTATTTCTCTAGCACTTCTCAATGCAGAAGTTGGGCTGTGTGCAAGTGTATTTCTGTGTTTGTGTGTTTGTGTGTGTGTATGTGTGTGTGTGTGGAGGGGGGTATATAAGATCAAATAAATGCAGCTGGATGTGTGCAAGTGTATTTCTGTGTGTGTGTGTGTGTGTGTGTGTGTGTGTGTGTGTGTGTGTGTGTGTGGAGGGGGGTATACAAGATCAAATAAATGCAGCTGGGTGTGTGTGAGTATATTTCTCTGTCTGTGTGTGTGTGTGTGTGTGTGTGTGTGCGTGCGTGCATGTGTGTGTTTACCGCTTGCATCTCGTTGATCTCCCTCTGGTACTTGATGATGGTGCTGTTGAGCTTCTCCTTCTCGGAGCGCAACTCCAGCTGCAGCTTCCTGTTCTCCTTCTCCTTCCGCCGCACGTCCGTGTCGTTGCCGCGGCGACTGCCTCCACCCCGTACCTCCTTCCTGTTCATGATCTCAGCTAACTTGTTTACCGCCTGGACCAGACAACCATTCGCATGCGTGCATACACCCACACACACACAAAGACAAACACAAACACACAACAAAAGACTTAACAGCAGTGACCTCACCTCTCAAAACAGACAGCAAATGACAGAGCATGAGTCAGCACATCTGACCCACACCATTGGGTCAACTTCAATTGGCACAGTGTGGGCCTGACTGCTTGCCATACCTGCGTCTTCAAAGTTCTCTCGGACTGAAGCTGCTTCTCATAGGTGAGCTTAGTTTGAGCGATTTGCTGCTCCAAGTCCTTCATCTTTTGCAAATCTGAATAGCAAATGCAAACAAACACTCTCATGTCAGAATCTAAACCTTTCTCCCCACAGTCCATCAAACATCAAAAACAAATTGACCCATGAAGAATGATCACAATGGCACTGGGATGCGTAGGCGGAGAATAAGGTACATAATGGAAACCCATCTCCAGCACACTGGTAAACAGCGGAGAGTTTCCGTTGCCTGCTTCCAACAGTGATTAGAGTGCACCGAACTTTCAAACAGGAAGAGATAGCAGGAAGTGAGTGAGTAAGTGAGAGAGAGCAAGAGAGAGAGGTGTGTGTGTGTGTGTGTGTGTGTGTGTGTGTGTGTGGGGGGGGGGGGTGTTGGGTGTGGGTGTGTTTGTGTGTGGGTTGGTGTGGGGGGGGGGGGGGGGGGGGGGTTGG
>JASCQY010000036.1:14374321-14385844 GCA_030264315.1 Sardinella tawilis
AAGGAAAAAAAAAAAGTCTGCTTGGTTCACCATTATAAAATTTTACAACATTTTATGGCTTCAATCAAGACTTGCGGCTCGGACATTTTACACTGTAGATAGTTTTTTTTTTTTTTAATCCTGTAAACTCTGTGATTTTGATAAATGTAATGTGCAATATTAATAGAATATATTATTTTTGTATTTATTAAAAACATTTGTGTGACACTAATCCTACAGTTAAATAAAGATCAAATTTCAGACAGACACCTTGTTAACTACAGCTACAGATACCCATTTGTGAGAGATCTCACATTTGCTAATGGATGTCATGGTTGAAATATGCGTGGTCACATGCAGAAAAAAAAACATGCATGCTTCCACACCACACAGTCTTCTGTATATTTGAAATCATACTTTATATTGCTCCAAGTGACACAAGGCCAAATATCAACCAGACATGGTGCTATTTCAAGGATAATAGCTGGATTCTGACACACAGACAATTCAGACTAATTACTTGGCAGTGGTTTGTTCCAGAATTATTTTGATCACTGACAGCTAGTCCTCTATCTATTTAGACCATCAACATTCTGAGACTGCAAGCGCTTCATAGACGCTGCCACTTCTCAGGCTGGACCGAGACCTCATGTCACCATGTAATGTCAGCACAAGGTGTTGGACATTTAGTGAATTAGACTGTGGGCGAAAAGAAAGGAGGTAGCCCACAAGTCTGCTGGCTTTCCATGAAGACTGCTCTATGAACTTGAGCTTAATGTGGAAAGCTACAGGAAACGGTATGGCTTGAACAGGAACTACAGCAAAGATGACAACCTTAATCGATGTGAAGTGCAGGACCTCACTTAGACACTCAGGGAAGAGGGATTCTTCAGGTTTCTTTTGCAGTACTATCGATGGAAGGAACTACTTGTATCTTGCATGAATTTCATTGAGTTATTCAATATTTATGACAGAGCCATTACGGGAATCGATCAGTTTCGATGGGCAAATGTTGATCATTACCTCCCATGATAACAGATATGCAATGTATGCGGAGATGCTGGGTGTTTATGAAGGCATTTCTAGTGCAACAGGTGAAACTCATTTCCACATTCATTACAAGCCAATTCAGCATCACAATCTGACACGCTGTGAAATGAATCAATAGGGGAAAAGACCAGACTTCTAGCCAGCTTCACTGGCAAGGAAAGAATGGCATTACCTTGGATCATAGAGTTTAATCAGATTGTTCAAATTAGTAAGAAATTGTAATACTGTATTTGAGTGTGTAGATTTGTTAGGTGTGTGTGTGTGTGTGTGTGTGTGCCCAACACAGTGGGGATGCATAGGGTATGTGTGTGCATGTTTGTGATGGAGACAACAGAGGGAATGTGAGTCGGCCAGCAGACCAAGTGTGAACGTGTGAGTGAGAGTGCTTGAGCGTCTGTATCCGTGAGAGCCTCTTCCTGAACTGCTTGACTCCACAGCGAGCTCCTTCACCCAAATGGATCTCCGTGTTCTCCGCGGCCCCTCTCCTGCGCACAGCCACCATCCGCCGCTATCTCTGGCTGAGGCGACGACAGCAGGGGGCTGGCTATAAATGGCTGTGGATGGGAGAGCTGCCCAAGCACCCGGCCTGTTCCCTCCCACGTGCGACTTCCCACTCTGCCTCTGACCATAGCATCAATCCTGCTCAAAACCTCTCCCACTCATTCTCAGGAAATAAACACACATTCTTTTGCTCACTGCAAAAAGGGGGCTCTTCACGCACTTCAAACATGTCAGCTTACTTCATGTCGCTCAGGAAAACGTGTGTATGTGTGTAATGTATGTGTGTGTAATGTATGCGTGTGTGTAATGGTGGGGTGGGGTGTCCATAGGGGCATGTTCTGTTGTTAAGCAGACATGCAATTTTAAATCTTGTTAGTCGTCAGATTAGGGTGAAAAATATTTTAAACAGTTGTCTGGGGACAGTCCCCAATTTTGGTGGTCTGTCCCCAGTAAAATACAAGACAACCCACATTGAAAAAAAAAAATTAATAGCCTATAGAGATCTTGTCTCCTTACTTTAAATCCAAACGAATCACATAACAGTGCACCTTGAATTCATTCTTGGTATGGTCTAATGGCAATATAAACATTCACAACTTGCCAATATTCCTTGCACCAGACAAAAAATGAAGGAGCTTGGATGTCACTATGTTGATGTTACCCACACTTGCCCCTGTTATTAATTTACATTAGCCTACAACAAAGAAGCACAGGCAATTACAGCAGCTATACAACCCAAGTATGTCTCAACTATTAATATAAAACACTGTTGCCGAGTTGCAAAGGAAACATGACAGATTTAGAAATTTAACCATAATTTGCCTGCTCCCCTGAGAACAGTAAAAATCTACTTATGGGACAAGTAGGCCTACACAGGGCCTACATTCCTAATGTTCGACACTTGTAACTACACTGGGCTACGTCTTCTTCAACAAGGCAAAGAGCAGAATTTACAACATATTATGACATGCAGACTTCTCGACATGACAGCAGTAAAACAAGGAAGTAAAATTCTACTGATAGGCTTAGCCTACAGACAAAACATTTCCATGTGCAATTACTGTCACACAACAGCAAAAATGTAACATTTGATTGATGTTGCATGCGAGAGTGGGAAACAACATAGCAATCATGTAGCAACCGCTTCAAGGCGATATCCACGGTACCAGGCAACAAAACAACTCGCCTCATGAAATATACATAACCACAAACTTACCAGTAAACTTTCCAAATTAACCGCCGACCTTGGATCTTTGATCATGGCTTCCAGTTTTTGCAACCGGTTTTCCATCCTTCTCTCTGCTCCGGACGACATTTTTAATGGTAAGGCAACCGTCCGTAAAGAATGCGAATGTCTAACGAGCTCTGCCCTTGACTTCTTAGGTTCACATTAAAAAAATATTATTTTCTTCTTGGGCAATGGGCAATGGCCGTGGGCCTAGACAGGCTCCGCGCCGCCCTCTGAAATTGCCTCCGACTCGTAGTGTCCACAATAAAAGACAAAAATAATCCACAATAGTGGGGTCACTCCGCAAACTTCTTCACTGATCTAAGCCTTGTTTGTTTTCAGTCCGATGAGATCAAACTTCCCCTTCCATGCTCAACAAGAGAGGTCCTGTATCTTTGATGGCGCGATAAAGTTTTGATTTTGAGGGGATTCAGCAACAGGGCGTTTTCTTATCCCCCTCCCCTCCTATTTTTCGGCGCTCCCACTGCTTGCGCCTAAATTTTAAAAATGTGCCGTTCATACACAGTCCGTGGTTACGTTATTCAAAACCCAAGCGTTTTCCCTCCGTCCATGTAAAGTGTAAACTCCACACGCAACATCGCCAGCACAATACCGATGAAATAACATCAAAATAACACTGTAACGCATATGAAAAACGTTCCACCGCCGGCTGCCCTATCGCGTTTCCCCAAAACCTTTCGTAAAGTCTGTCCTCATCTCAAGAGTTAGAGGGGCTACTTCCACCATCGGTTCTCCATAGCGAATCCTTGCAGCTCCTGTTGCTCGCGTTCTCTTTCCTCTGACATCAACACGCAGACACAGCCTCTTTACCCATAAGCCTTCTCTGCTGCTCAGATCCACCAGTGTAGTAAGAAGGCAGGAATGTCCGGCGGCAACGTTTGAACCAACTCATTCCCCTCTCACCAGTTGCTGATCACCAAAACAGCTGAAAGCATCAAAAGGAAAACACCACACTGCCAAAAGAACATCTAGGCATCCATATTGCAGTCTTCACTCACGATGAATAGGATAAGAATTTATTAATGTAAACTTGTAGGCTAATAATTAGAAGGAAAACGGAAATGACACACTAGTCTACAAACTTCGCCCTTAACGTTCCTGTATGTGCGCTTTTGTTGAGAAGAATCCACGTGTCTGAGATCCATAAAAGGCATTAATAGATCTGGAAGTCAGATGACCTTTTATCCTAAAGTTTTATCGACCAGTCTGAAATACACTAAAATCCCAACTCGATTGGGTCCCCAGATGACCTGAACGAGAGGGCTTAGGCCTATAGTCTAATATTTAATTTGGGAGCAATGCAAATCCTTGAAAGAATTTGAAAGAATTTCAATAAAATTATTCAGCGGATTTTAGTAGCATTCCACAATCGGATTCACCAAGGTAAGCATGTTTTCCATCAGAGCTTCACATAAATGAACATTAATAAAAAATACGTATGTCGTTTTACAGACTTTAATATAACCTAAGCTCGCCGCAATACAAGAGAGCCTTGTATGATACAGTAGTGACCTCTTGTGGGTTTAATGACGAATAACATTGTAATGTTTACTTTGCTGTTATATTATTTTCTCCAGTAGAGGGCGCCCTCTTAAAGTACATAGGCCTAACTAAGACAGAACTTCATGAACTCATGGGTTGCGTTTGGATAAGTAATGTTAAAATAGTTGGAAAATGTTGATGTTACTGTGTCGCCTAAAATACGTTTCAACATGTCTGATATGTGTCCATTTCAAGCCATGATAAAAAAAAATTAGGCTATGTCAGGGAGTAAAATTCACTCTGATGAATATTCTTTCCATTATATACCTGTAGGCCTACATGTGAGAGAAAAGAGTTGACCACACATACTTTGTGTAGGCCTACAACATTCCTTTGCTTCTGAAGTGGAGGTCTTCCAACAACATCACCAGAAGACTTTAACTGTGGATAACTCATGTAATGGAATAGTTGAAAAAGCAAAGAAAGAAATGTATTTTATAATGTTTGAAGGATCTAAATGTAAATGTAACTAATATCTAACATACGCTGTCAGGCTGTTTTCAATAAGCATATGAGTTCAGTTTCCACTATGGTTACAAGACAATGACAGAAAAAACAGTTGGTGTGGGCCTCTATTTATTATTTTTAATAAGCAAGTCACCGGGTAAAACAAATACTGTTACAACACAAAAAAATGATACATTGTAAAGCAAATCTTGGCAACAAGTTTTATAACAACTTCATAATAAAAAGACAAGAGTTTTTATTATTTATTTTTTTCTTTCGCTAGTCAAGCTGTTTTCTCCCTTTAAATTAGAAAAGAGCAGACACACTTTTCACCAGGCAACTATGTTGCAGCAAAATGTGCTGTCCCAAGAACCTCTCTCTCTTATCATTTGCAAATGCAAACACTTGTCAATAATAAATAATACTATAAAATGTTCTGCAAGTACACAAAAAAGTTGAGAATTCACCACAAGGTCAATGTACAGAGGAAGGGAGTGGGGAAAGTGTGGGAGGGGGGGTGGGTGCGCTGGGTAGATAGATTTAGCAAAATCATGGGGAGTCATACAAGTCACAGAAAAGCATCTATACATCAACACTAGCAAGATAACAAAGTTGTTTTGACTTTTTTTGTTAAGTTTTGTTTTTTACAAAGTGGGATTTTAAACAAGCAAGCATCTTCATCATTGTCTGACCTAGGAGCGCACAAGCGAGATTTTAAGGCAGCTTTTCTGTTCACCGTTGAAAGGTAACATTAAAACATTAAAAATGTTTGTTGTCTTTTGTTGTTCTTGTTATTTATTTATCTGGATTTTCACAAATGCCTCACACTTGAAGAGTTGGAAGTTGTCATTGCATAATGCTGTTGCTGGAGTCATCCTCTCTCATTAAGTTAGATACACTGCTACTCTCCATGGCTAACCCCAGTCCTGTCCCTGTATCCAACAGCACCAACCACTGTTGCGTCCAGTGCCAGATGCAACCACAGCCAGGACTAGAGCAGATGTCACTTCAGTGGTGCTATGAAGCTAATAATGCCAAACCACTGTATGCTTCCAAAATGCTTAATAGAGTGTTGTGAAAGGGAATATAACTGGTAGTGCTGGTATTGTTTTTTTTTCTCTCTACTTGTGTTTGTGTTTGTTAACTATATGGCCATCTGTGTGAACAGATTTAGAACGTTTATTTATAATTGCAGACTTGCAATGATGTGCATTTGTACATTTTCACATTGGCACATTTGACCCTATCAATAGACATGTGCACTCACATAGTGTACCTTGTGCACTTCAACCCCCTATGTTTATTATAGCCTAATTGTAGCTCACATATGTAATTGGCATTCCCACTGCATAACACAGACAGTCCCTATACCAATGTATGTCATATGCCTTGGTAGATTTTTTTTCCAGTGTTTAAGTCACTTCTTCCTTTTTGGGCATAACTTGTTGATTAAACACAGAATATCACCACACTGACACCTGCTGGAGATGTCGCCATGTTACCTCATGCCCTTTATCTAATGAATGAGACTGACTGGATATATTGCTTTAGCTTGTTTCATTTTTGCAATATCATCTTTTTCCTTTCTTCAAAGAAAAATACGATGCAAAACCAACCGGGACTACAAGACCAGCTGATCTAGTTATACTCATGTTATAATACCAGCAATCTGGTTATTCTGTGATGGGATCCAGATTTTTCTTCAGAAACGTCACAGGGCAACAATCTTTTTGAATGAATGTGACATGGACCATCTCCTTGTGTGATACATGTCTACAGTATAAATCGGCAGCAAGAGCAAGACGGGGGATAACAGCATTGGTGGAGTCTCACTATCTACATCAGTCAAGGACAGTGTCAGTCTGCGGTCAGGTTAGCCACACAATCAAACACACATACATACACACATCAAACATACATACATGCCACACACACACTCTTTGTCTCTGTCTCTCTCCCTCTCTCTCTCACACACACACACACACACAGATATTTCTGCTGCACGACAAAAGCTGGTGTCATTGTCTCCCACAGTCTCCCACGTCTGTCAGGAACCGCAGTCACTACAACAGTTTCCAGTTTCATCGCTATATCTGTCTCAAACCGTCTCCCGCGTAGGGTTACACCAGCAAGGTCGCACAGACATGCACACTAAGAAATGGAAATCATATTTCAATATCTCTGGGCTTACACCCGGGCCTGAAAGCTATTGAAATGTTTGGGTGCACTTATGCACTTATGGATAGAGAATGGTCTTTCTGTCAGTGGAGCAAAGGAGAAAAAAAAATAACAGAGCCTTTGATATTGTGGGCTTGGCTTGTAGGTTTGAGAGTGAATGGGTGGCCCTTGGTGAGTGGATTACAGTGAAGGGTTCTGTAAGGTTACACATTAGTATACTTTTTGTTCTTGTGTGTGTGTGTGTGTGTTTCTGTATAGAGCTTATCAGGCTTTTCATCATATCTGTCACACTACTGCCCCCTTAGGGAAAAAAAAACAACAAAAAAACAGTACCTTCATGAGAAGAGTTATGGTAACATGATCAGGGTATACATGACAGCTGAGTACCAGGATATCCAATCAATTAAAAAAAAAAAGAATTTCCCTTAGTCCAGGAGACGTGTGTGTTTCCCTGAGCTGTGTGGGCAAGTGTTTCTGACATTTATTTACATATAGAGATTAAATGTCATTTTGTGTGTGTGTGTGTGTGTGTGTAAGAGAAAGAGAGAGAAATGAAAAGGGAGACGTTGTGTAGGAGTGATATTTCTATGTGTGTGTGTGTGGTCTGAGTATATACTCACACAATGTCCTTAGCAGGATATTAAGTGCATGTGCACTGGTGTACAGTACTGTACGTGCTTGCTGGTGTGTCTGGGAGCTAGAGCCCCGGACCGTTTAAGGGCTTGAATCTGGAAAAATCACGAAGACAAATGAGCAAAAAAGCAACAGAAGAAATCGGAGGCATTAATTAGAGGGACACTCGATCCCACTCTTGGCGTGAGTGAACCAACTCTGAAATGCCTGACCATCAACACGGGCCAGGTTGGGTTGCAGCGCACTCTCTGAGTCAACAGTCTCTAATCTGAACACTGGTGTCTGGTTCCACTGGCTTGGCGGACATAAAGACAGACAAACACTGGGACTGAGAGAGAGAGAAAGAGAGAGAGAGAGAGAGAGAGAGAGAGAGAGAGAAGAGGGATCAACAGTGATATGCAGCACAAATCCACTGCTTTTGACCTATCATGCATTTGTCATGTGTTTGCGTGTGGCGTCCGTGCATGTGAGTGCGCCTCTGTGTGCGTCCATATCGTGAATGACCGTGTATGTTTACGTACACTTACGGTAGGGGTTGATATAAATCTGAACTTTCCTTTCGACATTTAAAGAGTGCTACTAAGGGGTACGCAAAAAAAAAAAAAGAGAGAGAGTAAAGTAAGGAGCTTTCCAGTAAACTTACTCCCTGCAGACTGTCACAGGGCCCAATGTAAAATGGAGATGAGGAGCCAGTTGAAACGTGTAACAATTAGACCTCTGAGCTTTCTTTCGGAAAGAAAGAGAAAAGAAAAACATTTAACGTGAAACCAAATTCCTCAGGAAAGAGGTAAGGGGGATGGAGTGAGATTACACCTCCCTTTGTGTAACGTCCAGGAGCGGACGGAGCGAAAAAAAGGGAGCAAGAGGGAGAAGGAGAGGACTGTGAGACTGGTGGGAGGGGGGGGGGGGACTACGGTCAACTTTGGTGAGACAGATTGAAAAGAACATGAAAATCAGAGCGGAGGGAAGGTTTTTTTTTTTTTTGTAAAAAAAAAAAAAAAAAAAATTAAGGAAAAAAAAAAAGAAATCTGGCACATACAGAGTGAGCTCTGGATTTTGCAGGAAATCCCACACCAGCAGAAGAAATCTCAACTTTAGCTTTCTGAGTATTTCTTTTCTTTTTTTTCTGATTTGACACAAGTGACCAGACATTAGACTTTTTAAAATTTTACATAGATGGTGTAGCTGGCGTACATGACTCTGTGTCTACTTGTGTTCATTTACTTGTAAAATGTTTGTTATTATTTGTTGACGCTATCTGTGCATTTTCAAGGATTTTGGCTTTTGGAGACTGACTCACAGCTCAAATTTCCATTTCCGCACACACAGTCATTGAAAGTCAACTGTATTACGGATGTGCTCGAGTGCGAAATTATAACACTAGTGGTTTTGTTGGTCTGCAGATACAATATGTATTGTATATCAGCTTGGCTACTCGGCTTCCTGTGGGCTCAAAGTAAATCTTGGTGACAAGCACTTGGCATCTAAAATCTCTTGGGCCACACTGGTGCACTCCAGTGCTTGAAAAGGACGTGTAATTTAAGCGCAAGGGTTGTCCTCACAAATTATACTCAAAAATGAGTAAACTCTCTAAAAAAAGACAACTTTCCCATTTCCATAACAGGAAAAAATCAGTGACACATTATGAACAAAAAGAAAATCCCTTAGGCTGTGAATTTACCACTGCATAGATGTAAAGGCAGACGAGTTACCTTGGATGCAGGGCCCTTGCTCAGCATCAGCCCCTGGTAAGGTGTTCATTGGCTGCCTGATTTTGACTGACTCATTACATGGTTTTCAGTAGTGCAACCCTCATAAATGATTTCACAACAAAGATTTTGGATTAACCCTAACAGAGAAATACAGAGGGAGAAAGAGAGAGAGAGAGAGAGAGAGATTTCTGATTGTTATGTCAACAATGACAAATTCCTGTATACTTTCAGGTGCTGGCCCACCATAGACTCTTTCGAGCCATCTTTGAGATGGCATTGCAAAATCTTTCACAAACATAGACATAGGCCTCAGGACAGCTGTACATGGGACTCATTCTCAAATGCAGAACAAGAGTCCTCCTCAGCCCTATCCAGTTTTTGTCTTACACCCCAATAATACCCAAACGGAGCTGAGGCCATGTTTGGTGGGTGTCTAGTTCTTAATTACTAAAACAGTTTTGATTGGAGCAGTCTTCCAAAAACGTCCATCTCACAGCAGGGCCTCTCCGCACATGCACACACTCCACAAATAGTCTGAACACGATGATGGCACTATGATGATCTGGGCTTTATCGGCGTAGGCTGGCTGGCACCACAACCGGCGGCTGCATAAAACTGTGGAATGGAACTGGAACTGCTACCCAAGGGGCGGCCAGTGGCAGAGTTTGGCACCCACGTACCCCCAAACCCCCAGGTTTATGCTGGTGAGGTCTCTACCCTGTTTGTCCATGATTCAGTGAGCATATACTCCATTGCACATCCTCTCGCTGCTTGAAAATCTTTTTTTTTTTTGTTGTTGTTGTTTTTTTTATATAAGAAAAAAATAAAGAAAAAAAAGAAACAGTCCAACAGTTCTTTGCTCTCCATGATTCCCTTTCCCGACCACCACTTTCTCCCTCTGGTTGTCTGGTTGTGTCCGTACTGAACAGAGTGAGGTGGAGAGAGAGAATGAGAGAGAGAGAGAGAGAGAAAGAGAGAGAGAGAGAGAGAGAGACCCTGGCTTCCCCCTTGTCACTCAGCCGGAGGAAAAACACTGACAGGACATGGGGATGAAATTTCATCTTCTCGTCTTCACCTTCTCATTTTTTTCCAACAAGAAAAACATTCCCCCATGATTGTTTTACACCTTCCAGGAGTTCCTCTCTTTCTCTTTTTTAACTCTTCCTCTTTTTTTTTTCACTTGCGCCAATTCATAAACATCAGCTCTGCTTGCATTAGGGGCCAAGAGAGAGGGCGAAGGGCGTGGGGAGGTTGGGTTAAAATGGAGGGAAAGAGAAAAAGAGAGGGAGAAAAGGAGGGAATAGAGAGAGAGAGAGAGAGGGAGGGGGGGCTGTGTGAGGCATTGACCTCTGGCCATGTGCTCCTGGCACTCGAGTCGGTCCATAGTGCAGCACAGCAAATCTCCACTGACTCCTTCCCCTGCAGGGACCCCCTCTTAGGCCTCGCCATTGACGACAGGCTCAGCACACTGACTTTGACTGGACACACACACACACACACACACACACACACACACACACACACACACACACACACACACACACACACACACACAGCCTTGTTTTCCAGACATGGTTAAAATGGCGTCCAGCATCAGTGTGAAGCTGAGATTGTACTGTAGGTACAGTAAGGAGTGCCTGAGCAGAGGCTGTTTTCAGCACATCACAGTCCTCCAGCTGTGTGATTTGGGACACTGTAGGCCTCTCTGTCCACAGAGGATCACGTCTCAGGTGAGGGGTTACGGCGGAGAAGAAGGGGTGGGTGTTGGGGGTGACACAGTGTACAAGGAATGTCTCTAATGTGAGAAATGTGAGAAGAGGGTTTTTGGCGTCCCGTACCGTACGGGGCCCTTAGGTGAAGGCTCAGTGTCAGGAGTGATTGTGTGCTGTCAGTCTGGGGCAGAGACTGGTGGTGGAGAACCCAGGAGTCTTCTGGGGGCAGCTTTGTGTGGTGATGGTGGTGGTGATGGTGGTGTATGAGAAGAAGGAGGAGGAGGAGGAGGAGGAGGAGGGCTGGTTGGTGGGTAGGTGTGATGACGAGGGGCAAACGGCTGGTGGCTGCTCAAGGGACTTTTTCCTCATCACGTTGAGTGTTGGCTGCCATCTGTCAGAGCTGAGGAAAGGAGGAACAGACACAGAGGTAGAGAGAGGGGGGCAGAGAGAGAGAGAGAGAGAGAGAGAGAGAGAGAAAGAGAGAGAGAGAGAGAGAGAGAGAGAGAGAGAGAGAGAGAGA
>JASCQY010000036.1:14390269-14392769 GCA_030264315.1 Sardinella tawilis
GTGTGTGTGTGTGTGTGTGTGTGTGTGTGTGTGTGTATGTGTGTGTGTGTGTGTGTGTGTGTGTATGTGTGTGTGTGATTGTGTGTGTGTGTGTGTGTGTGTGTGCATTGGGTGAGGATGGCTGATGCTTAGCGAGCTTGACAGGGAGGAGCGTGGAGGTGAGACAGCTACAACATGACGGCAGCAACAGGAACTAAGGAAACAGGCCCTTCCTGCCCTATTTGCTGTGTTGGGTTCGGCCGCTCCCATCTTGAGTGGCAGGTGGTTAAATGAAGCTTTTTGTTCTGAACCCACCACACCACACCACATCACACCACCACCACCGGCACCACCATGAAATTGGACTTTCACCCCTGCCTCTCCTTGCCTTGTCTCAATACAAAAAAACAATTCTCATCTTCCTCTCTCTCTCCTCCTCCTCCTCCTCCTCATTCTCCTCCTCCTCTCCAACACCTTCTTCATGTTCAGTCTATCTTTTCCCTCTCTCTATTTTCTTTCCATCTGTCGCTTCCTTACTACTAAGCCACTCGAATCGGAGGAGTTGTTTCTGCTCTGCTCTGTCTCCGAGCTCTTGCGCAAATCCTACATTCGGCACACTTCCACCTCCAAATTCCAGAGTGGAAGCACGGCTTCGTCTGATTCAGACGAGCCGCATGGGATCGAGGAATGGAAGCAGAGCAGCTTTAACGGGGTGATGGTGATGGTGGTGGTGCTGGCGGTGGTGGGGAGGCGGACGAGGCAGGCCCAGCGAGCCGATTTCCGAGCATGGAGCTGGGAGATTAGCGCTGAGGCGTCGCAGGGAAGCGGCAGAGCCTCGCAGGAGATAATGAAGGCATTAATCAGCTGTCAAGGCCCCTAAACGATGTGTGTGTATGTGTGCGTGCTTTGTGTGTATCTGTATTAATGTGTGTGTGTGTGTGTGTGTCTGTGTGTGTGTGTGTGTATGTGCGTGTGTGTGTCTGTGTGTGCATGTGTATGTGTGTGTGTGTGCGCGTGTGTGCGTGCGCGCGTGTGTGGTGTGTGTGTGTGTGAGTGTGTGTGCGTTTGCGTGTGTGTGTGTGTGTGTGTGTGTGTCTGTTTGTGTGTGTGTGTGTGTGTGTGTGTGTGTGTGTGTGTGCGTGTGTGTGTCTGTGTGTGCGTGTGTGCATGTGTGTATGTGCGTGTGTGTGTGTGGGGGGGGGGGGCTGCATGAGTCCATATGCATGTGCGTGTGTGTGTGTGAGAGAGAGAGAGTGTGTGTGTGTGTGTGTGTGTATGGGGGCAAATGTGTGTGTGTGTATGAGTATTTCAGCTGTCAGAACCCTCAACGACATCCATCCATCACTGTAAACATCATACACCACTACTGCTGCATGCTGATGGGCTATGGGCCGCCACTATATTAGGGTCTTTCTTAGCGTGCAGACATGCTCTCTCTCTCTCTCTCTCTCTCTCTCTCTCTCTCTCTCTCACACACACACACACACATACAGGAGTAACATGAAACTAGCATGACGATTTGTACATATGCTTGAGTGCATGAGCCCGGCAGCACCATAAAATAGCATATATTTCCATTCATCATGCATGCTGTAAAGTAATGTATGTTGTCAAGCCTACACACACTTGTTATGCTTGGTGTTCATAACTACAACTGTTGAACTCGCTCCTTCTCTTAAACCACATTTCTGTGTATGGGCATCCCATACCAGATAACCACATCGCCGCTCTTGAATTTTGGTTATAGGTTGATATTTTCATTCACAAGTGTTCAGATATGCACACACACACACACACACACACACACACACACACACACACAAACACACAAACACACACACACACACACACACACACAAAAGAGGCAGGAGGCGTGAATGAAAGAGATGGATGTGTCCACTGGCCACTGATGCCCAGATTGATGGCCAGTCTTGTGCCAACACGTTTCATCCTCGTTAAATGGGCAAACGACGCACCCACCCACCCACCCACCCACCCCCACAGCACTGCATTGCAACTCCCCTGCCCATAACTTTCACTTCCCAAAACTCTGTTCTAAACTTTTATATCTGTTTAGCCGTCTCTAGTTTCCGTCTTATTCTTTCCTATGTGTCTTTTCCCAGTTCCGCTCCGTTAAAGGATCGAAGGCCCAGTGCTTATCTACCATCTTCTTCTCATGTATGAATATGTGGAAAAAGCAAAACATGAACTCACTGGGGAAACCCAGTCTGACAAGCATTTAACTTCCCTGGCTCAAATGTACCCCAAGCCATCCATCGTGTTTTTTTTTTTTTTTTCACTCGCTTTGAGTAAGACCCATTGTTGCGAGTTAAGACAGTTTCCTTGGACTCGAGTCTGATTTATTTCAGGTTGTCATGGACACCTTAACTCAACTCTTGTGTGGAAATGCCCTGGCTGTTTTTTTGTTTTTTTTTCTTTCCCGTTTCTTTTCTGCGTCAGCAGTAACGATCCAAGCACAGAATATTCTCAACCTGTTCACTATTTAAGTCTCAGATTACTG
>JASCQY010000036.1:14425374-14437874 GCA_030264315.1 Sardinella tawilis
GGGGGGTGGGGGGGGGGGGGGGGTGGGGGGGGGGGGGGGGGGGGGGGGGGGGGGGGGGGAATTAAAGAACAAGAGGAAGAGAGACGGTGTGGAAGATGGAAAGCAAGAGGAAAAGAGTATGTCTCGAACTAGCAGGAGGCTGGTCTACAGGGGCTGGGAGTTGGTTTGTGTTCGTCTGAAACAGTCGGCGAGATGCTTTGGGGACGACAGGGGAGAGAAGAAGTGGGCGTGGGGGCTGAGCGTGGGCATGTACTGGGGTGTGTGTGTGTGTGTGTGTCTGTGTGTGTGTGGAGGCGGGAAAGGGAGGGGGGGGGGCACCACTGAAAGTGAAAACCTGGAGAACAGATTTTGTGTAGCAGAGAAGAGAGGAGTTGAGGCCCCATTCTTCTGCTACCTGGCTCCTTGTGGGAATACCAGACAGAGGGGATGTCCAATGCAAACATTCGCTATATAGGCATGCATATGAATTCAATATGGCTATTGGGGCGGGTGCGGGGGTGATAGTAAATTACACATGGGATTACACAGACTAAAGTGTACAGGCAAAGCAAACAGAGATGCCACAGTACACAAACCAGAGGACAGTGACCTAAGGCATGCAGCCTGCGACAGCACAGCAGAGACGTCAAGTAGAGTGAGCTGACAGAGGCGTGAAGGACTGTGGGAAGGAAAGATGTCGGCTGCCGGTTCAGTGACTGCAGTAGGGAGTGGAGGTACCGTAGGAATATTTGGGCTTAGGGCTGTAAGGACGTCATATGAAGAGGGTGTTCTTTAATGGGGGTGGTGTTTACTCTTGGACGATACAGAGGAGAAGAAGCGAAACCGTGTGTAAGCCCATAGACAGAGCATGGGTTGGGTGTGTGACAGGGGAATGGGGGAATGCATGGATGCTACGCGTTTGCTCGGGTGACGGCAGAAGTGGACATGTTGATATGAGAACATAAAAACACAGGTCTTCCAAGGCCATGTGCTGACTATTTATCCATCATATACTTTACAAACATACATATATACACACACACACACAAACACACACTATCCAACTGATCAAAAATGTGACTAATTACTAGAATTGGTTATGTTTCTAACTACATAAGTTACATAGTACATAACCACATAATTTCAGATAAAAATGAACCAATATGGACAATTAAAACGGCATTAACAACAAAACAAAAAAGTATGGTCCCATTACTCTAGTCTTTTACTGCAGTTTCTACGCCATGTCTCTAATGTCTCCAATTAGTTGGTTCCTGATTACTTTATTAAAGGATTAGTTCAGTGTCATCAATCCATAGCCCTGTTGTTCAAGGTCACTGAATGTTGTCTATAGGAAAGAGAATGAAACAATTTGATACAACATAAGCTGAATAGTGAACCAGAAACGAACTAAGTAAATAAGTTACTAAGTAAAAGGAGAATAATGACTTACTTTGAGTTTAATTTCGATGTCCCATTCAGTTCACATTAGTTATTTATAGTTTGTTACTCGGTCTATGTTGCATCAAATTTTGTGGTTCTTTTTGCTGCAGACAGCATCCCATGAGCTCTAATAACAGGGCTACTGATTGATTCACACTGAACTTCTCCTTTAAGTCATTACCAGATAGGGCAGAGAGAAAGAGCCAACAGGGTACTGTACAAGTGCAACTGTAGGATTGAGCACAATCAACTAGTACCACTTTGTGGCCTCCACATACACACCATACTTTCAGATCATGACAGTAACTGCACTCATAAGATAACACCAGCAACTGCACTGGTAAGGGATCTCCACATTAAATATTCTTTGTTCAGCGTTCCCAATATTGGAAAATGACAAACGTCTGGCTCCAAACACTTCAGTGTGCAACATCTCCTCTGGGAGCTACATCTGTGTCTGTTTGAGGAGCCACGGAAATCACTGTGCTTCCTCTACAGCTGGATGAATGGAGGAGCAATTGGAGCACTCTCTCTCTCTCTCTCTCTCTCTCTCTCTCTCTCTCTCTCTCCCCATCGGCCCGAAACCCAGACTACTGGGAGAGCCATCACCGCCACTGCTGCCACCACAGAGACTGCAGCTCATCACCCTGGGATTTTAAACTGCCTGCCGTCTCCGTTTAATACTTTACTAATTACTCTTTAATGAAAGCAATTAATGCCTCATCACTGTGCCTTGTGCTCCCTCGCTTTAAGCGTGCGGGCTCTCTGAACACGCCAAGATCTGTCCCCGAAGCGGACACGAGGCACAAAATTCAAGACCAGCCCACTCACCCGATTGGCATTATAAGAGTGGCAATGCTTTGTTTGGGCAACTGAATGGGAGAGAAAGGCTGTGGGATATCTACAGGCAAGTTGCACACGGCACAGGACAAAGAGAGCCCTGCTACCCGACTCGCACTCCAGAGCTAATACAATAAGCTGCTCCACAGCACTGATGCCCCATTGAGTTTATGCCAGTCGCATCCTTGACAACTGCTGTTATTCAATTTAAGACAACATAGAGTCTTAATCCATTCAATTATGTTCATAAACACACATGCTTGTGCTCTCTCTCTCTCTCTCCCACACACACACACACACACACATACACACACTCACACATGCATGCACACACACACACACACACACACACACACACACACACACACACACACACACTATTACACACTATCACAGCCATAAGCTACACAATCACAAATGCACTCTAACTGTCACCCATTACCTACAGAATCCCCGTCATCCATGCACAAACCAACTGTATAACGCCCCCCACCACACACATACACACACACACACACACACACACACACACACACACACACACACACACACACTCACACACACACATACACACATAAAGTACTACACTCTCCAGACGCTGGCCAACACAATCTAATTCATGGTCTGACAAACAAGTGAAAAAGTCACTGATTCAATAAACAAAGAAATGATCAACATAATCTAAAATTATGTCACATTAAACTGCATGTATCCATCTACACAGTACTGTAAGTCACAGACTGCATGCACTCCAGGGTAATGCATCTTTTGAACTCAGTCCCTATCTTGTCTGATTCTTTTCTGCTCAGATGAGAGGGCAATCATTCACCATTCACCAATAAATGTGTCTGAGGGTTATGTAGAAAGTCACAGATTTACAAAATAAATGATAACACATTTCTAATTACCTCATTAGAAATCTGCTATTATCACATCTGGGGCGACCTTTCAGTTGGTCTGTGAACAATATCAGTATTACTACACATCTATTACAAATTTATTGGGCGTTTATAGAGCATGCTTAACATCTTGGCGTCTTTATGACATGTTTCTGTATCATGTTTTTTGTGGAAAGGTGAGTGATATTCGGCTTACATCTCAAGATTTCCCGTGTGGGCATTTAAACACAATTTGTCTCAAGTTATACGGGCTGGCATAGCGCAACAACTTTGTCTCTTGCCACAGACAGCATGTTTGGATATGAGCAGGAGACGAGGGAAGCCGACACGACCAGTTTGAGATTATGATAATGCGGATAATTATGTCACGGATGGAAATAGGTTTTCATAGATTTGCATTTTGGCTATTGATGCAGATTAGAAAATGATACAGAAAAAGCAAATGCCAAGGACAGATCTAACCCAAAATTTGGCGCAAGACAGTGCTTTACTAGGTTAACCTATAGGCCTATTTCAGGCAACCACTCCGGTCAAATAAACAGGATTTTCAAATGATGAATGAATTTTTTTCTAGTTCAAGTATACGTTAGCATCAATATTCGAGGGCTATCACATTTTATTTCCGAGGCCTCCGTTTTAGAAAAGCTAGCCCAAGTTGATAAAAATCGATTATGACACTTTACGAGTTGTGGGAAACAAAAGCATGCGAGTCAAAAGACGATCGGGACCAATGCCTAACCTCACTACAGGTTAATCAATATCTGTCAAATTTAGAGTCCCTGAGGGTAGCTCAATGAAGATGCATCAACAGCAATTAAGCAGGTGCCCCGCCACCATGCATTATGACAAGATACAACGGGGCTATCCCCGTATTCTGCAAATCTGTTTTGGATAAAACAGCTGATAGTGCATTCCACTGGTTATTAAATACATAACTACTAGCCTAATTAAATGGTGTTCGCAGCGCTATGGGAGGCTAAACGGCAACAAACGAGAATGTAACAATCAAAACAGCCTTGTCTGTAGTCTTACTACAAACAATGAACACATGAACCCAAAGACAAAGATGCAACGTGATTCTTGCATGTGCTATGGTCTGCTCAGATTTCTCTCTGGATTCAGAAGACGCACTCCATGCCAAGCAAATGCTGAACAACAAAGACACGCGTGACCCTAAATGAATATAAAGGCAGTGCTTGGAGAGAGTGTTCTTGTCAGGCGCTTTCAGGCAGGCGCACATCTGGAATGCCTGCCGGCAGCACTACGGCTCCGCCACAGCTGGGCAGACATCGGTCTTCAAGCGTACATGAGAACTCGTTTTAGGTGATGAAACACAATGATTTGTGAACATAAGTTACGGCTTTCTCGGCGTTGCCGATTTTCTACAGGCACTCTCTGTCACCGTCGCTTCCATATCAGCTTTGTTTTCACAGAGGTGGCAGGAGTAGTAGCCTAATCGTAGTAGTAGTACAGTGTTGACGCTAAGACTGACGCACTGGATTTTCCATTAACTCCACAGAAACCATGCTAAAGAGGAATATCTATTCAAATATAATGTGCTTCGATCATATGCTGTGTTAAGTTAAATTAGTCTACGTAAAATATTCAGGAATCTCTGTTCCTGGCGCTCAAACAGCAGTAAAAATATTTTTGGTCAACCAGCATTTATATCAAAATGTTTGGACAGTAAACACTGAACATATTTCCACTAAATTATTATTTTAGGACTGTTTACTGTATGTGTCATAAAGAGTAAAATTACATATGACAGTAGCGACATGTTCTGCACCCAAAAATCAAAGTTCGCCAATTATCCACAACATAGCGCGTCAATGAATCAAGTCTCTATTCAAATCTGAGGGCGGAGCGGCAGGCGCTCAGTGTTTCTGAAAATGACAAGCCTTTATGGTAACACCGAAAACCACGCCGTTTCCCAGGCGAGCTCACAAAACAGACAGGACCTACCTTCATCTCCTCGTTAATTTCCCGTTTCACGGGGTGCGCTGGTTTTCGGCTTCTTTTATTTTCTGGGGGTCTACCTTCTTTCTCCATCTCTGCCATTTCTTACAATATCTGTCAATATTTACACTGGGGGAGAAAATCGGAGCGTGTCTGAGGCGGGGCCGTTTCAGAGTTGCACAACGGCGAGTGTCAGGCGCGAGAAGAGCCCCGGTGAAGTTGATGCTGCTGTTGCGGGCTCGCGATGCCCGGTTGAGTCAGCCATCTTCTGCCTAGTATTTCTCCACGGTCTGAACGCTAGTTGGAGTGAGCCTTTTCGGTAAGGCAAATGAGAGGTTGTGAAAAAAGCCAGACAGGGGGAGGGGCTTCGACTGTAACTCTATACGAGGCGCTGATCCCGGGTAGGCTATTTCCTCCCAATTTTCCACAGATAGGTTTTCACCCTGGGCTCCACGCGTGTCGCGGATTGCTGCACGATATCAGTGAATGGGGAGCTGTTTATTCCAAATCTATTATTTTGGTCACTTTTGCGTGCTTTGTTTCATGTTGGGAGTTGCCTGACATTTGGCCTTTGCCACACTTTGCCATGGACAAAGGAGAACAGTGATATATCACAATAATAAATCAAGACAAATGTGTGAAGTGTTTACTTACGCTGTGAGGGTGTGAGTATTTCTCTCTCTCTCTCTCTCTCTCTCTCTCTCTCTCTCTCTCTCTCTCTCTCTCTCTCTCTCCCTCTCTCTGTGTGTGTGTGTGTGTGTGAGAGAGAGAGAGAGAGTAAGAGAGAGACTAGTGTCACTGTCACATGTGGTCAGCACTTAGACTTTTCATTGGGAATGTTAGTCGAATCCACAGCTCAAATGGTGCTCTCTCTGATTTCTTTCACAGTGGCTTGTGTGGCCTGTTGAAGTCACCGCGTTGTGGCATGCCATTTTCCGTCGTGTGGCATGCCACTCCGTAATCACAGTAACTCCTCATAAGCTTAACCCCAGGGGTAACCAAACAAACGTCTCAAAAATGATTGGCCTTAAGCAGAGCATCAGCTCACAGACAGATGGTTGCATGAGAATTCATAGTCGTTCTCCATTTTCTTCACATATTCGCGCCATCCTGTTAACAACAGACTGGCCCCGGATATGTGGTACTTGCCAGCGTCTAGTTACAACAAAGCCTGGAACAACTAAATCTATTTCTACAATAACAAGCTGTATTTAAACAGAGGATTTCTTAAACTCCACTCTGAAACACTGGCCCAGAATTAAATGAAAAACCACAATAATGGAGAAACTTGTTCAACGAATCCTCAGGTGCATAACTATGTGATGTGCTTGATCACTGAAAAGGCAGCGGGTTCCCAAGTGCTCCCAGCACAGATGAGAAGGTAAAACTGTTCCACACCTGAGAAATGGGTTAGTGTAGGTCACCCCTCTCATTATTTATTCATTTCTAAACCAATATACTTAGATTTTGCTGTCACAATATTTCAGACACTATACTTGTCACCACACTATATGCATGCCACATGCACACAAGCACACAAATACTGTAAGTGAGTGAGTGAACATACTCTGTCATTTGACCCAGGAACGCACCTCTCCTTCTCTCTCTCTCTCTCTCTCTCTCTCTCTCTCTCTGTCTCTCTCTCTCTCTCTCTCTCTCTAGTCTCGCATCCCAAAAGTTTGATTTGTTCCAAGATGAAAGGAGGGCGCCATGACACCAGTCCTTCAGTCTGGGCCGTGTGTCCTTGAGCGAATCTCCACATCCCATCCTAGATCACAAGCAGATGGGCTGGTGACTCAATGAGCGCATTGTTTGACACACACAACCCCCGCTAGGGCCAACGAACATTATCCCATGATAAACAGTTACACTGTAGCAGGGATAATGTTACACAAATTGATACAAAAAGGAGGTGCCTGCATGTAACACATTCTTCCAAATGTATTGGCTCTCTCTCCCTATTCAATTCCACAGCTTTTAGCATTGAGGATCAAGTGCAAAAGAATATGGTTTGTAAATATGAGTGAGGTCCTAATATGCAATGACAAACAAGATTAGAAGATGGAATTTTGGTCTCTTGGGAGAGAGTGAGTGGAAAAAGTACAGTCATGAGGCAAACAGGGGATTGCTTTCTACACTGCTCTATGCTTGTTTACGGACCATCTCTATTTCAAAAGATACTTATGGGATTTTGAGTAGAGGGGAAGTTCTACAAAAGGAATTAAAACAGGATACAAAACAGCTGGGTTGAGAATATCATTACAATTACAATCATCCGCTGCTGGTTAGCCTAAGATAAACATTCAAGTCTCAATCACGGGCCCAAATAAAACTCTGTTAATGGAATTGGGTAGGAGAGACCGCATAGCAGCAGAGATGTACTGTCCATAGAGGGTTTGTCTGTATCCAAAATGCGTGGGCTTCTAAAAGATTAGACATGCATGGAATAATGTAGAAAACAAATTCAAAGTGATACAATGATATATGAACCACCTGATCGATGCTATTATATTCTTGATTGATTGAGCAGACATTTATCAAGATCATGTTCTCCTTTGGCTTAGAATGCTTAACCTGTAGGTGGCAAAGAGCCACTTTAATTCTAAAAACAAATTTGTGTAATATTTACATTAAGTAATATTGACAGCACTTGTAGAAGTCTTTCAAGTTCAAAAAGTCACATTGGAAGACAGCTATAAGTCATTTTGTAATCAGACACTGACGATTCGGGTCAGAGACCAAAGTAATACATGATCTAATTAATTTTTGTTTAAAGTTACACCTCCATTTTATTGATAACCATCACTGACACCATTGCTGCCATTATATCAAAAGGAGAGGGAGGGAGAGAGAGCTGACTTGTTCATAAGAAAGAGGAGGTGCCCCCTACTGCCCAGAAGCCCTGCAGGCTTACATGCAAAACATAAGATGATGGAGCAGACACTTTATCTGGGTTATAAGGTTGAGTCATTTGCATGCATTTCCATTATCCTGATAGCAGGTTGCTTACATTGAATATTGTGTCTGATATCTTGCTCGGTGAGATAATTGCTTTTATTCCTTTTTTGAGAGTCTAATCTCAAATCTGAAATTGTTTTGCTTTGTTTATGTGAGACAAAAAGGCTGAATTACAGTTCTGAGATAGTTTGATGATATGAATGTCTGAGCTTTATTTCATAATGGTTTTATTTCACATAATCACAGCTCAAGTATAAAGCAGTAAACTCTTAAGAGTAACTGACCTCTGCTCGTGTTTAGGTGATTAATCCACCTTCTCCATGACCTCTCAAGGACATCTGACATGTGACAAAAATAATAAAAATTATATATATATATATATATATATATACATACTGTGTGTGTGTGTGTGTATACACTGTATATGGTATGATGTGAATGATGATGACTAATTCCTCTGGGTTGTAGAACAAATTTTATGAAACTTTTAACATAATCATCATACAAATATTATGTTGTTGGCATTATGGACGTCGAATTGCCCATAGGCTACCATATGTATAGGCTTTTCATATACTGTAGTCACAGACTTCTTTTGCCTTATCCCGCTAAATTCAGATTATGACCTGACATAAGCAGGAGCTGTACAGCACATGCACCGTTCTAATCGTGGAACTAATAGAACATGGTGTTCCCACTTCTGAATATTACAAACGGCTTGCAATTGGCCTAACTAAACAGAAAAGCAACTGCTAAAGACATAGAGGGCCATGTCTTGTGTCAGTCACCAGATACGGAGCTGTGATAATGAGAATACCAAATGTAGCCTCGGACTTTTCCATTGTCTGCTCCCCTATTACTGCAGTACAATGAAATCCTGGCCACCTAAACCTTGCTTTGAATTAAGATAGAAAAAAAGATCTGAGACAAGTAAAGCATGATGTGTCTTTAAAGCCTTTCAGCTGGTGTAATTCAATAACAGGGAGTGAAACTGACCATGAGAAAGATGGGAATACAGGATTGGGTTTGTGAAATGACTTTTAAAAAGAAACGGTATAGCAATATGAAGCACTCACACAGACAAGTTATATTGCCACTGTGTTACACTGTTGAAAGTAAACATTGACACTGTTTCATCTGTTCGCTAGCAGGCTGAGGCCTCATTCTCTGAGGTCATGTGGATGGGATGCACACACTTGCATAGGTCTGTCTTAAGCCATCAATAATTTTTTTCTGCTTAAATGAAGTTTATGTTATGCTATTCAATTCTATTATTCCATTATTCTATTAAAAAATGGCTGTAAAATTAGTAACCATGCATTATTATTTAATGATGCACCTCCTAGAACTTCATTTAGCCAACATTTCTGGGTCTTGCCTGGGGTTCACTGCAGAGTGAAATAAGCCTCTTTGCGTTCTTTCAGAGCATCACAGCAAACAGGTAAATTATGAGATCGTTATCATAAGACCTGCTAAAGTAGATCACATCACTGGTAAAATCAGCAGAATGACCTGAAAGCAGAATTATTATTATTATTATTATTATTTATTATTTATTTTTTGTCCTTGTGATTTCTTTATCACACACACACACACACACACACACACACACACACACATTCCTCTTGGTCTATAGGCATGGATACAATTCTCACATTAACAGCACCAACTGTTTATACTAAGTTAATGCACAATTTGATGTTGTTGGTCATATTCTAGTAATCACATCATCATCATCATCATCATCATCGCTGCCATCATAAAATGACCTAGGCCTGCTCCTTTACATTGCTTACTGATGGTAAAAAAATACAAGAAATGTGATAATGCCACAGGGAACTAGGGCGATTAAACGAATAGTAGCCTAAACATTTTTATGGAATAGGCTATGTAAGGTATTTCCAGTCAGACCCTAATGCTGTTCAGCAGGGAAAGGGTTAAGGATCTGCGACAAGCCGTATTCTGATGTAGTCAAGATGGCCGCGCCGTTGCAGGTGTCATAACACCTGGCTTGCTTTCTTCACTGGACTCTACCAGGCGTAGTAACATTTTGGGCTTAAATACTGTAGTACCGAACCGTTGCATCAATCCTTTGTTACTGCATAAAAATGTCTCACTCGGAGGAGCATACATACTAGCTGATGTACACTAGGACGTGACATTGCCAGTAGCCACCATGACTGCTAGCTGATTAGCTTCCTGGCTAACAACTGGCTTTTGAATTACAGATTCATTGATTTTTTTTTGCTAGAGATTGGCTACTCGAATGGGTTATATAATCGTAATTGCTTTACGGAATTAAGTTTCATATTTGAACAGCTTGTCTTTACGTCCTTTATAACGTGCTACGGATAAGCTGTCTACAAGTTAGAAGGATCTATTCAGTAACTTAACTCATCTTAAGTTACCTCAAAGTTAGCTAACTTTGACCCAATGGCAATAATGTGGTCTCGACTTCCACGTATCGCTCTTGGTCGAGGAAAAAGGAGCATCAGTCTTTTCTCTAACACGTCTCCTTCGAACTGGACTAAAGTGGTCTCAGATGCGGAGAAAATCGTTGGATATCCTACTTCATTTATGAGCCTACGCTGCTTACTCAGTGATGAACTCAGCAATGTGGCAATGCACGTCAGAAAACTTGTTGGGACAAAGCATCCTCTTCTCAACACTGCAAGGTATGAGAACGTAACAGTTTTTCACCTTGAATAAAAGGATTAGGATTGTTTAACGTTAGTTCATTTCAGTCATCCATATGCGTCCTCTTGTTAGGACACTCTGGGTAACGTTAATGAAAAGCGTTACCAGACACATTTACAACAATGTGTGACATACAGTCAATGGTGACATATTACAAACGAAGCAGTAACGTTATATGGCCAGGTTGATATGGGACTGGAGATTATTCTTGATAACAGCTGTGGTTCGAGTCTGGGAGTTTAGGTGAGGACTGGGTCCAGATACCAGGTTGCCATCACTGAAATCTTTGAATGAAATCTTTGGTATCAGGACTTGGATGGACTTTGTTTGTCACCAGTTGTTGAAAATATCAGTTTCTGACAGATATGATGATTTAATATGGTGATTTAATTTGCTATATAGACTATTGACTACAGTTCAGTAATCCGAATGCTGGGCCAAAATTGACCCATTTAGGATTGGTGAACGTGCTTAGTGAATGTAAAGCACAACATTTCTGATAGGCAACCTTTATTGTCTGTCACACAAAGAAGATGATATGAATATTAAACATGTGACTTGATTGGTCTTTGGGACCAAGTTGGGAGCAGTACGAGAAATTGCAGCCTTTACAGTTACATGAAGGTAAGCATCAGGTCTGCAATTTCAATAATAGGCTTAATCAATTAGCCCAATTGTGTCCCTGGTGTGATCTTTAGCCCTAAGGCAGCAGTAAGCCGAGGTCATGTCTGACTGTTAGCTTTGGACAACCTAGCTTTGACAAGGTGCTCATTTTAGCTTGATGGTCACATTGGAGGACAGAACCAATGATGAAGAGCTTGGCTAATTGAAGTGTTATGTAGTGTAGATTTGTGTACTGAGGAAGTCTGTGAGATGTCAGCAAAGAAAAAATGGCATTTCTCAGGGTTTGCTCCACCAATATAATTTTGATTGAAGAGCGCTGAACACTTTTGATATGAATGGCTTTGGCTGCATGCATTCTCCTCTCCATAGTACTCTTAAAAATAGGGGGTGGAGGCTCCCTCCTGTGGTTCCTCATAGCAACTCCAATGCTGCTACCTTACCTCCTGGTCCAGGGTTTTTAGTCACTTTTATTTGATTGACACATCATCTCAAGACAAATAATGGCAAAGTGGACTGCTGTCCATCTGTGCTCTTAGCCTACTACAGCACTTCACTGTCTCTCTGTCCTTAGTTACATATGACCTAGCGACCTAGCACATCACCAAGTACAAAGCGTCATCTTTTAACGGGGATAAAGCCAGAATGATTGCATGAGTCACTTTTTCGATGACCATGAATAGGCCTAATGCCCAAAATGTGAGGTAAGCCTCACAGAAGTGGAATGCTTAATAATGATGAGAGTGGGTACATGGCCTGAATCAACTAAATACTCTTGTCCAGGAATTGATGTGTGAATTGGTTTACATTAGAGAGACCTTGATATGCATGATGCGTTACTGATGTTATGATGCCATGGGGCTATACTAGGCTTTGCTTAATCCTCAAATATATCAGACCCTCAGACAAATTTAGATAGAAGCTCTCCGTACTTTTTAGCATCTTATCTCTTGCAGAAAAGTGCATGCGCTTGCATTTTGGGTACTTTCAAAATGTTGGCAAAGCTGAAGGATAAGAACTCATGCCAGCCTCTCATACCCTTCAAGGGTGCGACCACCAGGGTAAAGAACAGAGACAAGGATGAGAGAGAGAGAGAGAGAGAGA
>JASCQY010000036.1:14452615-14463485 GCA_030264315.1 Sardinella tawilis
ACACACACACACACACACACACACACACACACACACACACACACACACACACACACACACACACACACACAGATGTAGCATCTACTACACCCTCATGAGAGAATTTGTTCCCCGAGCTCAAACACCCACTCAGACAGAGTGAGTGTTTGGAGATTGGCTCTGCTAGCTTGGGTGTAAACTTTAATTGAAACCTTGCATTGCGTCACGCCGGCCAACGCGAAACCCGAGCCGGCACGCATTGAAGCAGCGATGAAAAGGCACACGTTCCATTCTGATCCAGCTCACGCTGCTTTTAAAGCGGCAGAAAGACGAACCAGCCCTAGCGGCGGACTTGAGCGTGCCGCAACGAAGATGCTTGAAAGCAGAGATCACCACCCATTCCCCCGGGAGGTCAGCGCTGTCTGTCGCTGTGGCTTGAGATCTTAACTGTGTGGCATCTGAACAGCTCCGTGATGCTTTCCTGGGAGACCCCCTCCCTCCCCCCTCCCTCCCATGCCCCCTTTTCCATCCGATGTCATAACATTTACTTCAGCGCTCGCGGAAGAGCATGCGACAGTGCGGTGGCACCCTCAGACGCAACCGCAGCTGCTAGGCTAAAGCTCGTCTATCCATGTGTCTCTCCGGGAGGAAGCTCAAGAGGGGGACAGATGTGCCCAGTATCTGTCTACGCTAAGCTCTTAGTGCCCTGAAGCAGAGCTCTGTGGACCAGTTCGACAGGGAGAAAGAAAGAGAGAGAAATGGGGACGGGGTTTTGGGGGGGTAATGAGGTGAGCGGGGTGGTGGAGGGGTGGAGGGGTTTGGGGTGCTGGCTAACGCAGGTCCCCACTCCAAAAAAGCAGCAGGGGTGTTTTTCTGCGCGAGTGATTGATCTGTACTATGCGCTCTGGCCTTGAGAGCGATCCTGGCTGAGCTCTAGTATACACGGTAAGGCGACACCCTGGCTCCGGCTCGTCTTTCTCCCCCTCACAGACCTGTCGGCGAAACCCAAGCTGGCTGGATTTGGGAACGCGGGATGAGGGAGGGGGGGAAGAGAGAGAGAGAGAGAGAGAGAGAGAGAGAGAGAGAGAGAGAGAGAGAGAGAGAGGGAGTAAAGGAGGGTAGTTGGTGGTGGAGGGGAACAGGGGGGGGGGGACTTTTTATCTGATACTTTCCAAAAAAAAAAAAGCCCCCCTCCCCTTCTAATCTACCCCTTATTTTTTTCATTCTCAGCCCAGCAAAGACAGCACATCTGGTAACACTGTAGGCGCATTGTCCTTTTTGGTTCTTTGGCGAGGGAGTCGGGTTGCCTCAATATTTCCTCAAGGATCCGGTTTCGCCGAGGGCGCGCACACACGTACACACACACACTACATATACGCACATGCACACACACAGACAAATACACCAAGGGAGACTTGGGGAGAGACGAGAGTGGTGTTACCAAATAACTCAAAATAAATGTCTGGATTTCACGAGGATGTGTGTGATGCACTTCTCCTTTCCTGTCATTTTCTGAAGAATGGCTGTGGTTGTGTTATCCTGACAGGCTAACAGAGTTTTGGAACAGGGAAAAGTGGAGTCTGTCTAATTGGCTGTTCCTCTCCACAGGGCAGAGAGGAGGTGTGTGTGTGTGTTGGGGCCAGTGGAGGTAGTGGAGGGTGTGCGAAACGTTAGACACGCGGCAGTTATACGAAAGGCGACACGTCTGACAATTTAACCCCCCCACCCCCCCGGATCACCCAAGCCCCTTCCTCCTCTCCTGGATTCATATTTCCTAATTATAGCGGAGAAATCAGAGGTGCACTGATTAAATCTGGACAATGGGCTCACACAGGCCCCCTTCAGGATAGTGTGGGTAATTGCACAAAGTTGCCAAAAGGTTGGCTTAAGATTCAGTGAGCGAGTGAGTGAGCAAGAAGTGTCTAAGATCTGTTATGTGTGTCTTCCTCTCCGCACTCATTAGATTCCTTCCTCTCTGGTGTGGGAGGTCAAGCGATCAGTATGTTTCAAGAGGTGAATAATATACCTGGATTAGCACAGGGTCATATATTTCTTAGTCAGCAGTTTATGTTTCTAGTTAGTGTGGAAGTGTATTACTGTACTGTATATGTCTCTCCTTCCCTCCCTCCCTCCCTCTTTCTCTCTCTCTTTCTCTCTCTCTCTTTCTTTCTCTCTTTCTTTCTTTCTTTTCTCTTTCTGCCCATCGTTTCTCCCCCTCTCTTTGTATTGTCATCTTAGTTCCATTCACCCTCCAATCCAGTGGAAAAGCCTTTTAAACTTGTCTACTCCACTGTCTCCCTTTTTACTCATAACAAAACCGCAAATGTGCAGAAAAAAAACACTTGAAACGTGTTGACTCTTTTGTTGTTTGTTTTTTTTTTTTTCCCCTTTCCAGCGGGTACTTTGTGCCGTGTGCCCTCGTGAAAGCTTCCCTGGGGGAAAGCGGACATCAAAAGTCTTTTTATTTTCCTTAGTCAAGCTGTTTGCCCGTCGAATGCTGGGTGCCTCTTTGAACAAGCAGAAGCCCAAACCTCTCAAGCCTCTCAATTTAGCCAGCCCCCTCTCTCTCTCTTTCTCTCTGTGTCTCTCTCTCTCTCTCTCTCTCTCTCTCTCTCTCTCTGCTGCACCCCATGCTGCTAGTGCAGGTGGTTTCACTCAGGGCTGATGCTCTCTTACAGTGTCAGTGTGTGTGCGCGTGTGTATATGTGTGTGTGTGTGTGTGTGTGTGTGTGTGTGTGTGTGTGTGTGTTTGTGTTTGTGTATAAGATACAGCTATGCCTGTTAATGTATGTACTGTATATGTTGTCAGGATCATTTTCAAACAGAGGCCAGGGCGAAAGGTGGTGCGAAAGGTTGAAAATGTTATAAACACATATATTTTGTGGTGTACTGTAGTAGGGTAGATCTTTGTGTGTGTGTGTGTGTGTGCGCGCGCCCGTGTCAAAGCTTGTGGATGCTCTTGCACCCAAAAGTGTGTGTGTGTGGGGTAGCAGATGTCTGGAGCCTCATTAACCCCTCAACCCTCTGGACATTTCTCTGTTTTTACTCACCATCTGCTTTTTAACTGCTGGACCGACACCCAATACACCCCACTAATACAGTTTGGGATGGTTGAGGGGAGGAGGTGGGGTTGGGGGTTTGGCGCTATAAATATGACTCGTATTAACAAAGCCCCCCGTCTGAGTGAGTCCAACCCAAACATCAGGCCGGGCCGCGTAGCCCGATAACGAGACGGCAGGGCGAGGATGATGACAACCTGGTTAACAGACTCACTCAGCCAGCCCTCGCCTCCTCCCCTGCCACAAGCAGATTGATGCTCGAAGATTCCATGAGGTGTTCCATGCATGCCATAAGGGCTTGGCTTTTTGTGCAGTGAAAACACAGATTCATGTGGAACTGAATAGATATGATCTGAAATCCTGAATCCTTAAGTCCTGCAATTTAGCAGTAATTATTTTGAATGATACAAAGACGGCAAGGTTGCTGGTTTGAATGTGTGGAGAAGTATATTTTTATCACATGATTGACAGGCATGATATTTTCCACACAGTACACTTTTAGCTGCTCTGTTTCTGTAAATCATGTTTTTTTTTTTTCTTTTGTTAGTGTTGATGTAAGCAGAAAGCCAGATTTGAAAGTTCCTGATCATTTTGAGGATCTTTTTGAGAGTATGTCCATTCATATCCACACTATGTTTCTGTCAACAGGTTGTCGAGCTGATTTCTAGTGCCATTGGTGACCTGGTCCAGGGCATCTACTACGAGGGCACCCACTCTGCGGAGGTAAGATCACCATGCAGTTCCCAGAGTCAGCCACAAGGGGACCCTCAACCACATTTGGCCTAATCAAGTCCGTCACGAGGCCTCTGTGGAGCATTAAGCCATTGACCAATCCGAGACAGATTCAATTGGACACAGTCTAGCGTAGCTGGTGTTGCATGACGGTAAACATGTTGTTCCTGATGTATCAGGTTACATATTCAGACCCAGTCGCGGAGCGAAGGGATTGTGAAAAGGTATGTTTGAAAGGTGTATGGAAGCACTTAATAGGAATAATAAACCAATCCCACCTGATCAATGGAGAAGTGTTACATGACACCAGTATCCATTGTAAACATTCTACTAGTGGCTTGTACATGAAATTTGGTTTGCTCAGTTGTGCAGATGTACTCTAGAGGCTAGGGTTGCATGCATGCACAGCAGGCACACAGCAGTTCATATGAAATGTGACATTTTATTGGCCGGTTCAGAATCCGGAATTGGACTCACATGATCAGATGCGCGGCATGGCCAGAAGAACTTTTTTCCCCATAATCAGCCCGATTTTGAGAGAGTCTGAAGCAGGCTTGTGGCACCAGACAGGTCAGGAAGAGGCCATTCACAGCGAAACAGAACAGAATGGGGAACAGAACAGTCCGGATAAATAATGAATGAAAATGAGAAAGTTGGTGCATGATGCAAACAGCCTGAATGTCTGGACTGGGCTACGTTTCCTCAGGGATGCGAAAGGGAGAGTATTTCTGACGGGGGGCAGAGGCGGTTCGGGTTTCACCTTGCCCCTTTTAGAGGAGAGGATTCCGAGCAGACACCGCATCGTTTTCTCCTTCCAAACACGCTCCGATTTCATCCAGCCCCCCCTTACCCGTTTCCTTTTTTTCCGTATTTTGTTTTTCTCACTGTGTTTTTGAAGGTAACAGGTATGAATGGATAGGAAATCTGGATACCTTACTTGTGATCGTTTCAAAGTATTGGCTAGATTTTATTGAACAATTTTTTCCCCTTCCACTGAGTGGTGGAGAGTTACTTATCTGTTTCAGACATCTTCAGACAAAGACGTTGTGCTGGTGGAATGCCTTTTTCCCTTGAACAAATCCACTGGATGAATTGAATTTGTGTGTCTCTCAGTTTATACTGTAGTTATTCACTCCCCTCATCTTCCACCACCAATTGACAGGACTCTAGCATTGCTGACGTCTCAATGGCCTCGTGGGAGGATCAGGCGTTCCTATCCCACGGTGCTTTGCTGGCGAAGAGTTGCCAGGCAGCCATGGAGTTGGCCAAGCATGATGTGGATGCCCAGATGCTGGCCTACCAGTACGGCAAGCACCTGTCCCTCGGCCACAAGGTACACCAGCCAGCTTCCAGAAAAAAAAACACACTCACACACAAATAGGAACCCTTCCTCCCCCCACATTCCTGAGATCATTTAAATAATTCATAAGTTATTAATTTTCTTCAGCGAGTGCAAGTTCTCGAGGAGTAGAGTGTTGTGGGCGTAAGAACATACCTTGCATACACCCATTCCAGGCCCTCGAAGGAGCTTGCATCTGTTGCATCCATCTGTTCCTCAAAGCTCTCCAGCATCCTAATGCTGGAGTGGATCCTTGGGCAGCATGCAGGCTGTCTGACTTTGTTTTTGTCTCTGTCTTTTGGCAGCTGAACTCTGACCTGCAGCCATTTGTGAAGAGTGGTGTTGCAGAACCGCTGCCATTCGGCTTGGACCTGGCACCGGTGGTCTTCCACCGGCAGATCGTGGGCCAGGAGAAATGGCTCCAGCAGCTGCAACAGGTAGTGTTTGCGCTCCATTGAGATGCTCATCCAGTTGCAGTAGTGTAGAGTGTGTCATACGTGTGAGATGACATTAATGGTTTTCTTAAGGTTCTATTTGATGTAATTTACTCGCTTACCCTTGCAACAAAGCCTCTGTATTACTGATCGTAACGTAATAGACATTCATCCGAGTAATCATGGGGTCAGAGTTTTACACTTGATGGCATCTGATAACATTAGTGGAGTTAGTTGCAATATGAATTCATTTTCTCATTACTCTTTTCCTTTTGCAGGCAAGAAGCATAGGAAGGCCTATAGATTATTCTAAGGTAAGAATATAAAATGTTAATCTGAGAAAGAAAACTTATCTAGCAGACTTTCAGTGGACCCAGTGCCCCTTTACAACTTTCACGTCTCTCCCACCTCTGAGGCGCAAGTGAGGAATGGGTCAGGGTACGGTTGCACCCCGGGTGTGAGGGGCCAGGAGGGTGTCTGTTGGCTGTAACCGATAGCAAGTTTCGAAATTTGGTTTCCAAAGTCAGATGGAGAAGAAAGAAGGAGAGACAGATGAAGGGAGGGTGGAGGGAAGGGGTGGGGGGACAGGAAGAGTGAGAGAACAGGGGGATCTCGGGTCGCGTCTGAAACCAGATCGAGGGGGATAAAGTACCCGGGCCTATTTACGGAGGAGACAGAGTGACTCGGGGACGGTGGCATCGGTGGAGAATCTCCTTCACCAGGGAGCAGGGACGCGGAGGCACAGAGGAAACTGTGCTAACTCTGTGTGACAGCCATCAGCATGAGCGCTGCACTAAACTGTCAAATACAAGAGAGATCAACTAATAGGCCCCAGCCAAACTGGTGGTTACACCTTCTAAATGCTACTAGAAATTACTGAGGCATTTAGTGAAGGACATTATAGTTTCTGTGGCACTCAGATAAAACAGTAATCGGGTTGACAAACTGTTGACAAACTGTTCTTGGGCATGTAACAGGAAATTGCCTCTATAACGTCATTTTCGTTGAAACTCCACATGCAGAACTGAGAGCATGCCAGGTTAGAATGTTTAGACTGCATCTTGCGTGTCCCTTTCCCAAAAGTGAACATAGACCCACATTATGGTCGAGTCAAGTGATGCTCTCTGCCTGGTGTTTTTAAGACAAAAGCCCACAGGGGCTTTTCAGCACAGCCTGTCTTCCAAATCATTTTGACCAAATGCCTCAAGCAAGTGGTGTCCTAACAGGGCAGAAGCTGAACCACAAGGGGAAGAGACGTTTAAGTGTGTCCATGATGTAAGGATAAGCGTGTGTGTGTTTGTGTGTGTCTGTCTGTCTCTCTGAAACTATTTGTGCGTAACCATTTGTGGTGAACAAAGTTAAAGTTTTCCCAAAAGTCTTTTTTTTTTTTTTTTTTTTTTAATTGAACACGGAAGTATGAAATATGCTGGAAATCATCAGTTGACAACATCTTCATTTATTCTCCCTCTCCCCTGGGCAGCTGTGGCTAATGATCAAGACCGAAAAAGGAGTGAGCAAAGCCATGGACCTGTGCAGTTACCACGGAAACAAAGCTTTGGAGGCCATCAAGCGCTTCCCTCCATCAGAGGCGCGATCTGCTCTAGAGAACATCGCCACTGCCGTCACAACGATCTGACCAACACCACTACTTTCACTCTAGTGTGGTGAAGAAACATTACCTCATCTGTCACAGCATCGATACCACAACACTTTTCATCAATGACTTTATATGTGCAGGTGCCTGTTAAACAGAGGGATTTGGAACCAGGTGTGTTTTGAATAGAAAAAATGGCATCAGTGCAATTCCATGCAGATGGGTCTGATGGGCAGGATAGAGTGAACTACAGAAGGTTACAGTTGGCGGCATTATGTGCAAAGCCTTTGTCATGTCAACTGATGGAAGCAAATGTGTTTGCTATCTTGATTGTATAACCATCTGTATATTTCAAATGTCCAATTTAAAGTTGGTATTTCCGTTATAAATTATATATAAAACATGTTTTAAACTATATAATTACTTGCTTTTGGTTTATTTGTCTGTTTTTTGTCACAGAAATATTGGGTTTATTTATTTGTCTTTGCTCAACCACTGTCCAAGATATCTCACAAATCATCCTGCTCTCTTGCTGTTCCACTACAAGTGTGTGTGATGGCAGACAAAATCAGAGCAAAAGAAAAAAAAAGGTCAAACTGCTTCCCTTGGTCCTGCCACAGGCACACTTGAAGCTGTGCTGGCAGAAATAATTAATGAGGCCCACTCCCGTGACCTGAGCAAATGGACAGGAAATGCGGCAGTATTGATTGGACCGTCGTGCGGGCTGGCGCCAGGGTGGTGGCCTGTGGTTTCCCAGGCGCTCTCCACGGAGGGACAACAAGGGTGTGAAGCTGGGGTGGAGGAACGTCACCCTAACCAGCAGCCCCCTTACAGACACACAACCCACTCACCCACCCCAACACCACCCACTACCACCACACTCCATGCCACCTCCTTACCTCCATCTAGACTTACCCCCACCCACCCACCCACACTCCCACCCCAATACCCCACCTGAAGGACATGGAGTTTACTCCTGGGAGTGAAGTAGAGAGTGGCACAGGGACTTGCTTGTTGTCAGTTAGCCAGCCAGTGACATCTTCAGGAACAAACTTTTTTTGTTAGAAAAAAACAAAACAAAAATGAATGTCGGCTTCCCCTGCTCCCTCAGTGTTCTTGACTGGCGGTCGGATGCAACACAGCCTCCACTCAGGTACACAGTGCAGTGCGGCAAGCCTCTAGCCATCCATGAAATATTTATCCATGCCTTGAGCGGACATGAGGAAATTCAGAGGCAAAGTAAAAGGAACAAAAGTAAAGAGGGGGAAAAAAGTGGCAGTCAAAAACACAGCAGGTTTCCGGTTTAGAGAATTGAAAATGATTTTCTTTTTTTTTTCTTTTTTTCCTGGCCCATTATTTGCACAACAGTGAATCAGTGAAGTCACATTTGGGTGCAGAGGACTAAACAACTTTTTTTTTCAGCATGTTAGTGTAGGGAAACAAATTCAGTTCCCTGGAAATGGCCTGCAGATCTAAATGGTAAATGAAGTAGTTAGCTTTTTTTAGTTGGACGCAGTGTCTTTTAAGAATATATCAGCTACTGGTAGAAGTTAGATATATTCCTGATTCATCCTACTTATGATTCAACTATGTCTTTTAAGTATGTATTTTCACATTGCTTAAGTAAAACAGAGCCAGCAGACGGGGCACTTTCAGATCATGAGGTCTTACTGTATCATGCTTCGCTGAAACCCAACACTGTCTGGCTCGGCTCTGACGAGATGATTTTTGTGGTTTGGGCATTTGTTGAAACTCGGCTACTCCTGTGTCACTTGACTGGGTTTTATATAAACTGCTTGCATGGGACAGCAGCTCCACCCTATCCCAGTATGGTGTCACTGCAGCTGGGCACCAGGCAGGACCAGCAGAGGTCTCTCCCAACCAACTCTCCCGACCTGCGGTCTCTCTCTGGGTATCCATCTGCAACACTTACTTGCTTTGGTGAGTACACCACAAGTCTAAATACACTACATGCATGGGTTCATTCAATTTTGAGGTCTCTGAATGTGTACATAAAAGCACTAAAATCTGGTATGCCCCCCCCCAAAAAAAAGAAAAAAGAATATTCGTGCCAACAACTGAGGATACAGAAACTCCCCAATAGATTCTAGTTATGAATGACCTGTTGATGGCAAGGCAGGGCTCATCTTGATGTATGAAATCTCTTAGCTCTGCAGGTGCTTTATTTTGCGGTGTGAAGGGGTTGAGTATGCAGCTTATTGAAGTTTAACGAGCAGTGCTCGGTGAGCAAGATGAAAATGTCATCCCCCTCTCCAGAACTGCTGCATGTACGAATGTCTCTCGCTCAAGTGCGTGATGAATCTGACCACTGATGTGCCCTGCAATTCAGATGGCCCCATTACCCAAGTAATGACTGATTCTTCCTCGACCCCGCCATACACATGCGTATCACAAAGAGCGTTTCACACCAATCTAACAGCGTACAGACATTTCTGTGGGAGGTCATGGATCATTGATCTAGCAATGAGCAAAGAGTGTTAATTGTGTCTGGACTTATGAGTAGATGTTGATAAAATCCAAATCCAACCAGGTGTATGCCATTCTTATCCCATTAGCTTTTAAAATCACTTTCAGGGTTGAACATAAGCTAAACCACTGGAGAAAAAAAATGGTTCCATAAGGGTGACAAACATCCCAAGTAAATTCTTGAAATGTCCTCTTTTAGTTACAAAAGTGCTACAGTTGTAATTTACTGACAAACTATATCCTTGTCATATGCCAAATCCTTGTCTCTGTAATTTTCTGTTTGTCTCTGTGAATTCTGTCTGTTTTCCATGTCTTATAGGCCCATTACCAAAATCATGGGAAACGGCACAAACTTTTGGGATATTTATGACAAACATAAACAAATACTGTAGTTGAAGACAAGCTGTTTGCTGAAGGTGTTGCATTAGACAGCTTTTGTGCAGCCTATCATTGTACTTGAAGGTGCAATATATATTTCCATAAACCTGCATTAAAATTTTCATTCCAAGTTTAAAAAAAGGATTCTCATTAAACCGCAGGTTGTCATTAAAAAGCATATTTGTGACCACAACATATTTGAAGAAGGCACAGACAATGAAATGGATTATTTATTGTTCACTAAACAGACTGGTGTGCATTGAATTGAAGTCTAGCCTACAATATTTTTCATTTATTTTGTACAAAAGGCTGCTCCAGGCGGCACAGACTCCTCTCATCAGACAAGCCATTATCATGCCATGCATTTTAGCAGTACTTTTGTGCTTTTGTGGTATCAAATGATAGCCTGTAATATTGGGCTACAGTCAGATGTTCATCTCTTTCACAGTTTGTCCAGTGGTGTATGAACTGGTGAAGCGCAGGCTGGATGAATGGTTTTGTTTTATTTGGTAGTCTACATCTGTGGGCTTGGCCTATGATCTTAGCCTATATCAAGGTCTTGTTTGAAAAGACGTTAATGGTTGCATGTGCTTTCAACTAGGGCATTCTTCAGGAGGTGTGAGGAAGTTTTGTGCTGCACAAGTTGGATTAATGACCCCAGTGTGCACTAGCCAATGTGTTGTGCTTTCGCTTCACCCACAGCAATCCACAGCTGTGCGGAAATGACACAGCAGGCCAGTACCGTCACGTCACGCGAGAGGGCACTAGCAGGAAAAAAACACGGCGGCGATCGAGAAACACGGACAACAGTTACCCGTGGACAAAACCACAGGGATAATCACAGCGGACATGTTTAACACGCCTTAAA
>JASCQY010000036.1:14476336-14494465 GCA_030264315.1 Sardinella tawilis
GGAGCTAAAATTGGTATTGCCAGACTCAGAGAAGGACTGGATGAACAGAAGAAAGGTATGGCTCAATTAATTAACTCTAGGGGAGATGGAAAATGAACATATTTCCACAAATGGTGGAGTGTTGCTTTAACATCAGATACTGATGATGGTATCCAGAGCTGATTATTTTCTGAAACATTAGTGTGCTAGTGGCATCTTGTTATTACTGTAGCCTGGTCTGGATTTAATGGTGACAGTTATGGTGAGATTAATATTCTTTGAAAACACTAGTTGTGTGATCCTGCTTGTTCGTAGCAATGGAGAACAACTGTGTTCCTGGACAGCCATGCCCACCTACATGTGTTTTAGTCGATGGTTCATTGGAATGCACATGTCCGGAGGGATATGCCTTGAGTGACGACAGTGAAACATGCTTACGTAAGAGCCCTCTATCATGGTGGATAGAGAAGGCATCTACATCTGCCTTTGAAAACTCAATTCTCAAATAACTAAGGATGCATTCGAAACTTAGGCCATAAAATTAAACTGTGTATAGCATTATGTATGTTTTGGATCAGTATTTTTACTCATAATGCTATATTTTATAGCAAGCATTTGAAGTAATGGTTTTTTGTATGGACTTTGTATCATTTGAGGGTTGTTTGATGGCTTGGGAAATATTCCTATTTTCACGGTAGATGTTTAGTTCTAGGAAACTATTACTCTGTATTAACAGAATTGATTGTATTAGTAATTTCTGAGCTAGCAACAGCTGATAAGATGTATAGACATTAGTTATAAGACAAGGACCTGACAAAAACTACCCCAGGAGATATGGGGTAGAACACATGGGCTGGTCTCAGATGGAAAATTTAAAAGTTGCATGATCAGCGAGGTCCTTTCATTTTGAAAAAGTTTTCGCCATATTGGTGAAATGCTTTTTCTTTGCAGTCATCTTACTATCATCTCGCTTGTTTGCAGCAACAGAGAACAATTGTATTCCTGGACAGCCATGCCCGCCTTTATGTGTGACTGTCAATGGCTCACTAAAGTGCACATGTCCAGATGGCTATACCTTGAGTGATGACAACACATGCTTGTGTAAGAGCCTCCTGTCATAGAAGAGTTAGCTAGTGTTTGCATTGCAATGTCAATGCAAATGGATGTTAGGTGTTATTAACTTAACATTGAATTGCAACCTGTTATATAACATAAATTCAAATCCTCTGTTCATTTGCTAATCTGGATTTGTCAATTTAGCTGTACTGAATAAGGTACCATATCACAAAGCAATCTAAAGTGATTACTTTAAATTGATTTACTTAATTGCCAGTTTGATATGGACCAAGTTGTAACTGTGTGTTGGATGTTATTGTGGGAGATGTTTCATGGGAACAATGAAACCTTTGTATAGTTTGTCATGTCGTCTTTTCACCATGACATGTAGATTGTCAGTCTGTACAAATCTTTCTCATCTATAATAAGTGATAAAAGTATGCAATGTTGCAGCAATCGTTTTTGCTCTTGATTATACATGCGTGAAAACATTAATAAGATACTGTAGTCATATATAGCGAATCTTAATGGATTTTGATTGAAAATGCAAAATGTGTTATTTACAATTATTCTTCCAAAATGTAGTTGTATTATATAGTTCAGAGAATTCAAGAGTTACTGCAGATGGTCTGTCAAATAGCATTTTCTTTTCTTTTTTCCCCCCAGAATACTCACAAAACAAATCTGAAAATTGTCTCAGATTTTAGTCTGTTGATAAGCATTGCATTAATGACCTTAGGACTACTTGACACTACAGGTCACACGTTATTGTATTATACTTAAACTGAAGATAATAAAAATTAGAGAAAAAAAAAAATAAAATATATATATATATACTGTAAATCGTTGAAAACCCTTGAGGTGCCCTCATGTGCAGCTTCTACGTGGTTGTAACAGAGAGGGTAAAAGCGGAGCAGTATTCTATAATCTTTGGTTGTAATGCCATCTGAAAGATAACGAAGCTTATGACTGGTCATGGGTATGGCAGTTAGAGTGTATCAGCCTTTCAGGCAACCACCAGCCTTTCAGGCTCCACATATCCATTCCACTGAAAATGAAATGATCTCTCATACATTTCACAGCAATGGATAACAACTGTGTTCCTGGACAGCCATGCCCACCTACATGTGTGTTAGTCGACGGTATACTAGAGTGCACATGTCCGGAGGGATATGCCTTGAGTGACGACAACGAAACATGCTTACGTAAGGGCCCTCTATCATGATGGATAGAGAAGGCATCACTATGCAAATATCTCCTTAGTTTTAAAGAATATAAACTATATATTTGCATGTGACGGCTTCAGTAACCACCCACTCTCAAGCAATATCACTACAAAAAATATTTATTGTACACGTAGATATCACTTTTTGAGCCTTTTATTGGTCGCACAAATTGATCATTTGAATGTAAAAATAAAAATAAAAAAAAACACAAACGATTTTGTTATTTTGGTAGGCCTATTATTCAATCATTTAATTGATCTCCATGCTGATGCCACTGAATAGTTCAAGTCAAATGACTTACATAATTCACGATTTTTGCTCAAATCATCATACACTGACTGCTTTTGCATGCAGTATTTAGCACTGTAATCTCACTCATTTTCAGCAATGAACCAAAAATGTAATCCAGGAGAGGAATGCCCACCCACATGTGTCATCAATGCCAATGGCTCACTGCAGTGTGCATGCCCAGCGGGATATGTCTTGAGTGCTGACAAAAAATCATGCTCACGTAAGAGCCCTCTATCATGGATAGAGAAGCCATCACAATGCAGATAAATGCTAACTAAGAAAACTTAAACATTTTTTTGTTTAAGAAAACACAATATCTACATGTGATGTGGTCATAAATAATTTATTAAAGAGCAAATCTATTTTTTTGGCAGTCAGCTTTGGCAGAAAACTCGCTTTGTGAAAGCATATTTAATTTAATATACGGTAGCCTTTTTCTGTACATAACTCTAATCTCGTATAGGCTATGATTGAATAATTTAGGTGCTTTAAATGATTTAGTGCTGTAAATGATTGGTGTCAGTGGTGCTTGTAATCTTATGTTACGAGTGTATGAAAGTTACTGTGGTCTCTGTGGAGTTGTGATTGGTAACTCCAGAAATGTTTACACTGCACTGTATGTAATCAGCACAGTCACCTTGCTCTGGGTTGGTCCTGTAACGTCACACTTCAGCATCAGCCCAGACTGTATGCATATGGGAAATTGAGCCTCCACTTTATAGTTAACACATAAGCTTGATATTTATTCCACATTAGATCGTCTATTCATTTTTATGTGGTTGCTTGATTATGCATGCAAAGGACACAGGTATCAATGTGTGAGCTTTGCCTCTTAACCATCATAACCATCATCATCATCATCATCATCAATATTAATTATCTTCTCAGGATATATTAAGGTTTTTTTTTCTCATTGGTTAACCTTGCTGCTTTGCAAAGTTGCAAAGACAACACAGTGAGCTTCAACAACGCAGTAACACCTTGCAGGGCCTTTCTGTTAAATTGTTTGTATTCTAAACATGTTTATCTCCTTTTCAGAGGAAGTACAAGGTACAGTGACTGAAGATCCATGTATGTGTGAGGCTCAGATTGCCTTCCAGAGGAAGGTTCAGGCAACAATTCAAGACCTCACCAACAGACATATCCTTTAAATCATATTGCAGCTCAATGAAATTCATGATGGTTGTTGATTGTTTTGTCTGCATATCTCTATACAGTTCCATATAAGACAGTGCTACACATGAGGCCTAAATCCATGAATCACACTAAAATAGATTATACCTTGACTGGTTTGGTTTTACTAGCTGATGTCACCCGGAAAGTTCAAGAATTCCAAGGTTTGCGATGATTCCAGATCGGCCAGAGATCAATATTGCTGGATGAATACCATAATTAACATTTCCTGCAAAGCAACTTACATATAACCAACAGTAGTGTATTAAGGCAGAGGTAGTCTTGTTAGTCTTTTTTTTTTACATGCCACACATTACTTCAGTCAGTAACGATGTATTTTGTAAAATATAGGCCAGGTTGTCAATAAAAGATGTTAATCTAAAAAGTGTGCAGTTTGCCCATGTCATTGGAAAAGCCCGTGTATATGTTTCCCCAATTTGATGTTGCATATCTGCATTATTTTTCTATTTTTTAAGATTGGAATATTATGTATAACCTTAAGAAGGTTTAAAATAAATATGAATAAAGTTGTCTTTGAAATGTCTGTGTAAAGTTAAAAATATATATATATTTTGCTATTTTGGATATTTGTTAAGACATTAAAGGACAATAAAAAATTACTTACATGGGCCTTTTGTTGTGCTTCCTATTAGGCTACATTTCTTGAATCTTGATGAGGCTACATTCTCCTTGAATATTGTGCCTACTAGGCTATGTAACATTACTATGCTCTCTACAGAAGCAGTTCTGTATTAACATATGTGATGACCCATCAAACCAAAATTATTTAGGTATATCCATATAGGCCTACTGATCATCAGTGGGTAAAAGCAAAGATGTTTGACTAGGGTACTCCCTAGAGGCCTGTAAACCAGAAGACTACATTTCCCAGATACAAAAACGGAAGTTCCCTCGTCATCCGGTTTTTGGTTACCTGGAAACGAAGCTAAACTCCTCAAGGCTGTTTGCTAACCCGTGGATGGTGCACTGTCTTTAGCCTCATAGACGCATTATCTGTAGTTTTAGGACGATATCAATTTACATCTTCCCAGTTTCGTTTTGAACAGTGAATTTAGAAGCTTATGGCACACAGACAGCGTTAGGTAGCCTTGTTTGCCAAATAACTTGGGTAACATAACGTTAGCATTAGGTAAATTCTCCACATTAGCGACAGATCTAACTACTGACCAACATTTCCGAAAGCTATATCTTCGCCATACATTAATGTTTACCTTCCAAATTAAAAATTGTCACATGCCCGACAGATAATTTGCAAGGATGTTTATTTACCTTAGCAAGAAGGTAAGATATCACAATTGTTCCTATGAAATGAATAGCCATCACAAGTGTAACGTTACTGTTAACTAACCCAGACTGATGAAATGTCAACACAACGTTTAACTCCAAATAAGTAACTTTTGTTTTGTCGTTTTTTCATACTGTTCATCGATCTAATGCATGCAAAACTAGGTTAATTACTGACCTGCTGTTGCCATTCAGCAAAATTACAAGATTTTGTCCCAAGTTTTTGGCACTCTCTCTCTTCCTGTCAGATTGCTATTCCGAACAGCATAAGATTGAAATGTGTGTCCTGGAACAAAGATCAGGGATTTATTGCATGTGGTGGCGAGGATGGACTTCTTAAAGTTCTAAAACTGGATACTCAAACAGGTATAATCTTTTCTACATGTCGTGATTTTTTAAGTCAGATTCTTGTCTACTTCACGATAAGTGACATAACGTTAATATATTTCCCCTCCCCCGTCATATGCTATTGTCTGTAGATGATGCAAAATTGAAAGGACTTGCTGCGCCCAGTAACCTCTCAATGAACCAGACACTTGAAGGACATAGTGGTAAGAATTTCACACAGAACGGAGATGGTGCAACCCAGCATGACGGCCATGCATTTCTGTGTAAAACAGGCGTTTTCTGACCTACAGGTGCAGTGCAAGTTGTGACATGGAATGAACAGTACCAGAAACTGACGACCAGTGACCAGAATGGCCTCATCATTGTTTGGATGCTGTACAAAGGTTTCACTTGTTTGTCAACAGAAATGGTTAACAGTATTTGAGTAACCTCAGTCATTGCGATTTGATTTGTTTTTGTGTTTGACTTTACACAATCAGGGTCTTGGTATGAGGAGATGATAAACAACAGGAACAAATCCGTTGTTCGGAGCATGAGTTGGAATGCTGATGGCCAGAAGATATGCATTGTGTATGAGGATGGGGCAGTTATCGTGGGGTCAGTGGATGGTGAGTTAGTGCTAGATCAGTCAAGCTGTATGCTTTCCAAACTTTTTGGGCTTCTCAACCTCTTTTGGGAAAACCACAGGGCTACCTGTTGATTCAATCGCTTTAAGTTAGTTTGAATGTATGGGCCAGGAAGAGAAAATACATACTTTTGGTCTGGTCTTCCCCAGATAGAGGATTCAGAACTATTGTAGTCTGTGCATCAGGTATTGTGAACTACTGATGATGCATTGAATTGTTTTTTCAACAGGTAACAGAATATGGGGAAAGGAGCTGAAGGGAATCCAGCTGGCCCATGTGGCCTGGTCTCCTGACAGCAAGATTCTCCTGTTTGGCATGGCCAATGGAGAAATACACATATATGATAATCAGGGAAACTTCATTGTGAGTACTTTGCTTGCCGTAATTTCATAACCATCGATTGTTGAGTTATCTTACGAGGAATGAATGTAAAAAGATATGTTTGAAAAGTTGACATTGTCTGTGGTTTGCGATCAAAGGTCAAGATGACTATCAGCTGTTTATCCAATGTCACTGGAGCCATCAGCATAGCAGGTATTCACTGGTATCCTGGAACAGAAGGTTACATCGAGCCCGATTGTCCATGCCTTGCTGTCGTCTTTGACAATGGAAGAGGGCAGATAATGCGCTATGACAACGATGAAAGTAAGCAAATTTGGGAGTGTTGATATATTTGCTATAGGAAACTACAAGCAACTGCAAGCAGTTAGTGGCTTTTGTGATAAATATTGCTGCTTCCTCTTGGGTTCAGATCCAATCCTCCTTGATACTCAAATGAATGTGGCCAGTATCCAGTGGAACCACTATGGCAGTGTGCTTGCTGTGGCTGGGTGTCAGAGGACCATGGACAAGGAAGTAAACACAGTCCAGTTCTACACTCCCTTCGGAGAGGTTAGAGAAACAAATCTCCACACCCCGAAATAAATACATAGCTCCATTTGGTCATAAGCTGTATTGATCAGTGATTAACTGATGGGAAACTGTGGGGATTTCTTGTGGCACTGGTAGCATTTGCGTACACTGAAGGTCCCTGGGAAACAGATGACGGCAGTATCCTGGGAAGGTGGGGGATTGCGTATTGGCTTGGCTGTGGATTCCTTTATTTACTTTGCAAACATCAGACCTGACTACAAGGTCAGTGAAAACTATAGACCCCTTTCATTTCAAATACTATGAGACAGATCATATTTGTATCTAAATAGACTCGATTTACAGATGTTTTATTTTGTATAAAAAAAGTGCTAACCATGTTTTTGGTACTTGATGTAATTAATGTTTTACCCCCTTTGTATTTGTCTCTAGTGGGGCTACTGTTCCAACACTGTTGTGTATGCCTACACACGGCCAGATCGTTTAGAATACAGCGTTGTTTTCTGGGACACCAAGAACAATGAAAAGTTTGTCAAATATGTGAAGAGTCTCATATCCATCACCACCTGTGGGGATTTCTGCATCCTTGCCACCAAGGCAGATGACAGCCAGCCCCAGGTAAGCCATGCAAATCAATGGAGCAGAGCATGAAAGCTCTGCTGGTTCTAATTACTGAGCTATAAAGCTGTAAGGAGGATGCATGCTTTGAAGTGTGTGGTTATGTAGCAGGCTGCTTTAGTGTCTGCACCTGGATTCCTGCCAGACATTGAGTGGGAAAGAGAAAAGTTGAAAGGTTATCAGAATGCAAAGAAGAAAGGTCCAGTTTCTTCTTCTTCTTCCTCTTCGGTAGGGAAAGGAACTAGGAAAGGCAAGGTCAGTGACTGAACTGCTGCAAGTAAAGGGTGCTGTGTGTTAAATGGTGGCATCTTCACACTGTTATAAATTGCCATCCTTACAGTGTAGATGTATGGCTTCCCAGTTTTAAGCTGCGCTTGAAAAGTACTGCATGTTTGCATGTATGCATTTTGTGTTTATTTCTATACATTCGCCTGTTCTTACTTTTTCTTAAATCTTTAGGAGGATGCAGAGCCAGATTCAGCGAATGCAACGGTAATTAACATAATTTAAGCAACATTTCTGGACTGATTTGTGATAATTTTTTTAAAGCCTTGTTTATGATTCCTCCTTTTATGTATAGTGTGTAAGTATTTCTTGGTCCCATTAAAATATAATTTCTTGTTTTCATTTCAGTACGTATTGGTCCTTTGTAATTCAATTGGGACCCCTCTAGACTCCAAGTACATAGATATTGGTAAGTAACCCTCAAATTCAGTCCTCAAGTCTAGTACACAAGCTGTCAATTAAAGCCAACCATTATGTGTGGAAAAGTTATCTGGTAGAGGATTGTAGATGATCTGGTAGCCCAGGGTTCTCTCTGGCTAGTCTGTTTAAAGGTAGATTCAGAGGTCTGCTGTGGCCACAAAAGTGCGACTCAGCAACAAAAAGGCCTTTCACTGACCTATAGCAAACAGAGGCACTCTGAGCATCTTCCTGGTTCATAGGCATTCCGCAAAATTCCTTCCCTGCATGGTAATGCAGATTTGTGCAGCAGCTGGCATTTCTGCCAAAGACGGCATTTGATACTTGACAGGGCACCTTTTATCCCCGGGTGGATGTCCATTTCATCTAGGGTTAGAGATCCATCACGTTTCTGCAAAGCTCTGGGAATGTGCAAAATTGTATTATTCAGTGTCTAAATCCTGTGCCTGTGTTGGGAATACTCATACTCCTTTCCATGCTGCCATTGCGATTGTAGGTTTTAGCTAGTTGTTTAACTTGTTTTTTTTTATTATTATTATTATATTATATTATTATTATTATTTTATTAATCTTGTGGACAGTTCTTATACTTAATTGTTTAAAAGGGTTCCACCTTTAGATGTGTCTTGCAAAATGTAATTTTCATTTCACTTCAAGTGGTTGATTGCTGAATCCTATGAAAAATTTTAACACAGATCCACTCTTTGTCACCATGACGAAGACACATGTGATTGCTGCGTCCAAGGAAGCCTTCTACACCTGGCAATATCGCGTTGCTAAGAAACTGACAGCCTTAGAGATCAATCAGGTAGCCAAGACCAGGAAAGAGGGAAGGGAGAGGTGAGTGTTGAAGGCTACTGCCTGCATGACAAAATGACAAATGCATTTAGATATTGTGGTCTGGAGAGAAGAGAGAGACACTTTCACCTTACATGCCCCTGTGTGGATGCTAGAACATTTTAGGTTCATGGTCTTTATTAGGGGAGAAGATCCTTCATCTGAAACTCATAAATGCTCACTAGACAAACCCATGTTAGTCTGTCAAGCCGGTGTGAGAGTGTGTTTGTTGACTCTGTCTATCTGGGGGGAAAAAAGGTCCATTCATGGGTGTGTACAAACACAGGACAAGCCATAGAAACCCAGACAGTCCGTTTTGGACCAGCTGTCCTGCCAGGTCTCCCCCTTGCCCATAAGCCCGAGGGAGAAAGTACAGATTGTACCATTTTGCCTTTTTTTTTCTCTGTTTGAGCTGCTGACTTCTCTTCTCCCTCCATCCTTCCTCCCTTTCTCCCTCGCTGTCTCCAACCCTTCCTCTTGTCCAACTCATCCACTTTCACAAGGGTATATCATATTGATGACACTCCAACGGGGACTACAGATGGCACCCTTGACTTTGCCAAAGCCTTTGCTGTGAGTACAGCTTGCCTGATCCGAGCGCACGTCATGTGATTGCGAGGAGTCATTTCCACCCTTGTTGTGAGCTGTTGGGTATCAGTGTCTTGTGCGTGTGAATTAGTTTCAGAAGTTCACACTTATCCACAAACAATGATTTCATTATTGAAACAGTGGTTCTTTATAGCTGTAGATTTGCTTATTAATGTTATACTTAAATGCAATTGATTGACTTTCACATTTTGACTTAATTTAGGCAACAAGAGATCCCATCTGCTGCATCACAGCAACAGACAAAACATTGATAGTGGTATGTGATTATGATCATGTAATGAGTATATTTATTACTTTGAGTTGTATGAAATGAAACTGTGGTTGCACAATTACTATCATAACACATAACTATTATCATGTCAGGGTCGGGAATCAGGCCTTATTCAGAGATATTCTCTTCCCAACGTCGGACTTCTGCAAAAATACACTTTGAACTACAGGGCATATCAACTCTCCCTCAACTGTAATTCCAGGTCAGATGCCTTATGATATGACAACTTTTAAAATAAATATAATATTCTGTTTGTCAAACAGTGCAAGTGTGAATAGTGAAAAGTTTCCATACTTACAAAACTGTAGCTTCTATAATCTTACAGTCTTTTCTGTCATTGTCTCTAGTCGTTTGGCCATAATTGACATTGCGGGAGTGTTGACATTCCTTGACCTGGAGTCTCGGGCAGCTTCAGGGGATGGCTTAGGAGGTGAACAGGCAGCTGCAGCATCTTCAGGAGACCCATCCAAGTTTGAGCGCAAAGATGTTTGGGACATGAAGTGGGCCAATGACAACCCAGACCTTTTTGCCATGATGGAGAAGACCAGGATGTACGTGTTTAGGAACCTGGACCCTGAGGTGAGCTGAATGTTGAATGTTGCCATTTAGTGGACACGCTCTACCTTGTACTTGACCATGAACAGTATCGGCAACGTAATCAGTTTAAATATGTACAGTCTGTCTTAAATGTATGGCTTTACGTATGTGCAGCGGAACTTTCGACTCGTTACACTGCACACTATTGACTATTTATGTGTGAAAATGCATTTCATTTTTGTGTTTAATTAGCAGAAGTCATTCATTGCTGCTTTCCTTTTTCCCCTTGACATTCTTCATGTCATCTACAGGAGCCAATTCAAACATCGGGATACATTTGCAACTTTGAAGACCTGGAAATCAAGTCTGTTCTACTAGATGAAATTATGAAGGTAGATCATAGTCTCCACATAGTCACTAGTATTTTCAAATATAATGTTTAAATAGTGTCTGTGTACGCATTGCACCAAATTGGACTACTACAAATCATGACTACTGTCTGCTGAATTTCCTGTCAGGATCCTGAGCGACCAAACAAAGATTACCTAATAAACTTTGAGATCCGCTCGCTGAGAGACAGCCGAGCGCTGATAGAAAAAGTGGGAATTGAAGATGCCTCCCAGTTCATCGAGGACAATCCACATCCCAGACTTTGGTATGTCTTACAGTAAAGCCATTCACTTTTTCCGCCCCAGCAGGTTCCTATGGCATGTCTGCTCTGTGGTATCTGTCAGCAAATTGTTATATCCTCCTGCGTTTTGAAAGCATTTCGTCAGTATACTTTGGTGCATATCATAAATTACAAGCTGTCTTTTGAAAGTCTGTCAGTGTGTGGGCTAAACCCTGAGATGTGCTCTACCCGGGAGAAAGTCAAATGAAAATGCAAACTGTTGTTGGGAAGGCTCAGTAGTATGCTTCTTTTTCAGTAGTATACTGTACGTCTTCCTTTCTCAATGTGCGTGTCCAGACTATTCTGACAAGATACATGTGAAGGAAGAGCAGTGATGCATTGAGTAAGCAAACCCAGACTGACGTAGTAGTTGCCGTGTTTTTGCAGGATTTTTATGGTCTGTGCAGCAAGGTCTGGATCTGTACGCAAGACAGTCCCACTGGTGTGATGTTTAGGTGTTACATAACCCAACGCAAGAGTTGTGTGTCCAAGATGTGGCTAAAATTGTAGGGGAAAAAAAAACGTAATCATTAATAAGTCATGACATTCAAATACTTCCCTCCAATTACATTTGGTTCCTGAGAGGTTGTTGATGTTAAAATGTGAAAAGTCACTCAATCATCTCCAAGGCCAAGGGCAGTGATAGGAAAGTCCTGCATCAGCTTGACAGGACCTTGGAGATTTACAATGGTGTTTTGGTGGCGTCGGGCTGATTGATATTGGCTTAAAGAGGACTTGGGCTACCCATGTCAGTTTTCACAGTACATCAAGGAATTTGGAAGTCTCTGAAAAGTAGTCAAGGTCTTTCTCCGAGTTGGATCTTAAGCCAAACTGAGCAAAGTTGGGGGAAAAATCATGGCTGTGTGACTGAAATGAAGAAAAAGGATTAAAAACATTTTGGGGATTCATTCAGTGATTGAATGCTGGATTAATTTTTATTATTTTTTTTTTTTTTACAGTTTTTATTTTTTGCATTTTTTTTGTTTTGCTTGGTTAAGTTTGGTTAACTTAAAATAAATAAAATTAAAACGGTTTTCTTTGTGAGAAAGATGACTTCATTGAAATTATAATTTTTAATGGGATTCATAGCTCAGTATCTTATTCTTGACCATATCTTGACCGTATCATATTCTTGACCATCACCAGGTGTTTGTAACTGTTATGTCTGATAGGTGTGTTTGTGAAAGTATATTTGCAGAGTTTTTTTTACTATCTGAGCAGCCCCATGTGATGGAGAGGTAGGAATGTGGATTGTTGAGGGAGAACTCGGGAATGCGAGTGGCAGTCACGCATTGAAAGTACAAATGTCAAGAAGCCAAAGTGGAAGCCAGATGCTTCCCTCATTTCTGTGACTCCAGAGTTTGCTTTGAGCTCTCGGCAATAGAAAGCACGAGAACTCTTTTATGACTCAGGCTGAGGTTCTGGGGCAGCATGAGGATCCTGAATTGAGGAATGGAGTTAGTTTGAAGATCAGTAGGTCATTCTCAGTCAGCTGTGAAAACATGAAATAGCCTTGGTCTGCCTTGAAAAGGCTAAGTAAGACAAATTTGATTTGTGGAGCACTCTTGTGTGTGTTGTGACTCCTTCATGAGTTGGTTGGTCAGGTCAGGTTTTCCAAGAGCACAGGCAGGAACAGGTTTACCAAGAATACCATCCACTCACATACAGTAAAGCATTCTGTGGGCATGAAGAGAACTTCACAGCATGGTTGTGTCCGTCTTAGAATTTTCAATAAAATAAGATGTACTGCTTTATAGCTGTTAACAATACATTGCCCATGTAATGATTGTGCACTTAGTTCTTAGGAAGTTCTCTACAGTTTTCTACATTAAACATGAAACTGTTCTAGTTAAGCTTCACCCATGTCAAGCACTGGAATTGTTGGAAGATGTTGACAGGGCCTCATGCTTTTTAGCGGCCTATATGAGGAAATCTTTTAGTGCTTACAACTCAGATCTGTTCAAGTCTTTCATTCAATTCTGTCCATAGGCGTCTCCTTGCTGAGGCAGCCCTTCAGAAGCTGGATCTGAAGACTGCTGAGCAGGCATTCGTCCGCTGCAAAGACTACCAGGGCATTGAGTTTGTGAAACGCCTCGGCAACCTGCAGAGTGAATCGATGAAACAGGCCGAGGTGGTGGCCTACTTTGGCCGATTTGAAGAAGCAGAGAGGATGTACCTGGATATGGACCGCAGGTGACAGCAGTTCTGTTTGAACGGATGAACAGAGACTGCATCTGCAGTGCACTATATAGTACCTGTATTACATGTATCATTTGAGTAATATATACTGAAGTGTGTGTGTGTGTGTGTGTGTGTGTGTGTGTGTGTGTGTGTGTGTGTGTGTTTCTAAAGGGACCTAGCCATCAGCCTGAGGATGAAGCTGGGGGACTGGTTTAGGGTTTTGCAGCTTCTTAAGACCGGCTCTGGTGATGCAGATGATGCTTTGCTGGAGCAGGCCTATAATGCTATTGGGGACTATTTCGCAGACAGACAGAAGTGGTAAGTGCATTTTTAAGTGTATTTAAGGGGAACACTGGCATGTCCCAACCCACATTCCAGTGGTAGCGGTGGTCGAGTATTATCAGCTGTCAAAAAATGAAATGAAACGGTGTTACCTGAACGGAATTATAACAGTTTTAGCGAGGCAGCAAAATAGTGTAGCAATGTGGGCAAGTTACTAACGTAGCTTTAACGTTAGGTTGGGACGTGCTGAATACACAGTCATATGAAGGTCAGATAAATGCAAATGTTACTCACAATAGCTATCTCGGATATGCACTGAGCAGGAAACCACCGCAAATTAAATAAAAACCTTTACAGCATGACATGGCTGACTGTATTGCCATCAGACACCAATTAGCATGTTGTAGCAGTGGCAGCAAGGCTGTGGGAAGTTTTGGGAAGGTTGAATCTAGTCCACTCGTAGTGTTGCTTTAACATCTGCTACTGTTTTAGCATGCAGTTTACAGCCTGGATTTCAGTGGCTCATATTTGAGGTCCCCAGACATTATGAAAGATTAAATGTGTACAGATGATCTTCATCACGCTATTTACTTGCTTTTGTTTGTCCACAGGGTCAATGCCGTGCAATACTATCTGCAGGGCCGAAACCAGGAGAGATTGGCAGAGTGCTACTACATGTTAGAGGATTATGACGGCCTGGAGAGATTAGCCAACTCTCTACCAGAGAACCACAAACTGCTTCCAGTGAGACTTCGCTCTCATTACTCTGATCTCCTGTCTGTTGTGGTCTTTTATATGATGGTAGATTGGTGATGATGGATTGTTTGTTGTTGGTGTCTTGTAGGATATAGGCCAGATGTTTGTAACAGTGGGTATGTGCGAGCAGGCTGTGAATGCCTACCTGAAGTGCAGCCAGCCCAAGGCTGCTGTGGAAGCCTGTGTACACCTGAACCAGGTGAGATTATACGACTGTGGTTCTAACAATATCACGTAGCCGGCCTGGTCCCCGTCACTGTGTAATGTCTGTCAACTGCAAATGCAAGGGCATTGGGCGTTACATGGACAACTCATGTTTCCGATTTTTTTTTTTTTTTTTTTTTGTCTACTGAATATTGTGACTAAGTGATATAGTGTTTGTCTATTTAGTTTTTATCATCCTGTGTTCAATACCCTCTGCACGCCCAATAACTGTCGCCAGCAAGTGTAGCCCAGTATAATGACATTTTAATGAGATTTAAGGGGAATGTTTTAGGAGCCATGTTTTGTTATGCTGGGCAGTATATTTCAAAAAGGAAAATAACAGACTTGTTTTTTCAAGAGTAAAATAACAGCAGAGGTCTTAAAAATATCTTGGCACACACCCGGATTGAGATTGGTAGTATTTAGACTATTTATAGACTGTGCTACCCAGTGTCCGTGCCATAGATCTGATGCAACACAACTGGTTTACAGTGGAACAAAGCAGTGGAGCTTGCCAAGGATCATAACATGAAGGAGATTGGGCCACTCTTGGCCAAATATGCCTCTCACCTCCTGGAGAAAAATAAGAGATTGGAAGCCGTGGAGCTGTACCGGAAGGCTCACCATTTTCTGGATGCTGCTAAGCTCATGTTTAAGGTAGTCCACTTTCCATGGCATGTACTGGCACATGTGTTTGCATATGCCTGCGGTAAAACATAATTCGGTGGTCATGTTTGGTTGCTACTGTATGTTTCAGTTAGCATGTTGTATTTGCTACCTAAAGATAGCTGACGAAGAGGCCAAGAAAAGAACCAGACCCCTGAGGGTGAAGAAGCTGTATGTGCTTGCAGCGTTGTTGGTGGAAAATTACCACGAGCAGATGAAGACCTCACAGCAAAGCAAAGCCAAGGGGAAGAAGTCAGAGGTGATTTTCCACTGTGCTTGTCCGTCTGTAGTTGTCAGCCTCTTCCTCCCTGTCACTGAATGTGTAGGCCTAGGCCTTGATGCCAACCGCTTCGAGCTGTGTCCTGCAAGAAAGTTGTGTTGTTTTTGTTTTTGTTTTTTTTTCACTTGGGACTTGGGTCTTATTAGCGACACTAATGAGTGTAATTTTGGGGAGAGAGGCCCAGCTGGTGCTTGAAACATCTGGGCCCTCAGTTGTCTGTTTCTTAAGCTAGTCTGACGGCCCCATGTCCTTACGTTCTTATTTTGTGCCCCAAAACTATGTGCTGTCAGTTTTAGCCAAAGCTCGCATGTAATTTCACCACTAGTAATTTTCACATGGTGTAACCTCCCCTACTAGGCGACGTCGGCATTGGCTGGGCTTTTGGAGGAGGATGCAACCTCGACAGATAACCGCATTGTGGACAATGCCTGGCGAGGTGCAGAAGCATATCACTTCTTTCTGCTGGCACAGAGACAGCTCTACGACGGAATTGTAGACTTCGCCATGAGAACAGGTAACAACAATTCATGATGAGGGCATCGTCTGGTAACACTATATTTGTTTCTATATACAGAGCATTGGAAAGCTTGGTCATTTTTTACAACCTGCACTGTAATGATGATCCAGCGTCTTTTGTAAGTCATTGGAGCTCTTGGTTGATTCCCAGTGCCCCCCCCCAGCCTTAAGTCCTCAACCATCAAGGACTTAAAGGGATTTCAACCCATCAAACCCAGGTTTTCAAGGTCACTGAGAGCTGTCAGTTGGGAAGAGAATGTGAAAATTTGTTACAACGTAGACCAGATAACGAACTGGCTGCTAACACTAACTGAATGGGGTGCTGAAACTCACATTCAGATTTATATAACTGTACCCCATTCAGTTAGCACTGTAAAGGATAGGTTCAAATGACTGAGGAAATATTTTTACCAAGATGATACATGACTCACTGAAGTGGTCAAGCCGATAGAGGACAGTGCGCCACTCTTCCAAGAAATACTCAGCATAGTTGCAGCCTGTTTTAAGGTCAGAGAGCGGAGAGTACAGGCAGACAGGGCTGTGTTAATGTAGTGGTCCAGTGGTGTTCTGACCAAATACTTTTCTCTCCCAGAGTTTGAACAGCATCGGAGTGTCAACCACCATGGTTGCTTTGCGTGTCATTTTGACCTTTTGAGATTGATTTGAGTGCTTCATCACTCTGAATGTGCCTTGCTGTCTGGTCTCTGGCGATGATCTGCCCCAAAGCAAGTTAAAAGCAGTTTCACCGTCGCTTTGTCATGCTTCTGTTTTGTATGTTTTGTCCATTTGCCATAACAGAATTTAACAATTTGGTTAACCACAGAGAGATGGTAGGATGACCCTTTGCTTACCTCAGCTTTGCCAAGTTGTGAAATAGTATACCGCAGAGGCAGGGACTTGTTGCACAGAAGAATGTCTGAAGCAAACAAATAGCCAAACTGGTCATAAAAATGAGGGTCGATACATTGAGTATAGCCAAGCCACAGTTGTGTTAACCTCTGGAAAGCCCCTCGAGTCAGTCTGGTTCATGCTCTACTGAATCTCGCACTCTCCAATCTGCTCAGAGTCACATGGGTTATTCGTCCGTTGCCAGGTGTCTGGAGACCCAGTGAAATAAGATGACAGTGGGAATTTAGAGGAGGGCCTTCAGAGGGCTCTGGCCCAGACAGGGGTCAGAAAAAGCAACGGTATATCACCACGCCAGACGTCATGCCATTGCAGGCTTGGCTGTGTGTGTGTGTGTGTGTGTGTGTGTGTGTGTGTGTGTGCATGCATGCGTGTGTGTGTGCACTTTTTGTGTGTGTGTGTGTGTGTGTGTGCATGCGTGTGTGTGTGCACTTTTTGTGTGTGTGTGTGTGTGCTGTGTCTGACCTCCTTGTCTGTGGCTGTAGAGAAAACAAACCAGAGATGAGTTTGGTTTCCTTTTCTCTTCTTGCGTTAGTCTCTTTCTCAGGAGAAGACGTACAGTCTAAAGACCAAGGCTATGTGTGTCAGACAGCAGTAGCGTGACACGTAAATATCAATGCCGTCTCAGACAGACCACCTGTGTGAAGGCTACTGTAAAGTTTTTTGACGCCAAACCTGTGTTACTGTCTGTACCTATGTGTACCCCATGCAGTTTTTCTTTACCGTTACTGGTCTTCATGAAGCATGCCTGCTTGGAAACAATTTATTGTTTTGGGCTGCCATTGATGAGTATTTTTATAGTCAATTAATCCATTGATTATTTTCTTGATTAATCCATAAATTGATTGATTGATATGTTAAAATGGTGGAAAATTGTCTGTCTCCCAATGTCCAAAAGGATGTTCACAGATTACTAGGTAAAAAAAAATCATTAATCAATTATTAAAAAAAAAAACTGTCAATAACTTATTATACAGCAGTTAGGTCCGGTAGAACTATTTGGCAACATCTGATTGGACAAGACGCATTCTAAGCGTCACTAATAGTGGTGATATCCAATGATATCACCACTGGTGAATCTTCACAGCTAATAATCACTCCGCATTTTCCACAGAGTTTGTTGACTGATGTAGCGTTACATTAATTCAAAGCGAGAGAGCGGCGATTTTCCTAACATCATATTTAGCACTTCTCTCACTGAGAAAACGTCTTAACGGAGT
>JASCQY010000036.1:14564391-14582915 GCA_030264315.1 Sardinella tawilis
CTAGTCTGTACCCATTCTGGTGTTTTGCATCTCCAATGTACGGTATGCTGTGTGTTCAAACTTGCAATGCGACCATCCGTAAAGTTGAAGTGAAAGATCTGTTCAGCTGCGCTGACTGCCTAAAGTGAGGTGAAGCAATAGAGCATTAGTTCCTCTTCCAAGAGGAAATTCACCAACACATTAGTCTTGTTATTTATTTATTGTAGAGCTACAGACCTGATGTCAGCCAAGGCACTGTCCAAACAATGGAGGAGAATTCTACTCAAACCTGAAGCACCTGGTCATGATATCATTTCAAAGTGGAGCATACGTCTTGGTGGGAATCACGTCCAGCCCACTGCGGCTTTCCTCAAAATCTTGAGTCAACACATGCATGGAATTAACAATTAGAACACATGAAGACCAATGAGAGGCTCGCTTCAAAAGCCTTAACTTTGCAAGACTGTGAAATAATCTTGAAGGAAACTGATTCCCACGATTTGTACAGCCATCTCAGATGTGAAAAAAATGGCAAGAAAAAACAATTAAAAAGCAATCTGTCAACTTGCTAATAAAAACCAGCTTTAACTGACATAATGTATGGCCTGGATGACAGCCCCCTTCACACTCTGCCACTTCCTCGGGCTAAGGCTAGGCTTTGATTAATGGCCAACCGATGCTCGGTGACAAGATTGGGGAATAGCGATAAGCTAGCTTGTACTCCCTAATGTCTACATTAGCTAGTGTGTGGCCCAAAGGGATGGCTGCATCTTTATGAATAAGGTAGAGTGGGGTTTGGAGCATCCACTTCAATCAAGCTCACGTTTCAGGTCCCAAGTGTTTCAGACAGCAGGTCCCCCCATGGCCTTGGGAGGAGACTTTGGTGAGGCTTGACGCCTATTTCTCATCCTGCATGCTCCACTCAAAGAACTATGTAGCAGAGCGCCCAAATAATCTGTTCAAAAATTCTCTTGTAGTGAATGCCCCTTTCATCATTCCAAGTTTGACTCTCCAGCACTTTTCGTGGCTATAATGGTGGTGATACTCTCAGAAGAGTTGTCCGTACAACAGGTAAATCAAACTAGTGTGCTAAACCTCCATTTAAAAAAACCCTCAAGAAGATTTACTTAATGAAGAGGTCCAGATTTTTTTTTCTTCTCTTTTTTTGGGGGGGGGGGGATTTGAACACAACCTCCTGGCTGAGCTCAGGAACTCTGTTCCGCAGTGCGCTGGCTTCTGCTGTCTGTTTGTCCACTGGCAAATTTACAAACCCAGAGAATGCCAGTAGCTAATAAGTCCGTGGCCAACTATGCACAAAAACAGTCTGTTTGTATCATCTCATAACAGCACTGGGCAGCATGTTTGGCACTGGAGAGATCTTTGAATCTTCTCTGTAAACCGGACGCAAGAAATGAAAGAAATGTGGGTGACCTCAGAAAACCCTGATGCTTATCCCAACCACTACGGAGGTCCTGGACATCTGGTGAAAGACCTGGATGACGAGAGAAGTGTATTTAAAGATCTTTTTTTTCCTCTCCTTACAAGTTTTTGAGTCATACAGTATTTCAGACGGGTTTCTTCCCTACACCCAGTGGAATCCTATCCATAATATTTTTTTGAAATGTTGATTAGGTGGCATGCCATGCATTTTGTCTCACATGAATCACACGACCTGCAGACTGTAGCGACTGTGGAGATGTAAATTAAAGTGTAGAAACACAATCCTACTTTTGGTCTGGCAAGTCAAGCCGGAGCCCGTGTTGGACCACTCCTTTGGTCAGATGTCACTGGCAGTTGGCTTAAGCTTGCTGAGGTCTTTCTGTAGTCACAGAAGTCAACATACAGTATGAGTTGCTTTTTCATTAAAGATGTAGGAAAAACAAACAATCGTTTCATAAATGAATCATGCTTTCAGTTCATGGTTATTTCACTAAAGTGCAGATGAAATTTGGTAACACTCAGACTTCAAGCACAGAGTTTTTGGATGACATTCTGAATGGGGCTATATTTGTACCCAGCTCATAATAATTCAACAGTATTATTAACAGGGTACTTCTCTGTCTTTTGTCATGCCTTACCAAGCCATGGATACTCCAGGCTTGCACAAACTCTTAATCTTACCATTCACTGTGCATTGTGGAGACGGGTGCTTCCACTGTACTCTGTTGCACAGTCCTATGCATGCTGATTGAGATGTAATTGGCATACAGGGCTAATCAATCACTAGCGACACCAGCGCCGGCCTGGGCTCCATCATGGCATGCCGAACTCTCAAACCCCCCCCCATTCCCTCCCAACCTCCCTTTCCCCTAATCCAAACCTCCGCCTCTTCCATTAGCTGCTATTACCCATTTGAGAGTTATTTTCGGGATATGTAAACAAATTAATGTGCCTGCTTGTTCCTGTATACTCATAGATTGGCTAATTGTGGTTGGCCGCTTCTTGGAGTAACTCAAAGGAGGAGGCATTCGGCCCCCCTAGTGCCCTCTCCCCAGCCTGCTACCCCCACCACACACATATGCACGCACACACACACACACACCCCTTACAAGGCCTCAGACTCAGTATGGTAGCCATTTTAGGCTGTGACATTTTGACCCTTGTGCTCATGTAGGGGTCTGATGCTTTTCAGTGTAGTTTTCAGAGTTGATGTTGAGGAAGAGCAGAAGCATATCGTATCTACAGTAATCAGTGTTAACTTTAACTCCTGGGGAGGGGGGACGGGGTGCAGGGGGCTTGGCCCGAGGTTTCATGTTCACATGATTTACAGAACAGTAACTATGCCAGAGATAGCTTGGAAATTAATATGATTTAGTGATAATTCAGTGGAATCGCTCTCTTTCTCTCCCTCCTTGCGTGTGTGTCTGTGTGTGTGTGTGTCTTCACAGGTACTCCCATGGTGCTTCATTTGTTGTCCTTTCGCAAACTCTATTTACTTTTTCAGCCCTTGTCTTTCTTGGCAGGGAGAGTGTAGGAAAGGCTGTGAATTACTCTTTCCCCTTTTCCCCTCGCTTTCCACCAGTCCCGCTCAGCCTGTTTGAAACATTGTCATAATCACCCTGAGATTCAATCAAGGGCAGCCTGCCACCTTGGCCATCTGGAACAACTGAACTAGCGAACCCAGGCTTGCACCCCCTCCTTTGACCAGAAATACCAGCAGCTCTACCTACACAAAAAAAGCAGACGCGTTCTGCCCAGTGCCCTATATAGAAAGTATAACCTCACATTGTGATGTGGCATTGTAGTGTTCAGAGCTGGTGTTTTATACAGTGTTTTTTTTTTTTTCTCTCATGGTATTGATGTATGTAGCTGGCTTCAGTTAAAGGTGCTAACTGGTAGCTGGATATACCAACAGGATAAGTGGATATCCCAGTTGCTCAGAACAATGGCAGTTGAAAAAGCACCTCTTCGTAGTTAAATATACACCTGTAACTCTGAAAACTTATGTGGTCTCCAGGAGAAGAGGAGAGCAATTAGGCCCTACAGTACAGTAGGAAAACACATTCTGTGTGTGTGTGTGTGTGTGTGTGTGTGTGTGTGTGTGTGTCTCACACAGACAGAGAGATGGTCCCATTGTTTGACTGCTCAAGAAAGGCCAGTACAGTAGGCTACTCTTAAGTGGGGAACGATGTCTTGACGTAATAGTACACCTGTGATTTTGCTCCAGCTCACTCTCCTCCAAGGTCAACATCCTGGTGTTTTTCCAGCTTTGGTAAATTTGATAGATGATATAGCATGAACAGAACAGGTTCACTTTACATAGGGAGACATTCACGTTTTCTCAATGTATTTTCTTTCCCGTTTTTTCCAAAGAGAAAAAGTGAGGAATTCTATTTATTTACTTTCTCCTGTTGCAGTCTAAATCTTTAGTCACCATGGCAATAAGCAGGGAGGGTATTACTTAATTATTTATATGTTAATGAATGATAGAGCGAGGCCCGAATTCACTGGGGCATGTTTTAACCACACTCAGAGTTTCCCAGGATACTTTGGTGTAAGGGCGCGAGCCAGATCTGTGATCTAACCTTAGCGCAGCAGCGCTACTTGAGGAGGAAGGGGTGGGATGGGGTTGGGAGAGGGGAGGGGAAGGGAAGGGGAAAAAAGCAGTTCCCTCTGCCTCTCTCGCTCTCTCTCTCCGCTTCCAAGAAGGCAGGGACCCTGTACTTTCTCATGATCACTGTCTGGAATATTTTCAACAAGGGCATTTCGCAGGGGTCCTATCTCAGCACAGGAATGACAATAAATAGGTGAAGCGGGATGGCCGGACGAGGTACGGGGACGGGGGGCCCAGGCGGAGGGAGTAAGTGAGATTGAGTGGAGGTCATCCAGGGAGATGAGGAGTCATTCATACACTCCATATGGTGGTGGTGGCAGATGCGGAGGGTGGTAGAATGGCATCTTAAAACAATGCATGTTGATGTTGAAAAATTCTTCTGTTGAAACGTGTTGTATTTGAAAGGCAAGTATTTTCCAGATTCCCAAGAGAGGTCAAATTATGCCGTGTTTGCCATGCCACTTTTATTATCGCACATCCTAGTCTTTTCTCTTGGAAGAATGAATATGTGTAGTCTTTGTTTCACTATTTCATCATCACAGTTCCTACTGTATTTTATTCAGGTGATAAATCACAGTACCTTTCCTGGATATCACCTGGACTGATATTTTTGAGAGTGATTAACATGCAGTGGCATACATTAACCACAGAGAGGCGACACACTCCTTTTTTGACAGGGAAAATTACAGCACATGTTTCCAATGATGCATGTCACAAAAGTGATCACCAGCTATGCCTGGCACGGCACTGCAATTGTATGCATATAGGCTCAGTTTTGCTCTGATCTGAGGAAAATACAACAATCCACATTGTTGTTATTTTGGTGGCCTACTGTCTAACCTCCTGTTCAGAGTTGTTCCACAGTGGAAATAATGGTGTACATTAATGGTCCATTAGAAAATCATTATTTTTATCTTGAAAATATTGTTATTTTTTCAGATGCCTTTCCCACAAAGAAAGATGGTAAAGGTGAAAAAAGCATGTAAGGCTGAAATTTCACCATTAGGCTTCACAAGACTCATCTTAAAACAGCTATGATGTATTAAGTGGACACTGACTCTGGCCAACTTCAAGTTGAAACTCTGTGCAGTGGCTGATGGGACAAGAGGTCAAGGGGTCATGGCCTCCTTCCACCACTCTTCTCTTTCAACTACCCCATCTCTCTCTCTCTCTCTCTCTCTCTCTCCCTCTCTCTCTCTCTCTCTCTCTCTCTCTCCCTCTCCCTGCCGTGTGGACATGGTTCTCATTCCTTGCCTGTCCTGCTGCCGTGTTTGCGAGTACCACCTGCTCACTGAGCAGACGTGACCTGACCCCTCTCTCTCTCAATCTCTCTCCCCCCCTTTTCTTCTCATAATAAACACTTGCCATTTTATCTGGGAACTGTTTGAGTGAGACAAGGGGAGGGGGGTCGAGGAAGGACCACAGAGTTTAGCCCCTCTGCAGCTGGATGGAGCAAAGAGGGGAATGGGGATAGAGGAGAAAGGGGGAAGAGAAGGGAGGGAGAGGAAGGACAAGGGATGGAAACAGAGCCCATGAACTGATAGATGGAGCTTAGAGCCTTGGATAAGCTCGGAGCGGTCCTAAATGTGCCCAATGTGGCAGTGGAGCTGCAGTACAGAAGCCATGCAGGCAGCTTTGTGTATAGCAGCCAGCTAAGTGGTCGTCCATGGCCCCCAGCCGCCACCACCACCAACCCCCCACCCCAACCCCCCCGCCCCACTGCACACAAACGCCTTTGTCCTGTCCTGTCCTGTGCTGTCACTGCGTGCACCTTTTCGTTAACATGACTCAACACTGTGAAACAAATGTCCCAGCCCCAGATCTGCCGAAATTCACAGCAGCCAGCAGGCAAAGGTGCTGGGCAGTTTCCCCTCACATGTGAAAATCATTTGAGGAGCTGTGGAGGGACTGTGGAGTGTTGAAGCCGTGTGTGAGGGCTGTGCGGAGGGCAGGCCGTGGTCATGCCTTGGTCAGCATAAGGCACAAAGGCAGCCAGTGAGGCCCCAGAGTGGTGCTGATGGGCTCGGGATCTCAGTGGTAACTTGTCAGGTTCCGCGAATGGAAACTCTAGCCAGACGGTAGGCAACACTGACAGGCCGTTGAATGAAAAGGGAAACCCGTGCCAAAGAGTAACCAATCCACCTTTAATCTACCCTCTTAGCTGGCTGGGCTCAGAGCTTGGGGTTTTCCTGTTGAGGTTTGCTCTTCTTAACCTTGTGGGCAGTTAAATACCTTATGTGTCACACAATATCTCGATTTTCATTTGATGTTATTGATCGGCTGTGAACACCCGATCATAATGTATTGTATTGGTCCTTCTGGGACTTAACCCAGTGGTTTTTGTGTTTTAGTGGAAATCAAAAGCGGATGGTGTTTCTTAAGAAGAGGTCCTCTCTTCTTCCAAGGACACTGGAAAAGAAACACGTTCAATAACATACTGCTTCCTAACCTGTGTTTATGTCTGTTAAATCATTGCAATGATCATTACAGTTCCACTTTGCCCACAGGTCAGGACAAAGACTTTGAGAATTGATTCACTGGTCTTCAATACTTTGTGCTGTACATACAGTACGGTAACATACTGTAATTCACATAGTTTTATGGAGTTCACACGGTAAACTCAAGTTAGATTACATAATTTAATACCATGTTTGAAATATATGGTATTACTACTTCTTTTCTTTGATACGGTTTGCTGTGAGTCGAGAATGTCAGAGGTCGTGCATAACAGTGGCATGTTCTACCGGAGTGTTCAGGGAAGTTCCATAAATGCAGGAGAAATTATTCTGTGGGGTTTTATCCAAAGAAAACAACTGTGCAACAAGGTGAATATGCTCACTACATTAGAGGGACAAAAAAGGAAAACAAGGCCCCCCCATATTTAACCTCTCAAAAGTTCCATAGGCCTTGAAAACACACCTTGCACAAGTTTCGTGGAAACGCATTTGGTGGAAAAACATTCTCTGCAGGGCCTGGTGCATAAAAGAGAGAACAAGAAAAAGAACCGCCTGCCCATCATAACACAAATGGTGGATGTCTAAATGGCTGCTATTCCAATAACCGCCAAATTTCATCATTAATCATTTCGATTAGTGACTCAGCATTCAAAATAACACTAGGTTTCATGGTCATGTCACATTGTGTGGTTTGTCATAGTGGAAACAAGTTGAGGAGCCTTTTACCTTCCCCCAGAAAACTGCGGGTAGTGCAACAAATCTGCCATTGTGTAAATATAGCTTCATCTTTGCCCCCTACCAGTCGGCTCAATGAAGATTAATTCTGTTTGGTTGAATAATTGCTCTTGGTAGGGCCTTTTCCAGCATCATTACGGTGCGTTTTCAGGCAGGAGACTACAGTAAAGCTGGCCTGTGAACTGCAGTCACAGGGCGCTGTGTCTGCAAGCCACTCGACAGAGGAAAGAACAACAAGGGCAATCAGAAACTGGTCAGTCAGGGGCGGCGTTTGCTTGCTGTTGAACTTGCTGCCATTAGCGTTCCATGCAGAGAGGTTTACTGTAGTGGGGATTTTTTTAGTAGGGATATGTGATGTTATGAATGAATGCCTAAAGAGAGAAATAGTCTACACTGTACATAAAGAAGTTACAAGAAGTTGGGGGACTCCATATCTCCCACGTCCAACACCCTCTACATGTTCATCCCCTGGTTCCATGTAAAGCTGCGCTGAGTGTCATTTCACCACTGACACTCCTGAGGCCAAAGGCGTCTCAGGTCTGCCTGTCGAGGGGCTTTCTTCTCTGTATGTTTGTCTCAGTGTTGGTGATGGAGGCTGTGATTCTAGTGGAGTGCGTTTCCAGTGGCACCCTGGGGTCTGTTTTGGGTTTGGCCCTTTTTCTCTCCCTAAGACTTTATTCAGGTCTCTTGTCTTCTGCCCTTGCATTATAGAGAACATTAGGAAAAACCAAACATTTAGACATCCTGCAGAGTGTTGTAAACAACAAAGATACGTAACCTCTCTTATTTGCCTTTGATCTTCTAAAACGCTATAAAGTTGAAACGTGGTAAAGAAAGAAGCAATACATTCAGAATGGGGGTATTCCCTCTAAGAGTTTAGTCTCATGCTATGCTGAAGTACCAAAGAGGCATTAAGTCTAATGGAGAAATACACAGAAAGAAAGTCTTATGTACACAGTGCCCCCGTCGTGATCCATCAGCATTTTTTTTTTTTTGCAACCTCAAATTAAAGATGCTGAAGTCGCAGATTAAAAGGTTGTATCAGAGGATCAAGCCAGTGATGTTGCATGAAAATATACAGCATGCTATATTAGTGCTTGTATGTTTTTGTTGTGTTGTCACAGGCAGAGCTCATGTAGTCATTGTTCTATGGAAGCCAGCTTGTGCCTCGCCTCTAATCTCTAAATGAATGAAAATGTACCATGAACCTCACTGGCGTCTGTTGTTCCACCATACTAACTTGGGAAATTTCTTTATCAATAAACAAAACACCACAGTTGCACTTTTGTAATTAGTTGCAGTCGCCTGCTGTTATTTTCCATGGGAGGCTTCCACACATCGGAGCATGTTAATCTAACGCACGCATATGATTCCAATCTTTTCATTACTTTTTGCCACCCCTGGAATATCTGCAATGATCTCAATTTCCAGTTTTTTTTTTTACACCTACATTCTCAGTTGTGAATGGAAAAAGTAAACCCTGTTCCTGTAACAGCTCAGCCTATTTTACTGTTCCATTGGTGGCAAGCACAAAAATTAATTGATGTGAATGGATAAACAGAAAATGTATGGTTTAATCCATGAATAAAAATAGATTCCAACATCTTGGCAAGACAGTCATATTAACATCAAAACCTACAATTATGGCTAGTAAAACATCTGTATGTTCCAAATGCCTGTGTAACTAGGCACACGCCTGTGACACCATATTGGGAAACCATAAGAAATATATTTACATATGTGATTGTGTGTGGTTATATCTTTGGCACAACTTTTGGATTTTTTGTTGGAATAAAAGAATTATATATTTTTTATTACTGAAGAAAAATGACTTCATATTGAACAGACAGCTAGAGATCCCCTTAGAAACATTCAAAAACAGTCTTTGCTTGCGTGTGAGCTTGACACAAGACACATCCAGCCAGCGGAGCATGGATCCGACTGTAATCAGCCTCAGCTTTCCCTCAGAAACTCAGCCGCACACTGTACCAGACCGGGGATCACCCATCCCTGACGATGACTCAGCACCTGTTTAGGATCAGAGGAATGGGGGGTGTCTCTCAGGAACCAGAGCTAGAACTTGGACGGCACCGGACAATCTAGAGCACACCTCTCCTGTGTCCTTGCAAATGTGTTCCACTCATCAAATAGTCAAAGCATGCACAAGACATGCGAAATAAAAAACAACTTGTGTGTACGGCGTTGGGCAGCAAACAGTCATATCCTCTTGGAAGCCGGGGATGAGTGGAAAAGGGGGGGATCTGGCTTTGATGTATCACAGATGTCCGTTGGCCCACATCAATAGAGTTTTCATGCCGAGATGTCTTGAGCACACACACTCTCTGTGGTTCCTTCCTGCCTCTCCTAAAACCTCTAGTGCTCCAGTGATGGGCGAATGGGGTGTTTAGGTGCCAGTATTGCCTAAGCAAAAGGCCGTTGAGATGGAAAACTCAGTCAGTCATCAATCAGAGATCCCTAATATTGCCAGTCCTCTTTAACAGTAGACACAGCTAATAAAACCACAGTCACTTGTTTAAGGAACAACAGCATCAATTGGACCCTGCATTTGGTCTTTTTGGATACCAGACAAGACGCCCCAAAGTGTTATGTTGGAAACTCCTCCCTTAAGCACTCCAGGACCAGTTCACTGATTTTTAAAGGCCTTGTCTAAAATAGCTTGGGAAACCTGCGAAGATGGGATGATGTTGACTTTCAAAACAGTAAGGTTGAACGAAACATTAAAACAACAGCATTTGTATAGGATGGCGTCGGCAACCGTGTTTTGCTTTCAGTGTAACATGACAGACTGTTGTTATCAGGGGCATAATTTCCTTTGAAATATGTTTGGAGCCTTGGCTCCTCTTGGAGAGTTTGCTAAACAGCGCACATTCGCTCGGCAGGAGACCGTGCCAAATGTACATTACCCCATATGCGTCACAGTAAACCATGGCAGGTTGATGTATGGCACCAAATTCCATATCTTTGTGGGATACGTTTGAGGAGAAGGAGAAGAAAGCGTTTTGCACGTTAAAAGAAAAAAAAAATCAAAAGTGCATCTAAGGGCCTAGAGATGATTTTAAGCAAATATTCGTAGCAAAATGCTTAACGTTCCATTCCATCACACGTTACTCAATCAGTCTCGAATTTCTCACAATTACTGGCATTTTGGAGGTATTATTGACTTAAGGGTCATTTAATGGCTTTCCTTGTTGTGGTGATTAAAGGTATGCAGACCACTTTTTTTCTCTAGCTCCATTTTGAGATGCTAATGTTGGCCTGAGTTGTGACCTTTGAACTCAGCGGCCCAGTTTATGTTCTCTTCTTCCACTTCCTGATTTAAGCTCAGTTCAGGGAGAGTGCACACATTGGCCTGTCGCAGTTTATTTGATGAACGATAAGGGAGAAAGGCAAAAAGAGGAGAGAAAAAGAAAGCAAGAGAGCTCAGCTTCTGAGGGACTACAAAGGATAGCTCAGCGAATGATCGACTATGGAAAAATATACTTGATAAAATAGAACAACAATAAAGCCCATATAACATTGTTCTGTATGAGAAATCAAATATTTTCCTAAGAACCAAATAGCTTGTCATTGATATTTCTGGTGACAAAGTGACCTTAATGATATGGCAGTTTTTGTAGATGAAGTCATAACCTCACAGATTGAGTATGGTTGATTTTAGGCAGTATAAACAATGCCAGCTGATGCACAATGTAAGTCAAATCTTTTTGCCAACTTGGCCAATACAGAGACAAGTAGATAAGACATGGAGCCTATCTCAGGATTCTCTCTTGGAATTGGATATGAGTACGGAATGGATTATTCTTAAGCAAGAATGGAAAGTTTAAGTAAGTGATCGATAGGCCGTCTCTGACAACATGTATAGTGTCCAGACTTGCGGTGGAACACTGAAGGAAGGTTGAGGAGAAGCCACATCTCTGGCATAGCCTGATGCTACAGTATGTAGGGCCAGAACTGAGCCAAAGTTGCACTGGCAAGCTCAGGGTCTCCTGGATCCTTTGTTCCTTTGTTTCTGATATGCCTGATCGTGAGTAAGACAGTTTAGTTTTGGTTGACCTTACTTATTTTGTAATATGCCACTGTACAGAAAACATCATTCACACTTCGTCACACAGGCATGAAACACAGGTATTTTTCAAGTCATAATTACATCAGGATTATAGTTTGTTATTTAAACTGTCTGTCAAAATTTGAGATTTGGAATAGTTTTACTGCAGTCTCCACCATCTCTTGTAAACCTAAACCTATTGAACCTAACTATTAGGTCACTATTTGCTTGTGCAAGGTGTAGTAATTGACAAGGAGGATTTGATACCATAGGTTCAGTTATCACAATGAACTTTTTTGTGTTGCGTCATTCTGCAGTTATTATTCTGGAGTGACATTCCCTGATTAGTTTTGATCTCCTCCTTATTTAGGATGACGTGTTTGATGTGGGAAAGTTGTGACAAGAGCATCTCTACATCCAGTGTTCAATAGGCATTTTACAGCAATAAAAACAAAGATTTTTCACCTTTGACACCAAACAAGGGTCACCATGGCCTCACTTCAAAGTGCAGTCTGTGCTTCCAATCCAAAACGATTTTTGTCAATTTCTGTAAACTGCTCCTTGCGGTCCTCCTTTATGTCTACTGTTTTTTATTGCCAACTGGACCAAGCCTCAGCCTTCGGATGACACTTCAAAGTGTTACTTTGAAGGTCGTCCAGCTTCCCAAGATGGATGGACATAAAACACCCTGTTGGGCCTCCACCCCTCCCAAAGATATTAATCATATTCGATACACTTTTTCCCACTTAGAAGTTGGTCAAACTCACAACATTGTTTGAACCGTTCCCTTATCAAGGTTTGCCTGGTTACTTTATGACTTTGACTCCTTTTACATGTAGTTTCATTTCACTTGATAGAAATCCAGGGAGAAAAAGTGGGTTTGTTGTCTCTCATAAACTGGAAAGGTTATTAACATTCAGCCTAGCGGGTGCTAAATGAGGTGATGTGATCTAACCCGACTGGTCCATTTGGTGCTAGGCTACATGGGTGTGTGGCCTCATCCATTGGTTTCCCACTGATGTGACACTCCCCCGGAGGAGTCCTCCAGACTATGTTAAAGGTTAATTTTAAATGGTAGCATAAATCAAACTAAATACTATCCAAAAGCACTTAACCAAATTGTCAGCGCATGATTGAGAACATTTTTTTGGTGCTGTTCTTTCCATTGTGGTTTGTTTGGCGTACCAGAGGCACCTCATCCTATTATCATGGATATGATAATATAAATCACACCCATGACGGTGATCCAGAAAAAATTGTAAAAAAAAAAAAAAAAAAAAAAGGCAAAAAATAGCCTCTTGAGTCTGTTCCTCTGTGTCTCTACAGTACACAGCGTGGTGATACAAGAAGCACAACAAACAAACACTCCATGCTGAGGGAGTTTCGAGTGGAAGAAGAAAGTCTTTGTAGTTCTGCAGCCTTACGATTTTACATGCAGTGAGTTGTTGCAGACAGTAAATCAGGGAAATAGTGGCCTTGAGAGATGAGTTCGGATGAAGTCTACTGTTTTCAGTTTCCCTCTGAGCAGAGAAGAGCAGAGCTGTTTCATCATGGCCTGTTTTCAGTTGGTGGTGAGAGACACGAGAATGAGATCTGGTATGAATGATATCTGTAGCCAGCAATTTTAAAGCCATATTATGTTGTTTAATCTTTTCCTGATGAAAACATGGTTATCTGGAACATCCATAAATACAGTGCAATAATCACCAGTCAGCTAATAAATTGGTATTTCACATAAATTTTTATTTCATGAAATGTAATTACAGCATGCCTTAATTTATTTGTGTGTGTGTGTGTGTGTGACCTTAGATGACAATGCTCTGTGTAAGACATTCCGCTCTTTGGTTTGACTCATCCTGGCCCAACCGAGTATGCCGCTGAGTTCAGGCAAAATGATAGCCTTCTCCGAGGCTCACCGTCTTAACATGTCGCCATTCATCCCATATTGGTTTTGACAGCTTGCGGCTCTGGAGGTGGAACGCAACCTTTCCATAGCTGCCCTCCGATGGCCAGCGCAGGAACAGTCAAATCAATCACAAGTGCATTGTGACTCACTCTTACCCTGCTACGCTAAGCCGCGAAAAAAATGATCAATGTGCCTATGAGACTTCTTCCACTGTCTGTGGCTCACCCCTTTAGAGTGGGATTCAGATAAGATAGGAGAGGAAAGAATGTTTGGAAACACTTCTGCGTGGCAGCGCTGTTGAAAGCAGAAGCAAACATTGGAATGGTCCAAATGCCTCCAAGGAGCTCTGAGACGGATGAGAAGAATGTCAGATGTATGAATCTGCCATAACAAGGGACTCCGCCATAAATAAAGTGTCCTGACCCTGAACTCTGAACTGAGGTGCTGAGGATGGCTCTTCTCCTCCTAGCATTAAATATACACAGCGTTTGAAGTCCCGGGCATGAAATTCGATAAGAGCACACAGTGCATGGGAAAGGGGAGTGCAATACTTGAGATTGCGGTGTCTTGGCGCACCTCGCCTAATTGAATGACTGCTACTGCCCATCTCCAGAGAGGCGAGTTGATGTATGACTGAGTGTGTCAGCCTCTCCAGCACAGTTTGAGGTGTTGCAATGAAAGAGACCATATGGTCCAGCAGCATCCATGCGCCTAGTACGAGCTAGGGTTCTTTCATCCGCGCAGTGTATAGTCCTCGGTGTTGTGCTACGATGTCTGAGACCTTGGCTTCATCACATGCGTTACTCATCTGCCATCACTCTTTTCATTCTCACTCAGACCTTGGGAATATGTCATGGTTAGGCCAGCTGGAATCTGTGTTTTTTTCCCCCAACTGCTCCCCAGAATGTGCTTGGTGTGAGTGATATTATTTGGAACCACACACTGTTGTTAGGCACAGATTGGCCATTTGGGTAGTTACGCCTCCTGTAGGAAATTGCAGATCAGACAATATACCCTCTTAGTGCATTTGCGGTAGAGTTGTTGCAACCTGAACTTCATTGGAAAATTGTTTTAGTTGTCAGGGGAGGGTTAGAGTGTGGTTTTAGAAGGCATGGGGCTACAGTATAAATAGTTTATTCTGATGGTAACCTTTTTCAAATGATATAAGAGGAATGGTTTGTGGCCTTTATGGTTCAGGGGCCACAAACCTCATGAGAGTTTGCATATCGCAACATATTGGATCATTTTGGGGGAGACTGCTGTACTTTAGACAAACCAGTGCCTTTCATTAATTAATTGTCCTCTTAAAATAGTTAGTCATTTACACAGATACAAGAATATGACTTCATGGGAAGGGGTTAAAGAAGTATCGTCTTCAACTGTGTCACCCCTGTTGAAAATGTGACATTGGGTCACAGTTAACTAGATATGGCCACACAGGGCATGTGTCCCTTATGGGCCTGAAGTGGAAAGAGCATTAACAAGAATGATGTTGTTTATGTACAGTATACTGTAGGTCGGCATACATTAATTAACAGCAATTTGCCTGCGGTCGCTTATGGGGTGATTGTAACTGTTTTCATTTCCATAAAATATTATTGAGGAGGAGTGTATGCAGAAAATGAATGGGGTAAGATTAATTTTTGTGTTGGCTTCCAGTTTGGGCTTCCATTGCATTGCATGGTGCTCTTATTTTGGTGCAGAAATATTCCTCATTTTCTTGGCAGTAGCAGAGGAAATAATGTGCTTCTCCGCTTTGAAAAGGAAACAAATGCAACAAGAAAATACATAACTCCACTAAGACCATCATGGTGTTATTTTGGGTAATTGCAATTTTGTGGCCTTACAAAAATACAATCATCATAATTGCAAAATGTAAAAAGGGCTATATTTTAATTGCTTGCAGGCTTTTTTTTTTTTAGATTTTCTGATATTTCAGCTGCTTTTCCCACCCCAGAAAGTGCTTTAAGTGTTTCAAGTCAACTCAGATGGGCCTTTGAGACTGTAATTATGCCACCTGGTTCACTAGAAGTTTACTCCAAAGGCAACCACCCCTTACAAGGGGAACTATTCCCAGGAAACAGACTTGTTGCAAGGCTGACCTGTTTCTTATTGCTTTAATGTGAGAGATAAATTTGGAGATAGGTCCTATCTGATTCTTCCATGGAGGTCCTTACCCTGGTGAAACTGAATCACACACAGTCAGTCTTTTCAGGAAACAGTGAGAGGTTTTGTCAGAAAAATGAAAAGGGAAGCTGTGAAAATAAGGTGAAGTGTTAGCACAGGTACACATGAACGGTAAAATACCACAGGAATATAGAGAATGGTCACAGACAGCAAATGGCCATCATAGTTTAGAAAGGAGGGAATATGAGGAAAATGAATGGTGTTGCCTGGCTACTGTTCAGAGGACTGCAGCGCAACAGCTTGGACATGTAATAACATGCGTCAGTGATATTGAAAACACAAGACGCGCTACCGCTGCCGACCAAATCCCTCTTCCTCCCCTTGTTTACACTGTCCAAATTGTTCCTGCTCATTTAGATCTCGCGACTCATGGCAGAAATGCGGCCCATTCTTCAGCGTGTCCTCTTAGATAATGTAAACGCGCTGAATGTTTGGAGTCCGAAAGCTATTAGATTCTTTCCCGGCCCTTCTAAGCTCCCTTCCCGTCATATGAATCCTGAGTTAGTGACATGGGAGAACACAGATAAGCCGTATGGAGACAGAAGTATATCCTGCATTAATAGAATGAAACAGCTGTGGTACTCCCTGGGTAAACTTTGTTGCAAATTGTGTGGTATGTTGTACAACTACTAAGGGACTTTGCTCTGATGGTGAAAAGTAAAGACAACTAGCCTAGAAATCTAGATCACCTAGAATATATTCTTGCCTAGCTACTTGGTCTAGTCTCGCACAGTCAAGGCAAATCTTGGCCTGTCTCAGAGCGCTCTATCTGTGTAGCGAGTCATTGGGGCGGGCTTAGCATGATGACGAAAGAGCTGTCTGTTGGATGAAAGAGCTGCCTGATAGCTCTGATTGGTCAGTAGCGCTGGCCTATTACATGCAGAGACAGTTTGAACGACAACTGTTGATCTCACCCACAGGCTTCAGCGCTGTGAACGGTCCGATTCCAGACTATACAATTCATGTGTATAGTTTGGCTTACCAGGCTAAAAGACAACAAGAGCTCAAACGCATTTTTATGCAATGCAGAGTATGAGGAATAAATGAATGAATTACATAGCCTGTTTGAGTGGACATTGTATCTCATTCCTGATGAGCAAGGAATGCTCTGATGCACTGATAAATTGCAGCCTTTTCGAAAGTGCAAACAAATTGAGATGGTTTTGACATGACTGCATCATATCTGTGTCAGTCCAAAAAAGGCCTCATTTTAGCACACAGTATGATGTTGGAAAGTGACAGATTAGGTTGCTAGACTTGAAATGTGGCCACCAAATGGCTTCCTTCCTTGTTGGGCAGTGCATAATGTGCTTAGAAGTAGGCCTACCTCTATAAATAGTGCCATTGTGATGTATTTAATTAGCATCTAGGTTAATGAAAAACAAGAGGTCTTAAAACAATTACAGAGAGCATTTCAAGAAAGATATTCCGCATGTCTGTGGCAAGAACAGCCTAAAATACATTTGTCTGTTTTGAACTGCAACACTGAAAATGCTTTAGTTCACAGTAACAGAATGAACATGTGCCTTTAACATAAACAATTGAGTTAATCTTCTGACTGTGTAGTTGAGGCTGGAAATGGATGAATCCCAGTCGAATCGCACATTGTCAAATACCAGTGAACAATGGAGCACAAAGGAGCTGCTCGCCTCTCTAACAGATTTAAGATGGATTTATGTCTTTGTTCAAATTCAGCACTAAGCTTCGAGCCAAACTGGAACACTGTGTGTGTACTGTATATGTGCATTGAGGAGGAGGAGGACGGGGGGGAGTGAGACCGACTGACATCTCCCATCATGGTATTTCCAAGAAGTAAATATAATACAGGGAGCAATATGTGTTGGGACAAAACAATCTCCCACTTCAATACGAAGTGAGACAGCGAAAGAAGGGGATCCAACTCGTATCCCATCTGAACCAAATTTGCCGCGTGCAAAACCTCATAAAACTGTAAAGCACAATCAGTAAGTAGTCGTTGTGCTGGTGGGTCTCTATGTAACTATATCTGTCCAGCTTGGCGGCACTATTAGCTGGTGCGTAGCACACGGGGGTTATTGAAACCATGTGCTCCGAGGTCGCCTGGGCGCATCCTATGTAAAAGAAGCCCTCGACAGGCCCAAGAAACCATGAAGTCCCCAAGAGTTCCTAAGGTGTGCATTATCCTCAGATGCGTCTCCGATTCAGTGCTCCAGGTCACTGTCAAACTCAATCCATTCAAAATGGAGATGTATTACTTAGCTGAGTCCTCTCCAAGTGGAAGCCTGTCCCCTCCAGTTTGTCCATGAAACTGTGTTGCATGATTTAAATCAGTAGGCAGTTCACATGGAAATGGTAGTTTATGGCCAGTGCTGATAACTCAGTTGCAGCTGTGCTTGGTCGGCCGTCCAGGCTGTCTGTTGTGCTCCCTTGAAGTCTATCAAAGTCCATCATGCACTAAACACGGCCGAAAGGATACTTCATTCGAACATATTCACCAGGTTTGATTTTGATTTTTAAAAGCCTGTATATCACAGAAGAAGTCTCTGCTGGGACCATGGTGGACTGTTTTGTGGACTGTTTGCTTGGCCCAGTGTTTTTCTCATCACCGTCTCAGACAGACAGTGACAGTTTACGTATCACCAACACTCATCTCCAAATTGTTACCATTGCTGTGTTACATTTTTTTTATCTGTGTATGCATACTTACTGTATATATTGTATGTATATTGTAGTGACAATCTTTTTTGTTGTTTATCACACTCAAAGTAGAGAGATGATCCTTTTTCTGACTAAGGGAGGCAAGAGAAAAACATTGTTCGAGGCATAGTGAGACACTAGAACGCGTCGTAGCAGGTGCCCTGTAAAACAAAATGACTTCCTTGTTTGGTATTGCTCCAGTCTGTTTTAGTCTGAAGATGGAAATGTTAGAGGTGTTGTGGGAATGATAATGCAGTTGGATTTATGTGTGACTTATTCATTTGTTTTATGTCTCTGTTTATGTATAAATGGTGTTGCCTAAGTTGAACCACATCATTTCAGGGTGAGTTGAGATAATTTCATTATCCCTTCAGCCAAATGGTAAATTGGATCATTTCTTCCAATGACTGTTGAGCTGTATTTACTTTGCAAAAAATCTTCAGATACCAGACATGCAAGCGATGA
>JASCQY010000036.1:14602601-14628530 GCA_030264315.1 Sardinella tawilis
CCCCCCCCCCCCCCCCCCCCCCCCCCCCCCCCCCCCCCCCCCCCCCCCCCCCCCCCCCAGTCGGGCTGAGACACGACATGTCTGCTTGTCCAGGAGATCAGGTCATGGTTTTTGCTTCTTTTTTTTATTTCTATGGTATTTGCCATTGATTTCCTTTGGACAGTTCACTTCAATTTCTTTTTTTCTTTTCATTTTTTTTTAATTTCTTCTTCTTTTTTTTTGCAGTCGTGATACACAAAGTCTGACAAATGGGGTGATCAGTTATGGCACCATCAATACGCCTTGAAATAACTGACCCATTTTTATTGCCAATCTGAGGAGAGGTCTTGGTAAGTTTAAGATTGACAAATCCTTCCAGATATTCACCCTTAAGCATTAGGGGCTACAAAATGTCAAAACAAAACAGTGTGACCCAACTAGTATTTTCCAACAATATTTTCATTTTGGCGGAGGCCTGTTCAGATAAATGGCTCTGCCCATTGTTTTGCTCTGGAGAAGTGGGCGAGACCATCTGGTCAGATCCTTGCAAAGCTGTTTCATGTCACAACAGGTTCACACGCACTGACCCATGTAAATGAGCATGATTCACTGGGAGCTAATTGAGGGCTTTTTTCTCCTTCTAGTTTGGCTTAAGAAAACAGTTGCATGCATTCAAATGTTCTCTTTCATCACTGTGGACCAAAGGCCAAGGAATGCAAGCCCTTATTATATTTTGTTCAATTATACAACCATCTTGTGGGGTTCTCAGAAAATATGCGATTTCATTGTAAAGTTTATGCAGCATGATTTGTTTCTCAGCTGTGAACGACATCTTTTACATTGGGCCTTTGGTTAAATGTCAACTTCTGTATTGTTGTCAATGATGTAATTGAACGCAATAAAAAAAGACTAAAATGATTACTGAAAAAAGTTAAATTGGGACAAGAGGTTTTTACTTCTAAATGTTTCAGAAACAAATGCAGTTGTTTGTGCTGTGAAGTACGATACTAGTGTCATACTCTCAAGCACCCAGTTGGTGTATTTACTTTAGAGTCCATTAAACAGAGATCATTAACATGTATAACATGTTAAAGTCAAGACCATTCAACCATCCAACATGTGAGAAATACCTCAACTGTTTTTAATGGCCCTCTACCAAATTCCACCCTATTTCTGATCTGTCATCCCCCAGTTTTATGACAGGAACTTCATGGAAGGCAGTGCTTAACTCATGTCTTGACAACTATGGCAAACATGTTCTGGGCAGTGCACCGACTTTAACATACACATGTATTATGGCACATTTGTTTTTTGTTTGTTTTTTTCCACCCTCTATAAACTTTTCAGCTGCTATACTACTTGACTGTGCACTGAAAGACCCTGTGTCGACAGGACGAGTGGAGCTTCCCCGGCCAGACTGCAGAGAAAATCAAAAGTGACGTCTGAAAAAAGGGGCCCTCGCGGTGAAAAGACTTCATATAAACAAATAAGCAGCTGGTCTCGCGGGAGACAGCCGCTGTGCAGTTGAACGGGAGCAGGCAGCTGCTTGCAATTGAGACCAAAAGACTTACAAGGATCAAGAATGCCGAGAGAAACTCAGCAATCTGCAAAACAATACAATATGAACCAACAGACGAGGCCGGCCAGCTGAACTTCACTGCAGGTTTGAGAAAAGTCTAAAGAAAATAAATCCTGAGCGCAGAGATTACTGTATCTGTCATTGCATTAGGGGGGTAGCTTGGACAACTCAAATCAGGTGAGGATGACCATCCGGTGCTTATTGTGTTAGAACACTGTGTGTGTTAGTAAGCCAGTTTGCTCTTGTGTTACTTACACTGAAGACCTCTAGATGGCTCTGTAGCCAACCAAGTAGTCTATCAATCCTTTGAACACCTGAGTTGAGAGATCTGTTAACAAATCATACACTGAACATTCACAACACAAAATGTAGAGAAAAAGGGACATTTTTAATTTAGTAATTGATATGCAGGCCACATGCAAACTACCAGGATATCATTCAAACTATTGTAAAAAAAAAAAAAAATTGTGTCCCATGGACATGTGAAACTTTCCCCCGAAACACTGATCGTTTTCATGAAGTCTGCAGCAGCCTCAGCTGAAGTGCAAGTGGGATCCAGAGGCTAGAAGGGCATGTGGAGCGTTAGCTCACTAATTATGGCCAATTAGCTCTGAATAATTACTCAAAAATGTCCACCGAACAAATAAGTCCCTGGCTGTTTGCGTACAGTGCACGTGTGCCAAGGATAATGATCTCTAAGAGGGCAAGGTTAAAGAGTAATTGTGCCAACATGATAAAGCCACTGTGGGGGATGGAGGTGGGGTGGTTTGGTGTCAAAGTGCTAGCTTCCCAGCGCAAGTCAAACATTTTGCAATAATTCCAGGAGCTCCTAAAATCATTCAGGCCTAATCATATAATTGTAGGATATCCCTTCGGAGGAGAAATACATTCTAGTGGCTGCTGGGCCTCCTAATGACCCTTGACCTTTGCGGACCTGTCACCCTGAGATCACCATTTGGGGGGAAACAGATTTGGGAGGCAATCGGATCTGTCCCATTTGTCCATCAGTGTGTTGTTTAACCTGGTGTCAGAGGTGTCCGCCGTGGTCACGGCGGCGTTGATGTTTTAGCCATTTTCTATCAAATTTTTCTTAGAATGGATAAGCAGCTCCATGTGCAACGTTCGACTTTCATATTTCGGTGAAACATAATCCGAAACTTCTCTGATAAAACCATGCTTTATAGCGCAAGACATTCCATACACAAACAAAAAATTGGGAAGGTTGGTCTGCTGGTATGATAATATAGACTATAGAGGAAATTCACACAGTAAGTAGGTGGACTATTATCCAGCTCCTTTTATGGAGCTAATTCTCATGTTTGAAATGCATTAGAAAAGACAAACTCCACTAGGGTGAAGTTAAGGACCTGGATTAAGGTTGGGATTTATAAACACAGACTATGATTGTGAGTAGTGTGTTGCACTCGGAATGTGATGGACAACACATCATGTAAATGCATAATGTGAAGCACTCCAAAAATATACATGGAGAGAGGCATGATGTTGGCACATTTATCACACTCTTATTGCCTGTAGCATTGCTTATCTCTCATATGCAGACATGACCTTACTCCTGCATGACACATAGGTCTGTCTCGGGATTATGGAGGTGGGAACTGGCCCTTTGGAGCAGCATGGGGAGATGCATTGGTGTATTGTGTTACACCAACTATTTGTCAAATGGGACAGATCTGCTGGCAGCGCACCTATGGGCTGTTAATTGAATTTATCTGTCGAACTTGACAGGGTCGATTTGGCAGCCGGTGGAGACAGATTTATTTTGTGATGTGCCTGAGACTCTTGGAGCCCTATCCCTCCGGGGAGACACGGTCTTGGAGCGATGGCAATTGCCCATGGCGCTCGACTGACACTGCCGCCACCGTCAACATTTGATATGAAGCAATTACCGACTAACGCCTCTGACGTTTGAATATTTTTTTTGAAATCAATAGCACCTCGTTCAGAGGCCTGCGCCAGCTCTTTGGGGGTATTTATTATTCTTAGAGCTTACTTAAAAGCCCTGAGCATGTCTGTGTGATACAAGCCAGCCCTCGACAGCCTCCTCAGCAGTCAAAGTGTTACGGGGCACCCGTGTGTCTCGGCCATTGAGACCTGTTTAGAGTCATTTAATCGCTCCTGGGTTTGACCCCTTTGCTTCCACAAAGCTTCGCCGGACCAATTTGTTCCCACAGTCTTTTGTTGGGTTTGCCCTCAGAGTGTGGTGACAAGAAGTACACACAACAAACAGGTAAAAAAAAATCACACACACATGCACAAACCTTGAATGATTATGCCGCCCTTGGCATGTTATCCAGGGGGGGTGGGGGTAGCCCTGTGAGGCATGTGAAAATGTAATGCCGTAATGCCACTCTGGGCTTTTCTGACTGAGGCAGCAGGCCCTGCCACCCACCCGCTGGCGTATCAGATGACCACAGAGTTGCCAAAGCGTGACCCCGCCTGACAGGCTACCAGAAACATGTCCACTCACAACGAATTAAGAGCCCGCACGGGGCGACGAGCTCTAACCATTCAGTAAACACTTCAGGCCACATTTACGTATCGCTGCTGATGTTTTGAGCCGCCCCCTCGGCCACTTTTTCCACTCCGAGGTCGGTGTCCCTGGGAGGTAACTGTAGACAGTTTACAGCAAAAGAGGATACGATCGAGGCTTAGCGGCGGAGCGCACAGTGCAGAGGGAAACCCTCACAGGCTTCACTCCCCGCATTCCCAAGACCAGTCTGCATTACGGGTGCTGACGGGAGTCCAGGGTAACTCCAAACCAAGATAAAATGGCTAAATGCGCTCCGTGGCGCAGATGCCAAAAGACCAGTGGGAAGAAGTGCTGCTGTTTTGAATTCGGATGAATTATCTTTTGAGTGATCGGTCTCATCTCCACGGCAAACAATGATGAAACTCTGTGACAGTCGCTTACTGTCATGAAGCCGAAATGTTCTCTTTCTCACCGTTCTTTTTCCCCGCCGTAGCGCTTTTGCCATTGTGTAATAAGGATAACAAAATGTTTGGCAAGGAGGGTTTGGCTTGTGTCATTGCTTTTGAATGTCCAAACACTGCTCTTGCATACCCATTACTTGTCCTCTCCTTTCATTTTCACCAGGATAAATAAGTCTTATCATCCTATTTTTCACATCTGAAATGCTTGTGTTTAAATTGGCTAGGTATCTTGAAGCATGCTGTGGTAGGGTAATATTTTTCACAAAACCATTTATCAGTTTAGCATTCCAAAATGTAGCACAACAGTAGTTATGTATACAGGCCTGGCCAAACCGGAGAGGATTGTTAACTAATTGAAATAATATGGCATCAGTTCACAAAATTGTTCCACTTTGATAACTCTGGGCCAATTATGTTTTTCCAGCTAATTATAATAAAATACCATACGTTGGAAGGGCCCGTTGCAGTGAAAACCAAAACAGTTTAAGGCATAGCTGCACTCGGCAGACATAAATATTTTCTTTTGGTTATTAACAATAGAAATTACGGCTTGGCAGCCAGCACAGCTGCAATCAACTCTTCTAATTGTCAAACATTTTGTTCGGAAACAGAGTGCATGGCGTGCGTTGCCCTGGGAAACGCAGGAGTCTCTTCCCGATGGCTGCCATTAGTCAATGCACTCCACACAGAGGCTGTGGGAGACACAGAGAGCCTTTTCTTAGCACCGCCACCCTTGTCATTATCCAAAACGAACATGAGTTCACAGCACTTTGACTGATTCCTGTAATTTTGAATGGCCTGCCTTTTTTTTATAAAAATATTTGCTTCTGGACTTTACTTCCAGATTTGACTGATGAATCCCAGAGAGTTTGACACTATTTTTATTTCATGACGCTGAGAGAGGATGAGCTAAGTAGGAGTGGAGACTAGACCTCTGAGGCAGTTTTTAAATGTCCGTGTTAAGGTCTTCATGCACTCCAGTGTGTATACTGTACCTTGCTTTGACTGTCTGTTTGCATTTTGTATCTTTCTAGGTCCAAAGCACTTCAAACCATGTTCTTAGTGACATCTCTGAGACTGTCAGTGGTAATACAGTCATTTTACTCATGAAACATGCAATGGCACAAGTAAAACCATGAATGGGTAAGGTTCTCATTGTTTGCTGTTTGTCGTTGCTTATCCTACGTAACATGATGCATAGAATAAAATTGTATCTGTCTTTATAAAACCTTAAGTAAGTTTTGTAGACCATGGTCATGCCATGTACCACTGCATTGAATTTTGCAGCTGTAACATGGCACCCCAAGGGTGGGCACTTGACAGTGTTCTGCACCTTTTGCACTTGGAACATGATTAATTATGGAAGTGGACAACATGGCCATTCTTCAAGTCACTCTTTGTTTTTGTTCATGTTCCAACCCTCAACACCTCGCTGATCAAAAGTGCAGATCGCAAAAGGATGATTGATTTTCATGTGTCCTCAGAGTGAAGACTGTGCATGTGTGTGTGTGTGTGTGTGTGTGTGTGTGTGTGTGTGTCTGTGTCTGCGTCTGTGTAAATGTTTTCAATGTAGAGTGAGGGCAAATGGAGGGTGTTGTTGACAGATGTGAATGTCTTGAGTGGTATTTGGGAAATCGTTATAATGGGCATTTTTTGATGGCCGAATTTGAATGTATGTTTCACCAGTTTCTTGACCATGAAACATATTTCTGTTTTCAAAGACATAGTTACTCACTTTGACTGTAAAATGCCAGGCATTTAAATAATCCCTATGCTCCTCATACAATCATTTTTATTTCTTCAACATTTTTTTTTTTTTTTTTGCTTTTGCCGATTTATTCATCTTGTCCCATGAAGAAGTACTGTAGATAGGAAGCAGTGGGATAGGAAAGTGCTTACATGAGTCTTCTCCACACCTGCATCATATTCCCACACCTTTTCATAACTCAATAACTCTAACAAAACTTAAACATAATCTGACATATTATACATACAGATATCTATACAGGTATAGATATATGTTCAGTGTTTAAGAACATATACATGTATATTATAAACACACACACACACACACACACACACACACACACACACACACACATACACACACACACTGTAATATATAGGCCTATGTATTCAAACAACCATTCAGCGAGACATGAGTCTGGTAGTCCTGCCCTGAGCTGTCCTCATCGGTGTTGATATTTTCATGGCTTTTACAGTCCTGCCCTATTGACCTTTACACTCTATCCAAGCACCTCACACCCTCATAAGGTCTCCCATTAGTAATTTCAGCCACACACACATATACGCAAGCCAGCCCCAGTACCAACCCCAGTGCTCAAAGTATTCCAATGAGCAGTAGTCACCGAACACCCGTTGAAGAGTTCACAAAGATCAAAGCTTTCCATTGCGGCCAGGGGAAAGGGTCAGAGCAGAGGGCCCCTGTATGCTTAAGTGTGGGCACAATTCTTCCATGTGTAAACAGAGAGCTCCCTCTCCAAACAGGGCTAAGCTGTCATGTTCATTAGCCTTATCTGAAATGGGTCCCATCTGAGTCATGCCCACATTATTTGGGAGCTTTTTTTGTCCACTAACAGGCTTAGTTTGATTGAGAGGAAGATGAGAGTTTATTCACTGAACCTGGTGTCACCTCTAAGGTCACTCCTCAGTCGGCTGCTTTAAGACAAGGGGTGTGATTTCTAGAGTTGTAAAGGAGAGTCTCCCAAGAGTTTTTTTCCCCCCACTAGAACAAACAGTGAGAACAAAGAGTGGACTGACTGCTTGTGCTAATAACGTTGTATGTGCTGTGTTTCTCGACAATCTTGGAACATGGGGTAATGTGCAATTGATAGCTTCTTTGACCATTTGCTTTAGAAAAAAATGGCCGCACACCATAGCATGCCATGTATGATTTCACCCACAAGAAAAACTAACTGACTGAAATTAGAACATTACATTTATCTCTGTTTGTCTGCGCTTGTGGGTTTTGATAAATCATTAACTCCAATTAGCTTAAAAAAACAGAGAGTTTTATGGTGAAATAAGTGACAACCATTGTGTGATAGACTCAAAGGGATGGTGTGTACTCTTGTCACACACCTTGCTTCATGTTGGATTCCCTTACTTTTATGATGAGGAGGGAGGCCGATACAAGGCAAACATTTTCTTCTATACCACAGTTCTTGTGCAAAACTTCAAATGGGTCCCTCCAGTTCTCGAGTGTTTGAATAACACCCGTAATGACTAAGGAATTCTCCGATCTTAGTTTCTGGAGCTCCTTCAAATGGGACTATTTTTCACTTTTATGACGTTGTATTGTGCTGACAAACAAAAGTGTTAAAAGATACAAAAAGTAAGCACAAAAATTCCATCAGTTTTAAGTGAAATAATTTCTTCTATGTACTGTCCACATTCCTGAGGACTGATTATATGACATAATGGAGGCAAAAATTTTCCATAGAGAATGTGATTACACAGTGAAAAAGTATAAATTGGTTGCATTCAACGATGCAGTAAAATTTCAAAGAAAGTTCATTTACTTTATACATATCAGACAGACGGTGGCATCTTTGTCTAATATATTATTTTGTTATTACTGCAACCTGGCATGATAATGATGGAGCACATTCTCAAATGCCAGGTTGTTGAGCTAAGGGAACAATAATCTCGAGAGATTAGATGAAGATTAAACTGTTTATTTAGCACAAGTAGAGTAAATTTAAACTGTCTAATCTACAACAGCTGCATGGAATAAGGTTTCTGTTCAGTGATGGCATTAAGAAGTGCTGCATTACTACAATACTCTTGGGATGAAGGCAATATCACTTGTGCTCAGATCACCTTTAACTACAAGAAGGTTTGTAATATAAAATGACTGATACCAACTACTTCTCTTTTAGCTGTGGCCTCTTTCCAAAAATAAACACAAATAGCACACTGAACTTTTCATTGGCATGAATATAGAAGCATACTTAGTTGACATATCACTATCATGAAATGCACATTGTCTACACTGAAGATATCCAGTATGTGAACCATGTGGAAGCAGACTTATGACACTTTTATTAAAGCCCCCACCGCCCACCCCCACCCCCACCGCATCCTTACAGCACAACCCAGTATAAACATTGACAGCCCTTCTCTGCGTTATTAGTCTTCAGGTCAAAGATCAGATTTGATTGGCGATATGTAGCACAAAGGATTACCTGCTGCAGAAGCTTGGCTTTTGTTGAACAGTTTGGCAACTTGACCAAGAGCTGCTTTGCTTTTTCTGTGAAGACTGTTTTGCTTAGGCCTGACTATGTGGCCGATTCCAACAGGCCCACTGTTTTGTCAGAGAGCTCCAACTTCTTACACAATCTCACAGTCTGTTTGTTGATGGAGGGAAACCATACTGTATACATTTATTTTCAAAAGTCCTTGAAAAAGACTGAAATGGGCTCCCGGTCCAAATGGAAAGTACTCTGTTATCTAAATGAAATATGTCTGTGCTTCTGGAAGATGTAGCATTTCTACTGAACAGAGGACAAAAGCAAAATCAAAATGGAGAGGAAAGGAGAGAGAAACAGAAAGAGAGAGAGAGAGAGCTTGAAAATAGTTGTCGCTGTACTGTCCAAACACATTTCAAGTCTGAGGCTTGACCATAAATCTAGTGGTCTTGGGGTGGCCTTATCTAGGCAGCCTGTGACTGGCTGGACCTGATTTTCATGTTACTGCATCTGGGCCAGAGAGTGTGAGATGTCACAGTAGGGCTTTGGGCTGTATCTGAACGGGACGGCTGGCTAATCTCATGTCCAGATAAGACAATTGAGTGGCTACCATCAGCATAGCTCGATGATCCTTTCCAGATGACCAAATGGGCAATCAAGTAAACAGTCGCAGTGATTATTGGAAGCCATTTGTCCTTAATGTTTGTTCAGTAGGAACACCCCTCCCTCGTCACAATCAGGGATTAGTGGCAATTCGCTTGAGACGGGTCGAGATTTGGTAATACAAGGGTCTCTTTCATACGTTCGGTTCAGTCATATTTTGAGATGTTAACTGGTTTATATAATGTGCTCTGACTTCATGAGGCATGACTTATCCATGCATACAACATTACTGTGTCTTGAGATTTTGCATCTGGCTGTTTGTTAGTCTAACACAAATAGACCTACAATATCCTAAATGCTATGTAATACTCTCTTGAGCTTGCTAAATTCTAATTTGTTGTGAGTTTCAAATAATGAAAAGCATGCAATCAAAAGTTAATCTTACATGTCATGAATAATTATATTTTTTTCCAGAAAAGATAAAAATGATTGTATATTTGTTGGCTTTCCACAAGTTGTAATCATTCAATTTGCTATTATTTCAGTGTTCTTTCTGACAATATGGAGATAATACGTAATGAAGTAGACATGGGAAATGGGCCTTTTCCATCTGAATGATATGAGGGAGGCAGCCTAGCCTCTGATATGATTCCTTGTTGTCAGGGTAACTGCATAAGTAGTGTATTATGATAGGGAAAGCATTATTTAAGTGTGTATCTATGGTTGTGGTTATGAAGATAAAACATCCAAGAATTTAAGGCACTTTCAATGTCAGAATGAAGGCCAACACCAGAAGTAGCATTAAAGGAGGAGGAGACAACAGATTAATATGATTAACCTCCACAAGCCTGGTTATAAATTGAAGAAGATAACTGGCAGGAAAACACATGCTGTTGCTACAGCAAGTGCACTCCATAAACAAAGAGCAGCAGCACATTTGAACTTTTGACCAAATGTTATCTCACTTTAAACCATTTTTGAACCATTTTTACATCTAGATAAGTAAATCATTGCACTGCTTTATTGATGTGGATTTGAATCAATGGAATTCAATCGAATCCCATGGTCGCCCCTAAGCCCTTGATATTAAAGATCTAAACTTCATGGTCAGTTAATTCATGCCCATACTGTAAGTATGCTGGGGTTCATGGCTTAAGGTTTAGGGGCAAAACTGAAATTCTGCCAATGGCTGGTCTATTCCTCAAAAGTCACATTTATTTACATGACTTCTTGCTTCTGCGGACACTAATTCTCAACTTCTCCCTCTATTTAACTTCCTCTGACAGTGTCCTGTACTGACCACACATTCCTGATGGATTTTCCAGTGCTTTTCCACAGCCGTCTTTGGAAGAATGTTTATTTTGTGTTACCTGAAGTGTAGACAATGAAACAAGAGACCCCATGTTGCTTGTTGCTTAATTTCCAGTGAGGGAGACGAAGACCCCTTACTGGGTGACAGTGGGGGGATTTTGGTGTTCAGCTGCCTAAAAACATGGTGCCCAAGCTTGGCAGACAGATCAACCAGCCCCCAACCACCCCCACCCCTAAGCTCACACCCCACCTCACTCCAACTCATATCAGTCCACTTGCCACAGAGGTTAACTAAGCAGCTACCTTTTGACAAGAGCCATTACTGATTAACGCATGAAAAATGAGTCCACAATCTGGTCACACTGAATCTTTGTGGAAATTTCTAAAGCAAACAAATGAAATAATGGCAGCAAGCTTGATATAGCAAGCTAAACAGTGTTAGCAATGTGTGATAAAGCAAATATGTATTGCCTTCTTACTAATGTACTGTAAATAAATAGACTAGGTTTGGGTATGCTATTTGTGAACTATTATTGGGGTGTTTTGTCATAGGATTACTAACCTAAAAGCTATTTCATAAGTCGTTTATTTTGATCACTTGCCAGAAATACTATTTCTAAATGTTTCGGAACACAGGAGTTATTAGGGTCAGCATATGCAATTCATTTTCATGAATATATGATCTAAACATCATGTAGACTATTTCTGTAGTTAAAAATGGAGTTTGAATCACTGGCGTTTAAAATAGGCTACTCAAAGCCAGATTTAAATTGTGTTAGTCTCTCTGCTTAAAATACTGTAATGACAGCTCCCGGTGTCTTTCCTTTGTGTTGGACCACCATGCATGTGGGGGATCCTGAAAGTCCTTACACTAATAGCCCACCATGATATCAGCGTAGACTCTCTGTGGCCTTTCAAGGTTCATCGCTCAAACATCCCAGCCCCACTGCCAACACACAGAGAGATATGACTGAAAACACAACTCATTTGGGCCAGGCTTCCTTCAAAAAGTCCAGAACCCGTATCCAATCACCTGCTGCCAAGCAACGCCAATAAAAATATTGTGTCAGTGTCTGCTCTGCAGTACATGTAATTAGTTGTTGTCATGTGGGCAGAAGTTATGAGTAGCAGTACACAAGGTTTGTAGTCGTTATTTAACATCATTTGTCCACACTGAACACCGATGGCTTGAAAAAGAAAATCACTAGTATTGTTAATAATGTTTAAATGCTCATGTTTGCACCAGCAGAGGGTCAGTTTCAGGCTTAATTAAAGTATACATGTCAAGTGAAGTTCACCCATTATTTTAAAAGCTTATGAAATAGCAAAAGCCAGTTTTGTCAGAGGCTCTTACACCCAATTATATCAAGAAACTTACTTACAATAAAGTCATTATCATTTTATTATTGTAAAAACCAATGTTTTTCAAGAGGAGATCTGTTCAATCAACAGTTCCTGGCAACAATTATGCTGGTATTCTATTCAGGCATTGTCTTGTGATTCTGTGGCAGTTCTCAAAGACAGAGGCACGCATGCGCTCACTCAATAGCCTATATAATTAATACATTTTCAAGGGAGCTGCTGGCAACTGACAACATAAACAGTAAGCACTATGCAAATACATTTGAACATGTGGCATAGTAATTGAAAGTGTGCTGTCAGATGGTTAAGATTCGGCTTGCGTTGTCATGGTTGTGCTTGCTCTGAGTCTACAGCGCAGACTCTCTGGTTTCATAGCTGTCAGTTTTAATGAGTGGCAATTTGTTTACGAGAACCTGGAGGGGAGAGGAGTTCTCCGATGACACCATTTAACTTGTACTGCCCCAGGCCTTTCTTTTGAGGTGTGTGTGCATATATGTGTATGTGTGTATGTGTGTACACACATTGGGAGGTGCTGGATTTTTAGTAGCATTCTACAGGGTCTTACAGCATAATTGCTTTGCTGCTCAGTTCCTCCGCTCTGTGAAGCTAAGTTTGTAATGTTTCATCCTTAATCGTCCTGCCATTACGTACCGCTCCCATTATCTGTCCCCCGTTACGTCTCCAGCTCGCCGCGCGTCGTTCTCACACACTCTGCACGCTCCCCTGGGCCTGGAAACATCCGTGCGGCCACATGATGTCATCGGAGAGCGCTCCTGGACCCGCTCAGGGCCTTGATGACAGAGCCATCCTGGAGTAGGTGTGGCAGGGCAGGCTCTGCCTCTTGTTGGCCCCGGTGACGGTAGTGGAAGTGGCCTCCGCTTTTCCTTTCCTCTCTGCACTAATGGAGCACAGGCAATGGCTGGGCAGGATAGGGAGAGCCATGACATCATGCAAACGGCCAAGCCTATGAGCTTGTCACTGGATGTTCACCGCTGGAACACAGACAAGAGGCTTCTTTATTTGTCTATTTGGGTGTTTTTTTTTTTTTAATATTATTTCATAAAACCATATTTGTGACCATACTTAAAAAGAGAAGTTGAAAATTAAATAATAAAAAAAACAGAACATTGACTGATCAATCACGTAAATGAGAGGACATTTTTCTTTAGTATGATTTCATGATAATTACAAAACTATACAGTTTACCAACTTTTATTTCACATTTGGTAGGCGTGAGACCGCAAAAGCTCACAAAACCTGCATGCTGTATCGCTTGAGTCAAATCTTTTCTGTAGGTGTTCATCAAGAACAAGCTGTTTCCCTGTGGTTAGCACTGTGTTGCAGTTTACTGCCGTAATCTAAATGAGTGATTGCTCACTTCGTGAGGTGCACATAAATCAGACAAATTGTATATGATTAACATAATGAAACGTAAACAAGTCTGCTGTATCCAAGGCAACAAATGCCGTCTGTTGGTCTTTTCTTGATAAAATGATGTCATTATTCAAATCATTACTTTTGGGTCTGGCTTTTGTTGCCAAGAAAACCCAAAATCCACATCTCCTGGACACAGTGAGGTAAGGAAATATCAGAAGGTGCTTTGGGTCAAAGATGAATTATTGCTAAATGGACCACTTGGCAATGCATCATGGTCCGCTAAAGCAGCACCTGACAATCTAAAGCCATTGTTGGAGCTGGAATGATGGCTCATATTATCACTGGCATGCTGCTAAAAAGTAGATCTCTATATTTGGCATATTTATTCTAATTTATTATACTCCTACTGAGTAAGGCTTCTCATTTGATTTCTGACCACTGCAGAGTCAGGAAGAGAGTACAATATGATACCAATACAGTGGGGACTCATTGGCAATGTATTCAGCAGAGTGGGATACCTTGTTATTATAACGATCATTATCTTGCCAAAAAATCCTGTGCACTGCATTATTATAGAGTCAAGATTGTCAAAATATTACAACAAATTTGAACTTTAAAGCACAGCCTTGCCTGAAGATTCCAGTTAATTAACCCAATGCTCATATCCCCCAGCGGACAATGTAAATTTGCCAGATGTATTTCAACAGTATATGGCTATGCCTCATTTATTCCATTTAACATATGCCAAACTATCCTTGGTTAGATACGGTATATCAAAAGTAATAAGGAATGACATATGAAATCTAGATGTGTCATCACTTTTCCGTATGATGCCCTGAGGAGACGGGAAAAAATTGTGATGACCGATAGCATCTGTTTCTGAACATAGATGGAGCCCTGATCTGTAGATCAAAGTGGTTTTGTTGCTATCTGGGCATATTGTATGTCTCAACAAAGATGACTTGTAACTCAAACCAATATTATCTTGAATGACCTAAATTTAGTGTTGTGTTTTTTTTGTTGTTGTTTTTTTTTAAGTTACCTTGGTAATTCCTGAACTACCGTACAAAGCTGTTGTTACATTAAGTACTCAATTCGAATGAACATAATGTAGGTATGTTACCTCAGTCAGCTACACACTGTGCCTCAGGTGAAATAAGGACCAGCACACTATATTACGGTTTCCTCTGGCCTTCTGCATCGCAGCACCACCTTGATGAATTTTCCAATCATAACGCTAAGAGGTTCCCAAAGGACCATGCAGCAGGCTGCTGGTGTGCGTCTGCTTCTGCAAAAGCGAACTCTGGCTAATTAGCCCATAATTGGGGCTGAAGATTCAGGAGTACAGGCACCGAAGCACAGCCAAAGAGCACTGTTAAATGTGGCATGATTCGTAAGATGAAATGAAAGTGATTCACCATAAAGGAAATCGTGACATTTACCATTTAAAACACGTGTCAATCTGAAACATGCCGTTATTAGTGCACACTCTTTCATTGCCTTGCCTATTTTCAACAGAAATTAAGTTTTTCAACTGATTTTACAATGGTAGTTAACTAGATTGAACTGAATACTTGTAGATTTTAGGCCCCGGTGAGAAGGAGGGAAAAGAAATAATCTGTAATTTCTGCAAAGTTTTAACAAAAACTATCTGACAAGGATAAGAGCAATACTATCCATTCTGACTTCCATTCAAAATAGTAAATGGCCTACATGCAGTTAACTACAATTTGGAGAAAGGCCTGATTTAGACATTTTAAAACACATTGGACATATTCCCTAGCCAGCGTGTGTCACGTTCAATCTTTTGCAAAACAAATGGTGGATTTAAATGCTATCTTTTATCATCCCACAATGCCCAATGTTAATATGTTCCCACAACTGTGAAGAGACAGCTTGGACTTAAGCTGCTCCAAAACAGTTGTGTAAGCTGATTAGAGTGTGCCAAATGAAGAAACAAGATACAAGAGAGCCATTATCTCAATCAGAGTGAAATTATGACATTTCCTTATGATGACCTTCCTTACAGAGTTGCCAGAATTTCTACTTGTACATGGTTTGTATAAGAATGTTGCCAGGCATTGTGCTGGCTATTCAAACAACTGCTAACTGGTAAATGTCTGAACACACCTCTATTTTGTTTAATTTTGTAATAGAATTAGTGTTACACGGCTCAGGCCGTATAAACTACAGTATAAACTTGCCATCTCATTGAGTTACATGCCCGTAACGTTCAAAGTGGATTTATTTATCTCCATTTTAGATTTAGATCGATGGAGTGGTTGGCGCCTATGCATGGATATGTGGTGAATTGACTTATCATATCAACTTCCTTGAAAATATGAGTGATGAGAAAGGAATCTATAAAGCCAGTGATCAGCAAACAAAACCCTTTGACAACTTTTGGTTTCACATTAGCCATGCTGATCAGATGTGACCCAGGGTGCAAGACACTCAGGTAGCTAAGTAAATGCTATGCTTTCTCATTTCTCTTTCTTCCTGCGAACAAAAACAAATAAATCACAGCCCATCATGGTGGAATGTGGACCAGATTTTCCTCTTTTGAGACCTCTGGTGTGTGTCACATACTCACTACAAGGTTGTTGAGAGCCTGGCCTCTCTTTCTTTCTCTCTCTCTCTTTTTGTCTTAAATGAAATAGACACAATCACATATCTAGGAATAATAGGCTATTGATTTTATCAACTCAAAATAATGTTTCTCCAGTATCACTGAAAGGCAAACCAGGTGATTTTCTTGTTTGTTTATTTTTCCTGTTGTGACCTTTTGTTTTACCACAAAAAGGCAACTCACATGTAAATGCACATAAAACATTTAAAGAGCATAGCATTGAGTCAGTAACAGAGCTATGAGAGGAAACAGTGCAGTAGAAGAACATAATTTTCAGGATCTACTGGTTGACCATAATCTGTTAATAACACAAGGTACTGCTAATTTCTCGTAAGTGGTCAGACCATTGGCAGTTAATGACACTAAAAGGGCACCATGCTGAACTCACATCTGTTTGCTGATAATGGTTTCCTTGCACTTACTGTACCTACAAAGAGGTGTATTTGTGCATTTAACTGTTAGTTGCATCGCAGTAAGACATTGTGAACTGGCATTATGCAGTGAGCACTTAATGCTTGTGCTTGTAAAGTTAATTAGGGGTGTGGAGTGGGGTTTAGGGGGAAGGCTGTCAAAACTTTGGAAATGGCAAAGACAGAGTACAGGTAGTTTATTTGTTTTAACAGTTGCCATGACATATGGAAATATTTAGCACAGTATTTTCAGAGCATTTGAGATGATAGCCTTAAATACTGAGGTAGACGACAACAGCCCTGGATCTCAAAGGAAGTAGCTTTAAAAAAATGCTTAAACCCTCAGGGGAAATGACAAACGCTGACCTCTGACCCTGAACATTTGTTCAAAAACCTAAATGAATCTCATTAACTTTAGCTAACACACTCAGACACACACACACACACACACACACATACACTCTCTGTCTCTCTCTCTCTCTCTCTCTCTCTCTCACACACACACACACACACACACACACACACACACACACACACACACAAATGCACAGTGAGAGGGAGCATGAGAGAGAGAAGGGGGAGAGACCACTGTGCAATTACTTCCATCCAGCACAAATGTGGAAGTTCTCACTGTGTCTTTTCAACCCAGCAAACACAAATCTTAGTATCTGCAGCAATAAAGCACTGACCTCCACTGTGACACAATAAACACACTCTTGGCAAATGGACACACTAGACAGTAAAACAGACCAGGAACAGTGGCTGAACTTCCAGGGCCTTGCAGTAGTAAAGATCAGCTTGCAGTCGTGTCAGTCTCAGCGGATGCTGCCTCTGAATTTCCGTCCCTGAGCTCGTTCTCCAAACACAGCATTGGCAGGATTTGAACGTGGGGTGACTTTCTGAGCCACTCTGCAGTTTTGTCAGGCAAACGACGACAAGGACTGGGCCATCTTTTACTCTGCTAAGCTTTTTGTTCATGGTTAGTATATCAACTCTGCTTAAACTCACAGTGCTGCTAAATTAATTTTACTGGTAATCAGATGACCTAAAATGATCTTTGCCATTCATTATTTTTTTTTTAGGTTTATTGTGCTGCAGGTGTTTTTGACATGTCAACCTACCAAACGGTTTCACCTCCGCAAGTATTTAACACGACACAAACGCATATGTGTGGTTGAAACGTTCATCTCTCTTGATTAATGTTTGTTTTCACCATTGCATATTTTATTACACTGTGCATTGTCTTACAGTTACAGTACATGGTATGTATAACCCATACCCCAAGAAGCCCATAGAGCTGACAAAAGAAATAAAAAAGGTCATGAATCAGCCAAGAATATTTCTCTATATCCATTCCAAAGTGGCCATACACTGACTTATGTCAGGTAAAATGCCGCTTTGGTAATCTCCTCCAAAAATCTGAGACTATGTGCTTTGAAGCAGCATTTGCTATATAACCTGGATTATTGACTCTGAAAAGACTTTTTTTGTGGAGTTCTTTCTCTCAAAGTGATATTTGATTGCAGTGTAGCATTACTTCTCTGGCATAGCAGTGAATGGGTGAGTGAGAGAGTGCATGCTCATGAGAGGAGGGAGTAAGAGACTCATAACAGAGAACATATGTTTGCTATTAATTTCTGCATTATCATTTTTCATTCTGACATAAAAAGTTGTTACATGGTGTAGGGAGAGCGCTGTACATTGTAAGCAGTAATGTAGACTGAGTAAAGCTTCGCAGTGCCAGAGGAAATGTGATGCAGGAACAATTTAGCAATGATTTGTTGTGGAGCTCCAGAGGTAGCCACGTTTTGGCCACCGCAGCTAATTGCTCTCTCCTCATGGATGGCCACAGTAGCCTCATACATCATTAGAGAGACCAAGGAGGAGTTACAAGCAAAGAGCTTCTATTTTGATGATGATGCTGTTTGAGGGACTCATTTGGCACATGGCTGTTATAGCCTACCACATCGGTCCAAATGTTCTCATTCCACAAGCCCACAGTCTTCTCTTGATTTCTGTGCCAGTGAATAGGTATTGAATTTGAGGGCTGTAAACAGAATGATGACTTTTGCTGCCCAGGAATGCAGAAGGATAAGAAGGCTATTGAGTCCTAAGGGCCAGCACAGTGCAGGCCTATGTGTAGACTATAAACTCCAGCTTCAAAGGTGCCCTATGAGATCTTGCATGGTTTTTAGCGCAATTTCATTTTTGTCTCAAAGTGTAGGCATGTCGCATTGATCAGCTTGCTGTCTGCCCCCAGAATACATTGTGAAAAAGTCCGGTCTCTGGAGATGACATAGGGGCTGTAAACATCAAACAGACACTAGGGCACAGACATGGGCACCAAAACATAGGCTAACAATCCACATTTCAGCCAAACGCCAACAAAATGGTTAGCGGAGGGGGTAGGGGTTAGTGAGCATGCACATATGGGTGGGGGGCAGTGAGCAAAGCTGATTTAGTAGCGTGAATTTGGGAGTAGCCTAGCACTTTGTTTGTTTACATGGAATGTCAACAGAAGTGACATCATCCAGGATCTCAGTGCACCTTTAAAAAATCTTATTTTGGGAGATTTCACTAAGCAGATCTACAAATCTACCTTGTTGAAAATATTTATTTATATTTATTTATATACTGTAATTCTATTTTTGGAATGGTTGAAACAGATACGACCAGATATACAGTATAAAGTTGGCATTACCTACCTGGTTAACTTGTGATCTGACAAAACTGGCCATGGTTTTATAACGTAGTTTTGATTTATAATCGGTTTCAATCACTAGGCTATTCAGTAGCCTAGTATTCCAAAATTTTCCTTGCTTTGTCAGAAGGGAGATTCTAGCTCACAATCAAGTTCAAACCTGTGGACCTAGAAAACTTTATGATGCTAGAGTTTTCCCCCCTCAGGACATGTAGGCTTACTCTTGCCTATAAATATTTCCATTGAACACACTACATTGCAACATTTATAATGAACTCCTTTCCAGATCAGTTGGATTGGACTGTCTATCACGCTACTGAATTTATCCTCCGGAAATAGGACAGTTCTTGTCAAACCTTGTTGTAGGTGGGAAGGAAAACGGAGTGGAACAAGGTGGGAGAGAAGTTGTAGGTAAAATAATCAAATAGGCCGACTAGGTTCGAACTATTTTCCCTCAAAGCATTCCGACAATAACTTACTAATGTGCACAAAAATAAACATTTTAGTTCAGCAGCACTAAAGCCTCAAAGTGAGTAATGTTATGCTAGCGACACTCGTAAGCTAACGTTACCGTAACGTTAGCTAATGTTAGCTGGACTGTAGAAAGGTATAAGCAAACCCGTGATTGTAACATAGACAGTAAAAGAAATTTGTAACTGTGGGCTTACAATTTACTCGAGTCACGATTTCTTCCGGATTTCCATCACCAACTTGTTTTCTGAGAGTTATCTGTAATGCCCTATTCTGCCTCCATGAACACCTGCAAGAGCTGCTGAGAAAAGTCACCATCAAACCTGGATGAAGAAGGAAGGAGCGAATTTGACAAACGCAAAAGGTCAGGAATAAAAAAAATGTGCAACTTGGTTAGTTAGGTACAGTAGATATGTACTTATACTAATGTAACTCTGTAATGTATCCTCGCAGGAAGAAGGCTAATTGATGGGATAAAACCTGCTATAGGTCTACTACAGTATACAAGCTGGTTCTAGTGATGGTTTTTGTAATGTTTGTGCTAGTGCCATTGTTTAGGCTAATGTCAGGGATCATGGCTTTTAAAAAGGAAAAAAAAATGTAGAATGAAATAAAAAAAAAATTGCAGATGAGGGGCACTGTGATGGATGAGATTGCTTTTTTCATTTTCAAAGAGGGGTCTGCATGAAAAGTTGGGGAGCATTTGACCTAGTTATTCCTGGATGTAAGCTCTAGTCTATGTGTTCATTGTTTCCCCCTCATATGGTCAGTCAGAGCCCAATTAGGCAGTAGGGTTAAATCACTTCAGTATATTGTCTTAAGTGAAGCCACTTACTTGCTTGAGTCCTTAGTGCTATTTATTTGCATGGAGGCTATGTGCTGTACTAAATGACAGTCCAAGGACATTGGCTGGGGTTGGCTTTGGCAGAAAGGAGTGAATTGCTTTTCCCTCTGGTTTCATTTCACACAGTAGTAGCTACCAGAGAGTGAGGAGCACAGAGGTCCAAATGAGATCTCAAAACTGAGTGAAAATCACTGTGCCATGACGTTCGCCTTTGTACATTCATTCCTCTGGTTTTGGCCAAATTCTACTTCTCAGGGCCTCGGTTCGATTCGGTAATGGAAAACGGACCTTGCTAGATTTTGATGGTTGATTGCAAGCATATGGGAAAACTATTAATTTTTTTCCCTATCCCATTGGTCTTGCTTCTTAAGAGGGCTAGCCAAACATGTTTGTTATTGCTCTGTGCCAAAAGTAGGCTATATGGTAAATACTTTGAGGAGTCTGCATAGACCAAGTTAAGACTAAAATAGTTTTTTGGTCTTGTCTTGGTTCTGTGATGTCAATATGGGGCAGAGAGTTAATCAATCATTAAGGTTATCAAAGTTGACCCAAGTTTTGACGTGCGACTATATAAAGTCCAGGACACTGAGCATCTGCATTCTAATTGACTGTGAGGGCTCATTTGGCTGTGTTGTGTGTTTCACGGCCTTATGTTGTCCAGCCTGTGAAAGCACAACATACAAACCGAAGGGGAAAAACTAACCTTAAACTGAAATGTGACCCACTGATGAAATCAGAGAGGATTAAAATAATGTAAAACAAATGCTGATCTACATCCCAAATGTTTATGAGTCTCTGTTTATGTAGCCACTGAATAAGTGTGGTATTCTGTGTTTTATCACTGGAAGGGGACAGTGACGGGTCAGTGAGCAAACACATATCTTTTGCTCATAAACAAATCCATAAAACTAAGTGACGTCTTTTCACAACAATTCATGTGGCTCGACAAACTGTGGAAGCAGTAAGCAATAAATCCTTTGTTTTGGTTGGAAATACAGGTGTTTGATAGAACAGTGATAGATGGAGGCTACATTCTGGAAAATGTGAATCTATGTGGGCTCTTTGCATTTTTCAGTAGAGAGGTTGGGCTCTCCCTGCTGCACCGGGGAAGTGATCTGGAACTTGTATTTCCACCTGCAGGTCGAACGCTGGCATCCCAAGAGGACTCACTGTCCATCTGGTTTATGACAAAAGCAGGCTCTGCCTCATTCCTCATCCAGCGTGCACTGGATTCATGTGAGTTCAAATCAACACCACATAGCTTGACACATGGGCTAAATCATCCCCCAGTTAGTGGTACAAGAGTCTGTAATGGAAAAGGAAAGAAAATTAACACCTGATACATAGAAGGATGTGTCCAATATGTGTGGTATGTGTGCATTTTGCTGCTCCACATTGGATGCAGTCCCTTGATTGAGATGATGAATATCAATTTCACAATTCTTGTGTCCTTGTAAAAAATCTATACAAGGGTTCAGTATGTTTTTTACCTGTGGAAATACATTCACTATTACCCACACTATTTTAGGAAAAACATTATGCAATATTTGATAAATGTGTGGCATGGGAAGTAAGACACAATTCTACCTCCCTAACACTCCCTCAGAATTGTCAGCTCCTCTGAAATTCTGCCAGATTCTTAAAATCTAATTTTTACATGATACTATATATCACACTTAATCAGGCATACCATTTCTGTAAGATAAAAATGCAAGACATGGGTGCAGATGTCTTAAAAGCCATAATCAGATCAATAAAGGACAGGGTTCAAGTTTACTTTTCTGTTTGAAGCATAGAATGTAGTTTGAAGTCTTGAGTATATCAAACTGTAGACCACTTAGACCTAGATAAATTTCTACCACACCGTTCAAACAGGCCTCTGGAAAGTGTAAATAACTTGGCAAAGACACACGACAAAGATTTTAACGAGATTAAACATTTTTTTTCTTTCCTGCGTTGTCTTTTCCGCTCAGTATTTGACAGATCTTCTCAAAGTCTTTATTTTTCTGTATCCTAAGAAACTATCTTCAAAACAGAAGCCCTTGTAAAACCTCGGAGGAGCTCTCAGGCGACCCATCCCCCCCTTACCCCCTCTCTACTGTCTATACTGCTTGGCGCTGGTCCACACTGCGATGAGATGCTCCGTTTTTCCATGTCAGGATCTTATTACCAGGGACATTGACCCTTGGCTGTCCACTGGTTTCCAGTTGCAGTCCATCTCGAGCGAGACAGAAGCCACATTTGCATCACAGGGAGCAACCGAGCGCTTTGGGTGCGCGCTGTCCCGTCTCTCCCCCCTCTCATTCTTTCCTTTCCTCTCCTCTCCTCTCGTCTGCCTTCCCTTCCTCCCCTCTGCTGCGCTCTTTTCTGCAACATTGAAAACTGCTCTACAAGGCATTTGAGGCGAGGAACGCCACACACAGAGGCGCCAAGAATGAGAGAATCGTGTCTAATTTCACCAACTTACTCACACCATTGCGTTCTGAAATGGACCACTGCTTTGGAGGAACTGGCCAGCATAAGAGGAGGCCTCCGCAGCAGGGGCTTCGTAAACGCCATCCTTCTGCTCTCAGATGTAAACTGACCCGCTAATTTGTTTTACAGGGCCTTGCCGTTAAAGAAGTACAGTTCTTAATGCACTGTCCCATTAATTTCAGCTGAGGCAATTTGTTGTTTCAACAGATTTCCACAAAGTTTGAACCCACTTTATGGTCCTGCAAATTCTGCTTATGCTTTTGAGCATACACAATATAATATTACATTCATAAATATCAATTGGGCCAGCCTTTTTGTCTATATCCTCTTTTGACCTGGGTGACTCAGTTAATCCTGAATTCTGCTGCTTGATATTTGACTTGACTGGAGATTATCCTCGTTTGACTTCTGTGAAGTGTTGCACATACCCATCTTGACTGGTTCTGTAGACCTCTTGAGCTAACACTCAAGGACCTTTTTACTCCAGAATTGCTTTTTTTTTTTTAGTCGGTCCAGTCTGCACTGTTGCCCATTTCAGAGACATTGCACAAGCTAGCTGTCTTGCTTTGAAGTCTTCAGGCCTTTCATATTTTTCAGCTAGACCTGTCAGTCTGAGAGGAAGGCTGCTGTCTTGCTTGCACTCTCCAGACGCCCCAGTTCTCCTCAGAGCTGCAGAGTCACAGGTAATTAGCAGCTCACCTGGCTTGACAGTGCTGGGACCGAAGCGTCGCGGAACCGGACAATCACCACACACTGCGACCGCTCAACCCTGCCTGGTCCTGGCAGCCATTGCCCCGCAGGCTGGAAGTACTCAGTGAAAATGCATGGTGAGAGCGACTGGCCATTGGGAGCACAACCCTTTTTACTGTCAAATCTCTGGTATTTGTGCAAAAATGACTGGCCTTGGTGTGTATGCATGTGTTACTTTGTTCACCGCTGCATACTGTAGAACCTACGGTAGGTGAAGCAGTCTGTGTGCATAGGAGCACGTAACTCACTAGATTTGCACTAGAGGTGCATTCTTACTTCAATAGTCACTTCAGCAGAGTTTTGCCAAATACCCATAAGCAAAACCAAGTACAAATTCACTCCCTTCACCGACAACTACCCCCCCCCCCCGCCCCCAACCTCCCATTCCTAGTCTTGGAACGGGTCATTTCTTGATTGCAGTACCCTACTCCAAATTTCTGCTCCATTCAAAGCCTGGAGTCCATCATCTCAATATCCTCCCATATTTTATTGATGCCACGGGTGTTGACCCCAGTAGACTTTCTCCCAACCCAGAGGGATTCGAAATTATATCCATTGTACTACATCTGAATAATTTAATTTTGCAACTTGTCAGCAGCTGCTTTGGGATCATTCAGTCATAATGCTTCTATAGACAGACATATCTTATTCTGTCAGTGACTCAGTGGGGGGATTGGGGGGAGTTCTTCCGTTTCATGCTGCTGAACAGCTGCATTACCCAAGACCACTGAGTCAGTAGTGAAACCTCTCCGCGGTGTCCTTAACTGCTTCATGTGTTTCATCACTGTCATTACATGAGGGGGAAGATCCTCCAGCCGCAATCTGTTGGTCCAGTCCTCCCTTCTCCTTACTCATTGGCCTTGCAGGCCTTTTGGCTCATTTATGTTGTAACCTTCACATCACCCTAGGAACTCCTGTTTGCCCCACAGCTCTTGACCTTTCTTCAAGGCCTCAACCAGAGAACAATGAGCTTCCACTGATTGCCTTTTATAGGAAAACATTTGGGTAAATCAATGCTTCTGTCTGTGTTCTGAGTGCTGTCAGTCAGAAGCAGAATGAGAAAATTTGGTGCATGTTGAAACCTACAAGTATCTTCTCAACTATATATTATATGGCGGAAAGAGTGAATGTAAATGTGAAATGAAAGAACCATATTTATCATTTTTGCCGTTGGTCCTCAAGAGTAATGTCTGTGCTGTACATTTTTAGCAAAATTTTATTTTGAAGTAAAGAGGAGGTTTGGGATTGCTTGTTAGTTGTGTTATGGCATGGCCACACTGTGGTCTGCTTAACAACCCTGTACAGCATTTTGAAGTGGATCTCAATCCAACATCAACAATGACCTCAAAGGTGGATGTTTGTCTTGGTGGTTTGTCTGTGCGATATAACTTATTCACTCCATACAGTAATGGAAAGCTCCACCAATCGCCCAAAGGTTTGACATAAATCTGAGTAGAAACTCAGCAAAACCACAATGAAAATATGAGTGGCCAATTAATACACATGTCCAACAGCCATTTCCATCGACCTACAGTGGCGTGTTTTGACTCAGAAAAATGGGTTTGTGTGACTGTAATGATTTCCTTTCTGCCAGCAATTGGAGAAGAAGACAAACATTTCATACTGTCATTATTAGTGTTTTGGTCCTACTCTCAGGGTAGTGTTTGGGTTCACCGTAACAGTAAGTGCCACTCTTGCTGTGTTGTGAGAGGGTAAGGGGGAGTTGAAAGTAGTGGTCTAACTGATAGCCCTTTTAGATGAAAGCTGACAAAAGCTGTTGAAAACCTGATATCTTCCATGTCTTCTGTTTCCTCAAAGTTTCCAGAAATTTGGAAACAAGTGGGTTGATGATTTGTCCTCAGACAGGTTTGGCGTTAGGCTTGAATTTCCATGATTCTGTATCCAAAAGAGTACTTCATTTTTAAAGTGATCAAAATTAGAACAAGAGAAGAAGCAAAGAAATGGAATTGTAACCGTAACAACTTCTAATTGAGATTAAAGGCTATGGCTTAACCTGACTTGGCCCTTCGGACTTATAAATTGTTACTGTACTTGTACTTGACAAAGTATGCCATTTGGCTAATTAAATCTTGACCATCTTAAAATTGTGTGCGACTAGTTAAGGCATTACCATTGCATGCTGTTATGTCTTTTGATCTGTGCTGCTTAATGTTATACTATTTATATAACTGTCATAAGAATGACGGTTCTTAAGAGGTTCTTATGTTTTTACACTAAACTCGAGGGGCCAACATATTTCTAAAATCCTGCATTG
>JASCQY010000036.1:14665307-14676671 GCA_030264315.1 Sardinella tawilis
ACAAAGGCAGATTCCTGGCAAATTGCTACACTATCCCGGTGGAATTTATGCAGCCACAAAACAGCTCCGTTGTGTGTCTGTGTGTGTGTGGATGTGTTTTTTTTTGATAATAAACCTCTCAATGACATCTCCTGTTCAGAGAGTGGTGCAAAGCCTCTGCCTCCATACTGTCTGAGTGGTTTGTGGCTCTTGAGGATTAGGACTGGTTGGCTGAGAGGATGATTGTTCATTTTTCACTGTGTTACGGGACAGGGGGGTGGGAGGTACGCACAGGGGCACTTTGCGAGGAGTAACACCCCTCTTCAGTCAACTTTTGTCTCTTTAAGCATCCAGCTTTTGAAGCAAATGAGGGGGCAGTCTGGTTATTGTATTTACTGCCATCTATCTGTCGTCATGGCACATTAAATGAAAGCCCAGGATGGTAAGCTGCGATAAAAACAAAAGACCAACCTCTTTGGAAAAGCTAAACAAAAAGGATGACTCAGTAAAATTAACAGTCTGTATCTATGAGAGCCTCGAGTACCTGCTGAGAATTTGTTATGCTGTAAAATATCCTTATTCGGAAGTTTTCGGCAAAACCCAGTGAAATCATCTGTGGGGAATTTGCTATCAATTTTTATTGCCGCTTTATTAGTATTGTTATTCAATCCTCAGGATGAATATAAATACGTTTACTTGAGCACTGTTCTTGGCTAATTACCCTGATGTGGAAAAGCTGTCCTGTCATGTACACTGTCAGATTCGTGTAACAGGGACCTCCCACTGCACCGAGTCTCGGCCATGAGTCTGAATAATATCCAGGTGTCCACCGGTGATCTCATCTCTACATAACCTTCCTCTAAACCCCTCACCTCTCAACCCCCCATACACAGCCCGGCTCCAGGCTTCATCCTTTCCCAACATTGTTTGGCACTTCATCTGCTACTGGTCTGGGGGATATAAAAAAAAAGCCCGGAGATACGGAATAGAAGCGCTCCCCGTGGTCCGTTTGCCGGGCTGCGGGTCAGAGTTCGTGGTCAGGAGCTGTCAGACTGAGCCCAGTGTGATGGCTCAGGAGAACAGGGGCAGATATGGAGCGGGTCCAAGCCCTGCTCGCGGTACTCTCCCACACATTTTTACCACCGTGCTGACGGAACGATTTATGCTGATAGGCAAAATGTCTGTTTAAAACAATATTAATACGATGCGAACAGGTCTGTTTGAAATTATATAAATGTAATAATCATAACAGCATATAGCCAGGTGCCGCGGAGTGTACCATCCAGCAGTATTTAAAGCAATGGCTTGCATGATTACAAGAGCCTGCTGTAATTTTCAGGGTCTGCTTTTGCTTAATGCCTCTCTTCCCACTGCATTCACCAGTCAGCTCTTATTGCTAACATCTGCAAGAATAACAATGGTTTCGAATGTACTATTGATAGTGTTGGCTCCAAGGAGCAGAGAGGAGTGGATTCAATAGCTGCTGCTGTTGCTGCTTCTTCTTCTTCTTCTTCTTTTTCTTCTTCTTTTTCACATCTTCCTTCTTTCCTCTCATTCCTCCAGCAGATGATTGTTTTCAATTAAGATTTTTTTTTTTTCCAAAGCGAGTGAGATGTGTGCAATCTAAGCCATTCGTCACAATTAATGTTATTAGCACGATTATTTCTCCAGTGAGTAATCTCAGGCTCCTCTGTAATGGCAAGAGAAATATGTTATTTGTTAGCAAGGAAGAAGACCAGAAATGTTGCTATCTGCAGATGTCATGCTTATCTCTCTGAAATAAGAAGTAATAAATGTCGCATGGAGGAAAGTGTCAGTGTGAAGACCAATTATGTAAATATCACATCAAAACAGCTTCTAGGACAGACTCTCTGTATAGATAATGATGGGTACATCTACTGTGTTCACCACTAGAGTGAGTGCGTGTGCCTGTGTGTGTGTGTGTGTGTGTGTGTTTTTGTGCGTGTTTGTGTACGTGTGTGTGTGTGTGTGTCTGTGTGTGTGTGTGAGAGAGAGAGAGATAGAGACAGAGAGAAAGAGAGAAGGTGTGCGTGGCATGGGTGTGGTGTTTGTGTTGTATGCTAGTGTGCTCCATGAACTACTGTCTGTCTGTCTTAAGGTTTGGCCTCTTTGTCCGACCCACATGCCTGAATTGAAAGTATCCAAACCCCTCCCTTGGAAATCAAACTCACTGCAGTTATTGTGTGTGTCTGTGTGTGTGTGTGTGTGTGTGTGTGTGTGTGTGCCTGTGTGCCTCTGATAGTGTGGGAGGTGTTCTGATGGACCAGAACATTGTTGATGTGGGCACTGACTTTGACGTAGACATTGATGCATTCCACATGCGGCCCTTATTTACTGTAACATGAGAGATGCGAGACTGTAAGTTTTATAATGCATTTTTACAGTAACCATCAAGGAGTGTCTGTGTCTGTGTGTGTACTGTATGTGTGTGTGTGTGTGCGTGCATGTGCGTGTGTGTGTGTGTGTGTGTGTGTGTGTGTGTTCGTAGAGCCCCAGCGGCCAGTCGAGCGACCTCTCAGGCCAGCTGAGCAGGCATTCAGCAGAAGACCTCGACTCAAGGGGAGAGTGTGTGGGCAATGTGAAGACCGCTCAGCAGGTCTGGTAGGTCAAACACACTCACACACACACACACACACACACACACACACACACACACACAAAGATACATGCCAGTAGCTGCTAATGAGATGGTTAGCCCAATGTGACAGAGTTAATTCTCCGTGCTGTTTAACTCTTTACTCAGGCTTCATTTTCCCTCCCATTCAAAAGAACCAAGAAGAAGATTTTTTTTTCTCGCAAGGCATTGCAAAGAAAAGTGACTCGGCGTATTTGATGCGAGAAAATTGCTTTTTATATTTAACTTCCACCGAAAGCAGCTCTCTTAGTATGTTTAACCTCCTCTGCAAATGTTTGAATCCCAATTGGTGCTATTCTCTTTCTCTCTCTCTTGCTCTCTCTTTCTCTTTCCTTTTCTAAGGGTATTTCCCTTCTTCTCTGTGTGAAATATCTTGTTTCGTTTTGCTCTTGATTGAGCTGCCATGTTTCCTCTTGTTTACCAGCCTTCCCATGTGCCCCCACACCACTGTTCCCAGATCAGTCCTATGCCCTGTTAGTGTGCCTCTGTCTGATTTGGACTGGCTCGTTCTTTGCTCTGGGATGGATGATTAGGGAATCCCCCCCCCCCCCATCTCCCTACAGGGCACATAAAGGAATGTCAAAGGCTACCTCTATTTCTTTCTCTCTCTCTCTCTCTCTCTTTTTCTCTCTCTCTCTCTCTCTGGGGGCTGTTCCCAGAGCTGTGAGCGGTGCTTAAGCGGCTCCTTGCATCAGTGGTGTGGGCTCTGTGCTGCAGGAGGCCCCAGTGCTGCAGTGATGGCCTTTGATAGAGGCCGCCGTAATGGCCCTGCCACTCCCAGCATGCACTGCTCCACTGAGAGAGAGAGAGAGAGAGAGAGAGAGAGAGAGGCACACCGAGAGAAAGAGAGAGCGAAAAAGAGAGAGAGATGGGCTGAGCTTGCCGCTGTGTGTCCATTTGTCCCTGGTGTGTGGCGTTGCGTGGCGTGGCGTGGCGTGGCGTGGCGTGGCGTGGCGTGGCGTGGCGTGGCGTGGCGTGGCGTGGCGTGGCGTGGTCTCCCCCAACCACACCTAACCTGTGCCAAGCCCAGTCTCCTCCAAGCCCACGAGTGGCACGGCAGGGCACGGCGTCATCACCACACAAACATGTTGACTTGTTGTTTTGAGTCTCTCTCTCCCTCTCTGGGCCCATATTTTTTCAAATTAATGGCCATCCCTTCCCCTCCACCCACCCAACACCCCCTCCTCACATCATCAACCCCCCGGGACCCTCGACCCCCCCACCCCGTCATGTGGGCCCATTTCTGATTGGTCCCCTGGGCGCGTTGGCAGCACAGATTAAAACATGTTTCCCCACTTTACCTCTCCGTTCCACTCCTCTCTCCTCAGGTCACATGACCCATTACATCACTGGATTGAGGTCAGCAGTGGATTACGAGGCCGCGAGAGCAGCAGAATTACTGAAAGTGAGGGAGAGAGGGAGGGAGGGAGGGAGGGAGGGAGGGCAAGAGCAAGAAAGAGAGCAAAGGGCAGAGATGGAGAGAGAAAAAAGAGAAAGAGATGAAATGAGAGAGAGAGAGAGACAGAGAGGAAATGAAGATAACCATTGAGAGAGAGAGAGAGGGATGAAGAGGAAGACAGAGAGCGAGAGAGAGAAATGGACTGAGAACGAAAGCGAGAGGAAGAGGAACTACAGAGTGGCAGAGAAAAGAGAGGGAAATGAGAGAAATTAAGACTACTAAGAAAGGCACTAACAGCGAATGTATGAGAGAGAGAGAGAGAGCGGATAGACAGAATGAAAGAAAAAGAGGAAAAGAGAGAGAGAGAGAGAGAGCGGATAGACAGAATGAAAGAAAGAGAGGAAAAGAGAGAGAATGAGGCATTATATTAAGACATAGGAGGTTCCAGGAAAAAAGGTCAAAAGCGGAGCCCAGAATGTGAAGATCTGCAGACGCTTTGCTAAGCCAGTAGATGGACGGGACAAAGCAGATGCAGTTTGACAGGCTTTAAGTGCAGCTTTAATGGCCAGTCTTAGAGTCAAAGTGCTCACTTTGTCATATCTTAATGGATTCGCACATGAATCAGGAGAGGTTTACTTTTCTCTCTTCACGTCCAAGCTGATTTGATTGCTTTGTCGACAGGCTCTGAAAATCTTAAGCATAAAATGCTCCCCTCGTTTTCCTTTCTGGAATTGTTGTTTTGTTTTGGTGTCTCTCTCTCTCTCTTCCTGTGTTTTCATCACTTGTTTTTTTCCACCCCTTTCTAAGCCATATGCCCTCCATCTTCGCTTCTGTCACCCCCCCCCCACCCCAAACCCCCCAACCCCCACCCCAGACCCCCCAACCACCCACCCACCCAGACCGCCTCGCCCTCATTACCCCCCAGACGATCTCACACTGGGAAGCTTTAGCTCTCATTAATGCTCAAAGGAATAAGGGACCTGATACAGTACAGGGGCAGTGGAACTGCAACATGCCTGCCTCTGTCCTGTTCATGTATTGATGGAGTGGGACGGACCCTTGGTTTGGATGTGTCTGCCGTAGGCTACATACTTATTGTGTATGTCTGTGCTGGACACTCATGCGTACTCTGCTAAGGACACTTCTAGACATTTTCAATCTTAACACTTTATATTGAAAATAGAGCAAAACTTTACAATTATGATAAAAACATAATTGATTAGGCATATATCTATCTTTATATTTGTGAATTGACCTTGGGGGTCATGAAAGGCATTTGTTGAAATAAAAAGTGTTAATAATGTTATTTATACGTTTTATATACAAAACAGGAGAAATAAAAAAGGACAGGAAGTAAAACCCTGGCAATGCCGTGACAAAATGCTCTCAGTTGTATGACTGGTTTCCTGTGGATCGCTATAAACTACCAGTACATTTTGCTTACCACATTTCAGAGTAAATAACTGACCAAGCTGATTTGTATCAACTATTTACATGCGTTTGCCATTAGAAAAATATATTTAACACAATGAAAGCTCTCAGTGGCTCTTTCTCAATGGCAGTGGATTCGCGCCACCCCTGGAAAATCCATATCAGTGGCTGCTAATCCATAGTAGCCCGTAATCCACGCTAATAGTGTCTGATTGCTAGCAAGCATGCTGAATCAGAAAGGCTGTCACCTAGTCCAGATATGTGGAGCGATTGAAGGTAGACTGTAGAAGAGAGAGAGAGAGAGAGAGAGAGCAATCACAACTCATGAGTACTGTATGTCCCTTCTTAAAAGGTCAACAAAGTTTGAACTCCAATTCTTAACGTAATTAAGATGTGTTGCATTTGTTAGCCTCTGAACTGCTGAACTGCTGAACTGTGACTAGTACACACCGGTGCTGTAGAACTCTCCACATGACCAATGGACACAGCAGGTTAGGTGCTCAGTGTAGTACGACTAGCAACACGGGTGCAGTAGAACACAGTGCACCACTGTACCACCAATGGGTCCTGAGTTAGTTACTGTACTCAGACGCACTGGCGTTAGCCGTCTGTTAGCAAAAACTGCTACAGAGCCAAGAAGAGGAATAAAGACTGCAGTTACCCACCAACTTGTCTGTACGCTATGTAGTTTTGACCACAAAAAGAACCTTAATTCTGTTGAACCCAGAGGGAAAGAGAAGCAGAGATGACACCAACCAATGAGTGTTTCATGATGGCCAATGGGTGCTTCATGATGGCCAGTGGGTGCGTCATGATGGCCAATGGGTGCGTCATGATGGCCAATGGGTGCGTCATGATGGCCAATGGGTGCTTCATGATGGCCAGTGGGTGCTTCATGATGGCCAATGGGTGCGTCATGATGGCCAATGGGTGTTTCATGATGGCCAAGGTTACAGATGCCATCTGCTGATCTCTTGCACTTTGGCTGCTTCTTCTGCATCTGTGCTGCAGTACATAAGCAATTCATTTAAATGAACAAAAGTGAAATCATGTAGATGTTCATGTCATGTTCATAGTTTTGTCCACAGGGACAGAAAGAAAAGCTTAGCGTATGAAGTATGAAGCTCCTATCGAGTGTTTATTTCTTATTTATTAATATAGCAAATATTATATTATATAGCAAGCATATTACTATAGAGCAATATTTAGGCCTATATTATCATATACAATACTGTATGCATTATATCAGAGCTGCACTGCAATCAATACAATACCTTGCCGGTAATGTCAGCTAGTTATTTATTAGTTTGTTTACTTAATTGTTTATTATTTATTAAATTATAAAATATATTATATTTTGTATTAATATTTATTTATGTGTTTGTCTAGATAGGCTACACTTTATTTTAAGATAGGCCTATCTACATAACAGTGATCATGAACAGCCTACACTGTAAAAAAGGATTTGTAATACTTGCTTGAAAAATGTGTGGAAACTCGTTGCCTCAAATGAACCAAGTGAAGATAACTTTCAACTTATCTTTACCATAACTTGAAAGAGGCAAGTTATGGTTACTTAACTTGTTCGAGGCAACGAGTTTCCACACATTTTTCAAGCAAGTATTACAAATCCTTTTTTACAGTGTAGGCTGTTCATGATCACTGTTATGTAGATAGGCCTATCTTAAAATAAAGTGTAGCCTATCTAGACAAACACACTTTTTTACAGTGTATTACAATTATGACATGATACATATCATAAACGACATACACACTTTACAAAAAGAAATAAATTAACAAGTGTGAAGACAATAGTCCTCATTGTTTATGTGTCACAGCATGATTATAATGGCCTCATGAGACCCGTATATACACACCTTATTTATTTATTTATTTGCCTGTTTGTTTGATTATTTATCCGTTTATTTACTTATTGAGTGCTCTCTGTGCAGTGCCATGTTGGGTGAGTTTATTCTGGTGGGTGTCTAATTACAGCCATTCTTCCCACAGTGCAGTGCAGGTCAGGGCAGTGCAGTGCAGTGCTGTGCAGGTCATTGTGAGTCTCCTGCAGAGACACGGAGACAGTAGCCTAATCCACACCACCGAGACAGGGCTAGACAAAGAGAGAGAAAGAGAGAGAGAGAGATCAGTAGAGAGACAGAGACAAAGAGAGAGAGAGAAAGAAAGAGAGGAAGCTAAAGATAGCATCACGCTAAGGCAGAGAGATGACAGTGGGTGAAAGGAGAAGCAGAGGAAAGATGGATAGAGGAGAGATAGAGAAAAAGGAATAGATAGATATAAAAAAGGGAGAAGAAAGCACACACCAAACTAGAAGACAATAAGAGGAGATGAAAAAGAGTCGGTGTTGAGAGAGATGGGAGATGGAGGAGAGAAAGAATGAGAAAGAAGGGATTGAAAAGCAGAAGAAGAGGAAGAAGAATAGGAGGAGGTCTAGAGAAAGACAGACACGGAGTGAGAAAGAAAGAGAGAGAGAGAGAGAGAGAAAAGGGAGGAAGATAGAGACGGTAATCCTGCCTAATTCACTTAGCGAAGCGCTGAGAGGGCAGGCCTGTAAGAGGATTGGAACATTCTCTAAATTAGATCAGTAAAAATAACAAACCACAAGGAGACCCAGGAGCAGGAGGAGACAGAAGAGGAGGAGGAGGAGGAGGAGGAGGAAAGAGTACAAAAATAGGAGGAGGAAGAGGAGAAGGAGGAGAGGAAGAGGGTGCAAAAATAGGAGGAGGAGGAGGAGAAGTAGTGGAAGGGGGACACAAGGACACAGGCTGAGGAGACACTGATGTGTGTAACGGGGTGAACAGAGATGACCAGAGCTTCTCAGGATAGTCCTGAGCCACACACTCACTCCCTCAGGTCACACATTCACACACACACACACACACACACACACACACAATCTCTCTCTCTCTCACGCACACACACACACATGGATACACACACACATATTCAGAAGCACATAGCTGTCACAGCAATGGTAACACAAGTCTCAAGCCCAGCTTCGTTCCTGATGCTGGTTTACCTCACAGACACACACACACACACACACACACACACACACACGCACTCACACACACACACACACACACGCATGTACAGTACAACCATAGCATGTACAACGCTAGCCTCTCTCATGAACTCTAATCCAGACTATAATCTGAGCGATATTAGCATTAAATCCTGCAACCAAACATTGCCTTTTGCTTTCTATAAGAAGGTGTTAAAGTTCAGATTAAGTTATGGGAAAGCTACTCCAGCCCATGATTATCAAGTGTTGATCCTGTGATAACCATTTGCCTGATCTGATAAGCTACCTGATGCACTTCACAGGGGAGATCTGTCTTAATTAAGCTAATATCCACATACAGTGAGCCTACAGCAAGGCCTGGTCATGACTGACATGAATAGAGAAAAAGAACCTGTTCTAGTAAAGCTGATGGGCATTGGAAATCAGCAAAGGGTTAAATGGTCTACTGAGTACAGGGTTTGAAAACGTTTTTAATGTCCTGATTTGTAAATCCAGTAGAAATCAGGAATTCAAACTAATTTTACAACACCATTTGAGAGAAACAAGCACATGAAAATAAGTCCAGAAAGAGGTTGGTATCGATCAACTAACTCTGCTGATCCAATGCTCAAGTCAATGAGGCTGATAAGGCAGTAAGTTAAGTAAGCAAAATCTCTGTGGGAATGTAAACAGACAGATTCAGTGCAATGCTTCCTGGAATAGAGGTGCATTAGTGAGGCGAGCTTCCAGTTCTGTTCCACAAACCCTAGCCGCTAACCCGTTAGCAACTTCCATGCATTGCAACCACCAAAGATGCTATTTTAGCTCATTTAGAGAGCAACTAGAAATACAACCCTCATGTGAGAGAGAAATATAACTATAACTTCAACATGAGGGAAAAGACACCACAGATGTTGAGTCAAATGAGTCAAATAGATGTACTGTCCCAGAGAAGGTAGATGTTGGGTCAGAGTTCTTCTGTCAGAGGGCAGCAGAAGTGCATTTTGGGGCCAGCATTGTTCCCATAGCCTGGCCCATCAGAGTCCAGACTCTTTGACATTCTCATGGGCAAAGGGTCTGTACGGATTAGCTCTTTGACTTTGGGCACTCTCCATAGACAGACCTTTACTCTGGTGGGTGGGCACTTTGTCTGAACTTTAAACTTATTGGTTCACCCTTCATTTTCGGTTTGCTGATTGGTTGCTAGAATTTCTAGTTATGGAATCTGAAGCCTTTGGAGAGCACCCTAAGGTAGTGGTGTAACCAAATGCACTATCTGTGGTAGCCTAGCAACTGTGTCTGTTTCCAGCCTATAATGTTCAGGGGATACTATGTTTAAAGTGATGCTACATGGTAGCTTCACGATCAGGATAATTAACAATATCCTCAAACATGTCTGCAGACCCTAAAATACAGTGTGTCATTGAGTTGAGTAATTAAATAGCACCTTTGCCATTTTTTCACAGATTTACAGACAGACCATTCAGCTATGATTTAGTATACCGTAGAAGTGTTGAAAAGGTTAAAGATTTTCCATTAATTCTGGACCATGCACCCCAGGACATGAGAGAGAGAGGGAGAGATGGAGAGAGAGAAGGAGAGATGGAGAGAGAGAGAGAGGGAGAGATGGAGAGAGAAAAGGAGAGTTGGAGAGAGAGAGAAGGAGAGATGGGAGAGAGGAAGAGACGCGGAGCGATCAGAGACCACAAGTCGCTTCTGAACTTGACTTTGAACATAAAAATACTTCACTACTGTACTTAAGTACGTTTTGGAGTATTTATACTGTACTTTACTTTAGTTGTTAAAAATCTGTTACACGTCCTGAGTTAATTGCATATTTTTACTCCACTGCATTTTCAATTCCAAGTATGAGATGAAATTCAATTTGGTGGTCAACTGTGTGAGTACGTTTTAGGGAAGCCACTGATAGACATTCTCTAAATAGACATTCAGTTTGTTATAAGTTACATGTTTTAAACAGACTCTTTTAGCTACTTGTATTTTAGATGTCTTGCTGTTTTGACATTTTCTAAAGTTTATTGTAAGTTACGTGTTTTCAGACTACTTTTTTTAACTACATTCAATCATAGATTACTTTGCCTACATTAAATACAAGATACCCTTACCATACTAGTGGGTGACTTGAACTTCCACCAAAGTAAATGTAGGTAGTTTATGTACTATACCACTTGGGGTACTTTATACAACACTGCTTACACCGCTTACTGCACTGTATGACAGCAAGAGCTCACACCGATAATAAACTATCCAAAACACTGATAGGAGAATAACGGATAATTATTGTATCTGTTTAAGAAGAAAAGCTCCAGCGCTAATGACTGTAAATAAGATATTTAATACATGCAATCAATATTAGGAGCAGAACATGAATGATTATCTTCAACATTTATTATGCAGTCAGTGTCAGGAGCAGAACAGGAATGATTTGATCTGAGTTGAGTTGAGTTTGTCTCAGCATGTGCTCTAGTCCAAACACATGACATTCTGAAGTCCATCAATATGCTGTCCTCACAGACGTCAAGCGCGCACACACACACACACACACACATACACACACACACATACACACACACACACACACACACACACACACACACACACACTCAGCATCCTCATCTTATCTCATCTGGCATGCCTACAACTCATTTCTGCAGGAGTGGAAAGGGGAACAACATCAGATACATACGCAGCACTTGGAATTAGAAAATGTGATTCCCTTTTCATTTGCTTTGTTTTTCCCTCCTCCTGTGAGAAGAATAAGGAGCAAGAGGTGGTAGAGGGGATTGTGTGTGTGTGTGTGTGTGTGTGTGTGTGTGTGTGTGTGTGTGTGTGTGTGTGTGTGTGTGTGTGTGT
>JASCQY010000036.1:14676771-14687706 GCA_030264315.1 Sardinella tawilis
GAAGCCTGTAAATGTGTGTGCGTGTGTTAATGTTAGTCCATGGCCGTTTCAGTTAGAGGTCTGTAAGTGTGTGTGTGTGTGTGTGTAGGTGTGTGTGTGTGTGTGTGTGTGTGTCTCAAGGTTTCCGAGCGAGATCCTCATGCTGTCCAACCACTGTATAACAAAGATACACAAGTTCTTTCAATAGTTAGGCCACTCTCTTGATACTGAAGGAAATTTCACTTGTAGCTTGTATCAGTCAGACATTATTTGACATTTTGATACTGTCTGGCCCTTTGCATCACACACAATAGAATATGAACCTGTTTACATTAACTGTTTCCATCACATATTTTAATATATCCCAAATAATTCACTTATTTCACCGCTTGTAGATGTAAACAGGACTAATCCTAATATTTATCAGAAACAATTATTAATCTACAGTAAACCCTCCCACCTATGTAAACCATTCCAAAATACAAGTGGTGCAAGATGAAAGACAAAACTCTCTTTTATGCTCTCTCCTCTAAAATGAATGTGCAGCTGGTATTATGATATCATGTTTCTCCTGTGTCCATGCCTTACTTTATACCATTCCATTTATACTGAATGGGCAAAATCAAAACCAAATTATGAAAACCAAACCCTGTGTCAGGATGTATTATGTTCTCCATTATTTTCAAGTAGCCAAAAAGGTAAGGCCTGAGAGAGAATGAGTACACCACATCCAGGAAGCACTCATCCTGTCGGAGCACTTAAGCTGCCAGGCTTAATGGCATGTGAGGCCTAAAATGCTAGGTTGAAAACACCCCATGGTCCCATTCACGATATCCTGAACTTAAACTGTGCCTTGCAATGTCTTGTGAACTGTGTCAGTAAACGTCATCCTTTTAGGTTTGGCTGGAGAGGTCTTCTGTGTGTGACTGTTGGCACCTCCTGTCCACAGAAGTTTGGGGAAAGATATATGACACTTAAAAGTGTGCGAGATGGCACATTGTACTGGCACGCTGACTAACAAGCATGATGTCCTGTCACCCACTACATTCCTGTGCTAGAGGCGAGACAGACTAATGACATTAAAAGAATACACTGAGAGAGCTTGGCCTGGTTTTACATAATATGAAATCTCAGTATCAGATTCGGTTGACTGCATCAGTTTTGTATTGATGTCGACGCAAAAATGCAGACAGTCTGAACACTGTAAGGTGCCATGACCTTTACATCTCTGTTCTACACACGTTCATCATACAGGTCATGGTCAGGACATGTTATTCACAGTGACCGTGGACATAGCTGGATTAAGTTGCAGGAATGAGAGGAATTCAAATCACCCAATATGGATACATGATGAAAAAGATTCACTGAAAATTTCTTACAGTATTCAATGTATGACCCTGCTTTCTATACATTCAGCTCAGCCCAGCTACAGAGGCTATAATTTAATAATATCATATTCCAAAATGATCACTACAAAAATAGCTTGAGATATTCAGCATTGCTCTCATGAAATACACTCTTTCCACAATCAAAGTGTGGTATATTTTTCTTGTCTCTGATGACCGAAGTGCTTCTGTTAAGAAATGAAAACTGGATTAATTAAAATCGGGGTTAGAAAAGTATCAGGCAGATTTCCAGGAATGGTCGGCTTCCAAGTAAAATTTCAGTGTGATAACTGTTACACGTATGAAAAATAAAACACTTAAGTGATCAGACCACAGGCATTTACAATGTGGAACAATGAACATAGGCCCAGATAGAGTGAATAATGATATCAACTGTGGTTGTGTAGGACTGTAGGGCATTAGTGACTTTATGGACAACAAAGATATACATCCCTCAAAATCACAGTTGTTTAATAGTAAGACTGGTTTAGAGAGAGCCACCAATAAAAAAAATCTCCATAATGCTGATGTCCATGATGGCTATACTGTGTATAAAAAGCATTTGTTTAATTTATTCATCTATTTTATTTGTAAGGGTCAAATTGGTACAGTTTTTTTCATAAGCATACAAAGCTATGTCAAATTCCCACAGATTTACATTGTGATGTCGCAGGGCTCCACGCTGCAACCAGTTTGGGCATACATGCACTCTGATAAACTGTTAAGTACAACAACAAAATATTTAACTGGTGCTTTCAGAATGCACACATATTGACTACATCAAAGATGTCCATGCTCAGACATCTGGGAAGACCTGTCCAAATTCTAGTCAGCTGTATTTCTGACGTTTGGCCACTATTATTTTTTGAAAAACAAAAATAGTAAATAAATAAAATATATATAATAAAAATAAATTATGTGTCGGTACACCCAAAACAACCACATTAAAAGACATGCAAAAGCGGTGCAGCCAAAGTTTAGTGTAAAATTTAGTGTAGAGTCATGTGTGACCTAACTTGTCAACTTGTAAAGAGACCCGACAGCCTACTCCTAGTGTGGCGGGCAGCCTTCTTTCCTGTGTACTCTGTCTAAAATCTGTGTCTAAAATCTTTTTTCTGTGGAAAAGCACTTCATGATGTAACTTCATTATGCAAAAGATTTATGTGAGTCACTATATTGTTATATTCAAAGTTTCTTTAGACGTTCATAGTTACATTGTCAATTGTTCTCTCAAAACCACAAAGCATTTCATCCAGACAAGTTTCAGCATAGCTTAACTTTTGCAATAGGTTGAAGAGATGCTGAAATGAAATGCATCATGTTTGCCAGGTTTTTCCAGTATGTTATTCTTAGCATACCAAAAATACGAACATAAGTGAAACTAACTAACAGAAGTTCCACAACACATGTGGATGTGTATGACTGCATGCTTTGCTGTGCTTTCATCGCTCAAAAATGCATTCCGAGCAGAGAACCAAATCAAACCAAACATATATCCCTCAAACAGACGACATCGGCACATTGAAGGACACCGTTCCACCGTCCCATCTTTTGTCTTTCACTGAAAAAAAAAAAAACATCAGCGTGACAATTGTTTTGTCTAGAGCCTCACAAAGTAGTCACTTCATCTAGACACCTTGGGCGAGAGGGCGTTGGGAACACACAGAGTGCGGGGGATGTTTGGCTAAGGTTACCCCGAGTTGCTTTTGGAAGGGGATCAAACTCTGCTGAGGCCCTAGTGGTCCTCGTCGTCATCCCTCGCATCACGCTGCTTTTTATTGTGTTTTGGGTTTTAGATAAACTTGCTCAGTTGAAGGTGATTTTTTTTTTTTTCACCCACTCTTGTTTTTAAAAGACTTTCCGAAAGTCTTTCAGCCCGATAGAGCTTTGTGGAGTGACTGTGGGGAGGTTTGGGCCTGTCATCACACATTCCATAGGCCAGTTTTTTAAGAGACAAGCGTGTCTCTCCTCAAAGTTCTTCCGTGTACAGACAACTGGCATTCCTTTTTTGCCCAGCATTAATCCAATTACCAAACACCTGCAGACTTGCAATAACTGTCCCTCTGCCAAATGGAACCCCCCCCCCTCCCATGGCGCCCCTCCTTCTGAAAAATGGTTTTGTGGAGAAATATTGTAATCTTCCTTGTTGCCATCGAGAATCAAGTTACACACCTGCCAAGCCTTAAGCCGAAAAAATAACATCCAACTGTTTTGGGGTATTTGAGACAGGCTTAGAGTGAATTTCAGGTACAAATCCAGCAATCTGTTGAAGTTTGGGTGCTTGTTGGGTGCTTTTAGTTTTAGAGACCCCCCCCTTGACAGACACACACACACACACACACACACACATACACATGCACACCTCCTTTTTTCTTGGGCTTGAAGTCTGAGAGCATTAACTGTCTACCATTTACAGTCAAAGATGAAAGGTGTCAGCACGTTTCTGAGTTCTTTGTGTTTTGTTCGTTTTACAGACAGGAAGTCACTGACGTGTGGAATCAGCTTTTGCTCCAGACATGCTTAAATCTAACCTGTTTGGTATGGGATGTATTCATGGGTAAGTTAACTAAGAACATGAAGTTGTGCCCAAACTGCGTTTTAAAAGCTCACTGAACTGATATTTTTGCAGGCCCTTACAGAACGGACACTAGTGGCTGACTGCTAACATAGCCTACTTATGCCAACTGTAAGCTACTTGTAATGAACTAGACTATATGTAAACTAAAAGGCATCTCAAACATAAAAGAATTTCAAATGGAATATATTCCTGGACATGAAAGTGACAATAAGAATCCATGTGATTTGTCTTGACATACAGTTACACCCTGCAATTAGGAAAATCAAATAAAACATGGAAAAAATAAGCACATGTCAAAAGGTTTAAAACCATGGGTGTTCCTCTTTTTCATTCATTTGTAAAAAAAAAATGGCTCTAATTATAGCTTAGTCTGTCATAACTGACCTTTAACCTTGCAATATGCTGGGGACCATTGAACGTAATTTGTATTTTTTTTTCTATAACACACCCAAAGTATAACTCCTTTTGGATCTGAATGGAAGAAGTGAACTGTGTTTTTAACCGATTTCCACTGTGATTCATTGATTATGCTGGATGGAGAAAATTACTGAAAAGTGTTACATCATAACAGTGTTTCTTTTCTGCTCTCCATGACTGTTTCTGTTTTGATCAAAGGGAGCAACCTTTTTGATTTTTCCCCTCATTCCCTTTTTGTGTGTTTTTCTTTGTTGTGCTAGCATAACATTGTTAGCAGTGTGACCCATGAAGCAGTTCTCTTGAACTGTGTCATTTTCGGGAGGAAGACAAATAAAAATGGATTGCTTTGAAAAGAAAAAAAAAGAGGGGGAGCCCCTTGAAGTAGTCATTCCTATTCAAACCATCTGCCCACACAAAACAATATGTGTAACTCTGATGAAGCCCTGGTCATTGTATTGGTCGTGTATTTTTAACGGATTAATCTAGTTTGCCTGCATAGTCATGGTAGAGGTGTACATGTACATGCCTACAGTACATGTTTTCTGGAGCTGGAACAATGAATGGCCTGAAGTGGACTATGCGTACACTCAAATAGGCTGTTCCAATAAACACCCAAATCATTGATGGGATTATAGTTGCACATTTGCAGATGTGTTTTAATTGTTTATTGATTGATATAGATAAATACTTCTTTAATACCAGACACTGATGCCTTCTCTTAAAAAAGACCAGTGCTTATTGTTGGATATACAGCTCTTAAAATATGCCCTTAGTAAGTTAGTAATTTTATGTGATTATCTGTAATTGAAAACAAAGCGTGATGGCTAAGGTTAATATCGGTCCAATACCATGAGAGCCACTAGAAAAACAATCTGTGATCTCTTGAGGCATCTTGCTTTCTTTAGTTTCAACTTCCTGAAGTTTTTTATCCACTTGGGATGAAATCCTCAGGGGATAGCCCAAAACTGACAATAGAAAAGTTTAAATCTTGAAGAATTTATAATTTTGCCATGTTAGCCCAATCAATTAAAGGAGCCGTATGTAAGAAATACATTTAAATTAATCATAAAATGCCCCTGATATATCACAAGACGTTAAGGAATCATGATAATTTCAACAGTAATCCAGCCTGAATCTTGCCATTACAAAGGCGCATTTGCAGCCCTTGTGTTGACGTTGTCATTATGTGTTCACTATGTGTATATTATGTGTTTTGGCCTGTTGCACCACCCTCAACCTATCCGATTTTGGCAACCTAGCTGGCAAAATCGTGTCTTGGAGGAGGAGAGGATACTATGCTCTGTAGTATTTTGAATGTGATTGCAGTACCAGTTTTTGGCCACAATCTTACATACTGCTTCTTTAAGGCTAAGTTATTGTTGTTATAAAAGCAAGACTTCTTCAAACATAGATCTAAACAAAAAAGTGTCTTTTACTGACCAGCATGTGGCCACTCTGTTTTAAGTAGCATATCAAAACCAAAATACTGTAAACCACACAGTAACTAAAGAATAGTTGAACGCACACACAGTCCCATTTACTCCCATAATCATTAAGAAAATGAATAGTGACAGACTAAATTTCTTCTGGATGGTGTTACATCTGAACATATGCGGTTTCAGGACATAAACAACTCATTCATTTTCCACCAAAGAGATTTATTTGTGCAGTCAGTCCTCATTATTTGGATCCCTAACAATACATAACTTCTCCTTTCTCCAGAAAGTCTGCAATTAATGATTAATTATGCCTCCTTAGGCATTCCAAAAGTAATTAATTTATGTACACAACGACTTCCAATGAAGGGGAACCATAGAAATAAAGCACACCTGGCAATAGGGCAAATATAAACATCAAAATGCAACGACATCTAACAAAACCTATCCACATTGCTAAGAAACACATACACAATTTCCTAATGGTATTTTATGAGCTGATTGATATGTTTTATTTTTTAAAAGTTAAAGTATGATGTATGACTGGAAATGAACCGAGGACATCAACAGTAATCATTAACATACGGTCTGTGCTCATTGTGTTAAGCATGGCATTAATATATTTTTATGCTGTTATGGTATAATTGCTTTTAGACCAGGAGGACAGAATGCTGTGTTTTAAAAGGCATCATAACAAGGCTCATGGCAATTAAACATACATCATACTCAAAGTGCTGGTTTGCATGATAGGTGATGACATTTTAAAGCATTTCAAATATTTAGTTTCGTTTGAATTTTATCTGAGAATTCATTTTAGTGTGCATTTGCATTAAAATTCCAGAACATTAAAAATCAAGATAACTGGTGGCAAACAATAAATCATCTTGAACTCTATCCTCACCTCTTGGTATTTCTGTGGCCGTTGAGCATGGCAGGGCAACCAGCCAGTTCAGCTCTTTCTTGCATGACTGAGTAAATGATTCAACGATTTTCTGAGAATGTAATACTCCCCCTCTCCCCCCATACTCTCATCTTTTTCACTTGCATTGTCTAACACAATAAAAACTGTCACATTATTTTACTTTCATTACATTTCACAGAAGTGTAGAGAATTCATCGTGAAATATTGAGCAATGTCTATAATGCATTCTGTGAACTCAAATTGGTCTCCCATTCCAGTCTATATATTGTCCATGATGTATCCCCCCAGTGCCGGACCACACAAGTCGATGGCTCTCTTTCCAAGTATCTTCCCTCTCAGTAATTATCAAGTTTACATTGTTGACTTTCAACATATTTGGCAAATTTGTATGCCACCATTTAACACAACATCCCTTCTATAACCCAAGCTGTGAGGTGAAATTAACTTCAAAAGTTCGGAGCAACCAAACCACTGACAATGACGCCCAGGGGTAGAAGAGGCACTGGGGTTTGAGCAATGTTTGAACAGCCAGTAAGATGCTGAGCTCAAAGTGGCCTCAGCTTCATAACCTGATTTCCCCAACGTTCATAATTAAACATTTTCTATTTAAATAATCGGTGGGAGATCCTTAGCTTGTATTTCTGCCATGGCTATTGTGTTTGTTTGAGCCAAATATTGGGAACTTTGATACCGAATACCTTGTATCTGTTAACTTTGGCAGCGTGCGAAGATTCTGGGGATGCTTGCCTGTGTGTTACTGCCACCCCCCTAGGTCACGGAGTTCCTTCGAGCCACTGGCCTGTGTGTTTGCTCTTGGGGGGGGGAAGAGGGAGCCGAGGGGGCAAGTCACAGGGAAGACATTGTGATGCAGCTCTCCACACATACTTATCTCAAGTGTCTCTGAGACCAGAAGTTTTTAAAGAAAACACTTCTCCGCTCTCTTTTTGGCCTCAGACGCCCCCCCCCCCCCTTTCCCTTCCCTCCCCTCCTTTCACTCCCTCCTCATCCGTACGCTCACTCACTCCCGCCTTCCTTCTTCCCCCTTTTACCCCTCTCTCGCTCCTGCCCAGGATGAGCTGATCTTTTGGGGGCCTGATGGGAACCCAAGCTCCCAGCCACTGGAGGGAAGGGCAGTGTCAGCAAACAAGGCTGGAAGGCAAATACGCTCCGTTTACATTTGAGCTTGTGTGTGTGTTTATGTGTCCTTCTGTGAGGCGAGTGTGTTGCCGTTGTTATGTGTTCCTATTTGCGCTTGTGTGTATGCTCATGGCCTTGTGTGTCAGTTTTTGTTTGTGTGTTGGTTGGCTCCTGTGTGTGTTTGTGTGTGTGTGTGTGTGTGTGTGTGTGTGTGTGAGTCTCTCTGTCTGTAGGTGTGTGGGTGTGTGAGTGCATGTATGTGTGTCTGTCTGTGTCTGTCTGTGTGTGTGTGTGTTTGTGTGTGTGTGGGTGTGTTTATGGCTGCCTCATGACCCCCTCTGGCCTGCTGACCCCCAAGCGTGCGACCAGCCCCAATGAAGTGAGTACGGGCCTAATTAGATTTGACAGAGGCTAACAGCAGCCATTCTACCGGGGCAATTAATCAGCGGACAGCTTCCAAACGAAAGCTAAATAAACAAACAGCTTGTGCGACAGCCCAGTAACAGCCAGCCCCCACTGTAGGGGGGTTTTAGGGTGCTTTTTAGGGGGTTTGGTTGGGGGTTGTGGGCAAGAGGGTCATGGCTGCCTGTGACCCCCAGGAGTTCACACCATGCTGGTCCAGGGCCTCACCTCAGGAGTTTTTTTTTTTTTTTCTTTCTTTTTACGAAGACCCTGACCGATGTTTTGGCTCTTTTGATTCTGGCTCCTGTGGAGAAGCTTAGCTGTAACTTCTGTCACCTTTAGCCTCGGAATGCTTCTGTGCACAGAAGATGGAGGAGCACCATGACTATCGTGGAGCGGCTACATTCCCCACTATATTTGGTCAACAGGGTGATTCTGTGCTCGATTCTAAAGGCTTTCAAAAGTTGACAAGTGCCTATAGATTGCTCAGCTGCAAAGCATTGAGATTTGACATCCTGATTTGCAGGCGCATAGAATGTATCTTGTTGGATTACATGAAATTTGCATCTTAACATCTTAAGGTCTGGAAAGTGATGAATCCAAGACTGGGGATGAGGCTCTAGATAGATGATAAGATAGTGAGTGTTTATGGAGGGGAGCTCCTTGCTCGCATCCTCTGTTATCTCACTGGTGCTTATCCAGGCAAGGAACTTGTGAACCCTCGCACATCAAAGGCTCTCATCAGCAGCAGGATCAACAGGGCCCACTTGACAGCTTTTGTTCATCGGGCTGCCTGTTGAGTTATAGAGAAGCACTCAAGAGCTTACTTTATTGCCGAAATGATAGGAGCAACAGTAACACACACACACACACACACACAGACTTCTTTTTGTTTCTATCTATTTTGTACCCTCAGATATATACATTCACTAAGTCATTAGCACACACATAGTGCAGCATTAATTAATTTGCATCAGACCAAACATTATGATGAGTTTTAACATAAACTCTAAAGGGAGTAAATTGCTGCTCTAATATCATGGGACCGAGACACAGTTGTACGTGAGAGAACATTGGCAGATCTTCCATTTTTAGATATTAATTTGCCCCCATGTCTTCGGCAGCGCATGCTGATTTTTGTATTTACATGTGCAATTTGTTTGTGTATCCAGTCAGTGTTACTCCAGGGCTTCCAATCCAGACAGTAATATTTTTAGCTGGAGATATTTGAGGGTGACTCAAAATTAGGGCCTACGCCAGCATCCTGATCACACCAGAGGAAATCCAAAAAGACCTCAACCATAACCATAGCTGGACCTTGGCACCATACAAAGGGGGGGAATCTAATAAAGTTAGAGGAGAATCAAAAACAGACAATGTGCAGAAGAGGTCTACTGTTCACCGGTGCCCAGCCGACTCAATACAGTACAGATTTCTTAGGTGCTCTGTGCAGACAGACAATGCACTCAACCTGGTGAAGAAAGAAAAGAATATGCATTTTACATAAATATGAGTTTGAATTTGAAACCATATTGCATACTGCATTAGTCAGTTGATGTTCTGTATCTAGCTTAATTTATTCCCCCGTGCAAATGCACCATGATTTATTCTCCCCTTCAAAGGTACAGTACCTTAATTTCTTCTCCCGTTCAAATGTACCAGAGTTTTACAGTGATTAGAGGCAGAAAGGGCTTGGAGAGGGAAGCGCAGTGGATATTACCTCTTGAGTCCTTTACAATGCTCACTTGAGCAAGCATACCCCTAACACACATACAGTGTAGACACACAAACACACTCTCGCGCGCACACACACACACACTGTCTTGTATTACAGCTAATAGGGGTCTGTTATATGTCTCGTAAAACAACCATGACACAAACGGTAAGCAGTGTTTGTTCATTTATATTAACAAGGAGCAAAGAAATCCCCTTGTCAACCCCCAAACCGTAAACCAGATTAAAATAACTGATAATGAGTTCCTTTACAATGTCCCCTAAATCGGGGCCCACCCTTGCAAACACAAGTCATTGTCTCCACAAGAAGCAAAGAAAAAAAAAAGCAGTAAAATACTATCAGGTTCTTCTCAGTCTGTTCCCAGCAGGCCAAACAACAGTCTCTCTCTTGAAATGTACATTTCCTCCCTGAAACAACATTTGTTTGTATCAGATGTCTGATTGGGGGCAGAGTAATAAAGTCTCTTCTTTCAGCCTATTACTGTGACCAAGTTCACCTGCCAATAGAAAAACTTTTGGCTCAGTAACGTTACAAATGCGTTGCAGGAATGTTCCAATATTTATAACAATCTCATGCGGCTGGATTTGTTTGAATGCCTCCCTCCCCTTATTTTTTTCGGTGGATTATTGTTGCATGGCGCTTTCGGATCACATATGCAAGTGATTAGGTATGTAACATGGGATTTATTAATAATATCTCGCTGGCATTTTGTCATGCTTGGTTGCATGTTTGTGACAAAGTGTACATTATTTAAAAGGGGCACAAATGTGGGTTCAAAGGAACCACTGCTCCAGGCAAGTATTGTTAACTTGAGATTGTGGTTTAAAAAATGTTTGTCCCCTCTTGGAAACAGACTTCATGGTGACAGTGTGTGTGTGTGTGTGTGTGTGTGTGTGTGTGTGTGTGTGTGTGTGTGTGTGTGTGTGTGTGTGACAGAGAGAGAG